>CM063506.1:157830453-157898603 GCA_032207245.1 Pardosa pseudoannulata | reverse complement strand
TATTCGCACAGCTTAAATAAAATTACGATCCCGCAAAAATTTTTGGCTTAAACTGCATAATGCAATTTCAAACATACGTTCGCATTTTACCAATAATCTGCCATTTTCAAATCTATTATTTATATCAATACTTTAGATTCACTTTTGAATGATTATCGGTAAAGAGGGATCAGGATAATGTATCAGGACAGCATCAAAATTTCATAGCAAAATTCATACGCTATCAGTGTCGGAGCTCGATTTGGTTTTGAACGGACACAATAATAATAAAAAGTAAAATAAAAATCACGCCAACGCTCGATTTGTAACTGCCGCACGCACCTAACACCGAAATCGAAAACATGAATTATAAATAGTCTTCGAAGATTTCGCCGGTCACTCAAACAGAATTGTTTTCGTTCCAACGTAAACTTAACGATAGAATAGATAATCGCTCAAAATACGGTGGAGTGCGAAGCTGAAGTAAAGCCTGAGTATTTTTTTTATCTTTGATAAATAAATATAAAGTTTTCTTGATAAGCTGGAATATAATGGCTTGTCAATAATTATGTCAGTTACTCGTCCGACACACAGATATTATGTTCATTTAAAAATAAATGCGAAATACGTCAATTTTACAACTCCTCTTCAACCTCCACTCACTATACAGTTTCTTTCAAGTCAAAGAGTTTTTAAATTAATTTTACAATTTACACTAAATCACAAATTTGTGATGAAAATCACACTCAGTTTATTTAATTTGTGATTAAGTGAATGTTTCAGTCTATTTAGTATGAATGTTATTTGTTTCCTTTGTGTTTTCTTTGTTAATTCAATTAGATTTTAAATATTCAATTTTTGTAAAACCTCATGTTGTTGTTTATGTATCAATTTGTTGAGTTACGATCCCCTCGCCAGATTTCAAACGCCACGCTGCAAGCACGCCAATTTCGCCAAATGTGGTTGAAGCACCAACAAGATCCATGATTAGAAACAGGAGAGTGGGCTAAGAAGAGGAGTTGAATAAATGCGAAATACGCTTTTACTGGTGTAGCATCACACAAGCTACTGGAATATTATTTTATTTTAGTATATATTTTTTAGTATGCGAAGTTTTAGATTGTTCTCATACCTGTTCGCGTTCTCGCGTTGCAATCGCTTGTTTGTGCATTTTGCGCCATCTGGCGAGAATTGTCAGTAGTCCTTAGTTAATTGTTGCCTAGAACACTCATTCGGTTGGTTCTATGCAGACCAAAACCTGCTATTGTTTCAAAATTCCCTCATTCGGATTTACTATATATTGCTTTTTATACCTGGGAGGTCAGTTACGGCTCCGCCAATTATTTTTTGGGGTCACTTAAGATCCCAGTTACTTGAGAACTCCAGCTATAGTTACAGTTATATTTTTTAGCTGAATTCTCATTCGCTGGCTGTCCCTTCACGGAATTTCCGAGTATTCATTAACGAGATCCATCAGGGGCGTATTCGTCTATTCAGTCCGATTGTCAAGATCCCAGACTCTGCGAAGTCACGCTATTGTCCAGGTAAACAGGTGTACTATGATCAGCTGTTTTGGCGCGTGCTCGGACAAAGGGGAGTCTTCCCAATTGGCTTTAGTTTGTTTAGCAATAAATATGATTAATACAAAGTCCGTTCTCGTTTATCTGCTAGTTATTTATTGACTACTTTCTTTACTGATATTGAGCTTCGGCGCCAAGAATGCCAATATTTTCATTTTTCTTGCTTGCGTTGAAGTCAGTCTTCTGAGAGGTCCGGACATCGCACTGGAGCTCTCTTGTCTGACTTCCCTGGTCCAAGCCAAGCTAAGCCCTCTAAGCCAGAAGTACTGTAATTGCATGGTATGAGAAGTAATGGAGATATTACAACATGATAATGAGGACCAAGAATCTAATTAATATTAGGAGATTATATAAAGTTAAGTTGATAGTACAAGCTAAAGTTCACGAGTTCAGGGAAGGCAAGAAAAACACATAATAAAGTTGATGTTGGCAAGATTATACTAAAGTTAAGTTACACATTAGGATAATAAACACAATAGGTTACGATACGTTATAACTAAGTCAATAAACATTTTTTTTCCAAAGACAAATAGAAGAAGCATTCAAGAAGAGGATAGAAGAGATCCGGGATTCAACTTTCACCTTTTATTGCCTGTCGCTCCCATAAAGTACTTTTTTTTGTATGGGGGTCTCAGGCGTCTGTTCCTTTGTAGGAAAGGGTTTCCCCCTTTCTCTCCGTTGTAACATTTCTCCTCTGAAATCCAGAAGGATGAGAGGGGGCGGTTGTGACTTCCAGGTGGACAGAAGTTCTTTGAGAAAGACAATTGTAGACTATCGCTGAGCAACGTCCTTGCTAGCTGTACAATTTTGTAGATGAAAAAAATTTTGAAAAAAATATAACTCATCCACCTCCTTTTTTTTTGTGTGTGTGTGTCTTTGAGGTTGCAGTCATGAAGGAATCTGAAGCAACGATACCAAAATATTTTGGACGCTGACCCTGCGACGTGACACTGAACTGCCTCTTAAAACATATTTTGAAACGAACTACTAAATAAATGCTAAGTTTAATGCACGCATATTTCAAGAAATATTAAAATTACAAATAAAATTACGTCCAATCAATAGAATACAATTCTTTATAACCAAAAGAAATTATTTTTAAACGCGGTGGAATAAAAAAGATGGACAGTGGTGATCTTAATTCGATAGCCACTTTTTCTAAGAATTTATAATTTACTATATAAAAACAAACAAACAAACAAACACATATATAAACAAATATGTATGATACAGAAAATATATCGTATTGTTTTGAGTATAGATTGAATAGTCAATTTATAGGAAATATTTTTACATAAAGTTTGTACATAAAGTTTTCCTGAAGTATTCGAGCTTTCGAAACTTAAACTAAATTTTAATTATCTAAATAATGTACAAATGTAACACAAACACCCAAATTTATTTTAATATATATGGTATTTTTTGGTAAAAATTTTGTAGAAATCTATGAAAAATTAGGTCGCAAGGAAAATTAACAAAACTTTTATAAAAAACTGAATAATATAAAAAAATTTATTTTAAGAAGAAAATTTAATCCGGATAATTTACTTTAATAACTCATATGAGTACAAATTTTCAAAATTCTACGTTAATAATTTATAAAAGCACTTTGTATAATGTCCACCATTCCATTTAAGGGAAAAAGTTCCTAACCAAATGTAGTTGTCAATAAATTGCGGTTTCGGAAAAGAAAAACATGACCAACCATGACAATAACAAGTTTGTATTTCACGAAAGAGGTTAACAAAGAATAGCTGTCAATAAAATGCGGTTTCGTAAGAGACAGACATGACCAACCGCAAATTATTCAAATTCTACAGAAAAACAACAGATAGCTGCTGAAGTAACGATCAAAGGCATGCAATTATGTGGTTAATGTTTAAAATATAAATTACATATATCAGAGTAAACTGTTTATATTACTTGATGGGAAAATTCTGAATTTTGTACTACCCTAATACCTAATATTTGTTAAATTATAAAAAATATAATTATTTATAATTAAAAAAAAAATAAATTTATATTCATATGTAAAAAATTTTTTAAAATTTAATTTATAAATTATTAAAATAATTATCTAAAAAACAATAATTTTATAATACTTAATAAAATAACTGCCTATAACTTAATAAAAAAAAAAAAGATTCTTGTCTTCTATAGTTTATTCCAAAAGGATTTTAAAAATAATTAGTCTATTTTCAGGAACCATTTCTATTTCTTTGCTATGTTCCACAATACAGTACACAAAACAAGAACATGTACAACGCACACCCTGAGAAAGATCAATTGTACTATATAAAAACAAACTAGATGGCTCTCTTAGCGCCACCTATCGTAAAAAGGAGAGGGGTTTATTGTATCCGGTACAGAATTTAATTTCTTACAACCATTGTACTTGTAGAAAATTATGTGCATGTAATTTAACTGTAAGTTATAAAATGCAGCCTTGCTGAGTAATTTAAACGTAGCTAGGCTACATGCTCGTTTTTTTTTTTTTTATTGTGGGTGTGTGTTTGTGTTTGTACTTGCCAAATTGTATTCTCTAGCTAGTTATTTAATGTTTTTTATATATATTTTGAGTTAATTATCATTTTTTTTTCTCACGCCAAAATTTTTTTTTTAAAGTGTTTTTTCATCTGTTATATCATGTAGTATAACGTTTTTAAAGACTTCTTAAAATGCGAGCTGGTCAGAGGAAATTTTATTTGTTCCTATAAATAAGTATTCAGAGACAGGAATTTAATATGGCAGGTACAGACCTCCTTTAATTCCTTATTTATCAAAACGTCTGATGAATATGAAGATTATAGATAGTTTTCACTGATGTTGTATGGTTTGGTTCGGATCCCCACTATGTACTATTTTGCTGCAAGAGGGCTAATGATACCGTGATCAACTGATTAAATCAGATTCTAAACAGCTACGAATATCCATGACATCAGCGGAATTAGAATCCGTAAACTCCGGTACCGAAGAGCAGTGCCCTACCCATTTGTCCATCGTTCGGCATTTATGTTGTACAAGTGAAAAAATGGTATTTATACAAGTTCAAATACTTAAATATTTTAAAATCAACTTTCTATTTCTAATAATCTTTTTTTATCAAAATGCCTTTGAATTGTGTGACATGTTTGCTATTTTGAAATCAAATTCTGTTATACTATTCGGTTTCGAAATACTAACATAATAGGTTGTTTACCAAATAGGCGGTATACCTAATATCGGTACATCCCTAATTTATATAAAAAATACTTCCTATATTTACTTTTATAAATTTCACATACTCTTCTCCTTGTATTTTCAGATTCTCCCACTACTGAATGAGACCAAAGATTTTAGATCGTCACTAATCCCCAAGGAATTTAGTTTTTCAGCTAGTACCAGAGATAAGATGAAAGTAAAAAATATATCCAGAATTTTATTCTCTTCCTTTAATAGTCCAAATAAATATAAAACTCCAACCGGTGTGTTTATAGTTTCGAAGTGTAAACACTCGAAATTTATGATCTACTCAAGATTTCATTTCAACGTTCAAGAGGGTCGTTAGAAGTAGAACACTAAACGAAATTCCACATTTAGTGCCTTTATATAAGCTATCCGAATCGTCAATTACAAGGAGCTAACAGTGTTCGCAGGAAGCACCGAATTGTTTTAAGAGAGTCGTCATTTTTACGCAACTTCTAAAGGGAGAATATTTCTTGTTTTAAGTTTAACATATCTTTTTTTTATTATTATTATTATTATCAATGATACATGACAATTTCATCTTTTGTTCTCTGAACCTATTTAAGTATTTTTTGGAATTTACTCAGCTTCTGGTAAGGTACTTTTTTTTATAAAATAAAAAGTATTTGTTTCACAAATTCCAAAATTTTGGTGACACATTGCCTGCAGATTTACGATAATGCAAACCGAGTTTCATTAATAATCTCTGAATTCTTTGGTAAACAATAAACACTAAGAATAATTCTTCACTTAATTTTAAAACGGTGTAAGATATTTGACACCAAAAGTATAAATTTAAAAAATCTAGAATGATTAAAAGTATTTTAAATGTTTAAAAAAAAAAAAGGATTATTTGTAGCCTTATGTATTTTCTAACAAAGTTGAACATCAATAATATGTAAAGGAGATTTTATTATTTATACAGAGTACGGTTAAGTTTAAAGAATACGCATTCTAATTATAATGCATTTAAAAATAAATATTTACATTTTTAAACTATACTTTCATTAAAACTTTCTGATGGTTTTATACGTACTAATGAAGCTTTTTATCAAGTTCGTTTTTAAAGATTAAAAAGTAAATAAACATTCTAAAACTGTAGAATATATATATAAACTATTATTTGAAGGTTTAAAAATGATGACTTCCCTTAAGGTAGGCCATATAGGATTCCATTCGTTTCATGTTAAAATAAAATTAAATTTCCTCTGGCCTGCGCGCATTTAAAGAATTTTTTAAAATTGAACCACGTATTAGAATAGCAAGTTCTTTAGGATGCTATTTTTTTTTAAATTTATGTCTGTAGAGTGTTCTTATTTGCGTTTGAAAAGGAGTATTCCGAATTTATTCACATATAATTAAAAATCAAATAGATTTTTCTGGATGCTTTTCAGAAAGGGGAAAAGAGGCACCTTAGAGAATTTTCTGTTCTATCACGTTGCATACTACATTTAACACTAGATTTACGGACCGAACCAATTTGACTAATTAAAAATTTGATCACCCTCTCTCTCTATATATATATGTAAGGAAAATTCTCAGCTGTTTTCAAAACTTAAATCAAGGGCAAAAATTCCCGCGTCATTTTCCATTCCCCTTTTTAGCCCCTAACTTAATTAAACCCCCCTTTAACCCTCTAAGCGGTTCGCACGTAAAATTCCGCCAAACCGATGATGTCTTGAAAGCGGTTGTCACGTACAATTTTCGACCTCCAAAAACGTTCCGAAAAAGGATGTAATGTACATTTCTGCCAGTGTTTGAGGTAGGAGGGTCAGTCCATTGTTTAGAAACTGCATCCCTCTTTGACTGACATTTATTGAGGGATGCACCCCTTCTCTCTGAGGCACAAAGACACTGAGAGCTTTTCATAGAACTGTAAATCTCTATTTCGAAGTACTTCGTTTGCAGTAACAGATGTATCTCTAATTACACCACTTAAATATCTTGGATAGATTTCGTAAGAAAATATTAATAAGTCTCTTAAAGAATATTTTTATTTGTACTTTTCGAATCCATTATTTCTTATGGGATGATCTTCGAGACTTGACGAGCTTTATGTGTATTAAAAATTAACAATCTATGATATCTATTTATATATTGATTTATAACCTGAAGTAAAGGAACAATAACGAGGGAGGGTTTCCCGTATTCCATTCTAGTCGACAAAGTAAAAAATCATAGAACGCTTTGGCCATTGACACAATAAACCTTTAGCGTATTTTTTTAACCTTTTTTTAATCGGTGTGTTCCACTCGGAGGGTTAATGGACCACTGGGGCTACAGTTTACGCCCTCTGAGAAGGGGCCTGGCCAATTATAAACCTACATGGCCCTAGCGGACAATTTAGGAAATTTCCAAATAAAAAGGAGATACATGCTAGACGAGGCAGATTTTTCTAGAGATATTTTCCCACAGATGTTGACCCAGGTGTTACGTGTCTTGTACATAGAACTTCATGCTAGCTGACCCTTCCGTTTGTCCTGTCCCTATGATGAAGTGGGAACCCGTCCTTCAACGTTATCTTAATAAAGGTCTTTAGCTGAATCGGTATCATTTTTATGGACATGACTGCAACCCCCCCATCGAGAAGTCCGTCTCATTACACACACACACACACACACACACACACACACATATATATATATATATATATATATATATATATATATATAAACTTTAATATCCCTTTTCAAAAACATACGTTGGTTTTTAGTTAAGTAATAAGAAATATGTAAACTTTCATTCCTTTTCCCCACAGACCCCTTCATTTCGCATTATCAAATGGGGTATACCTATTTTCACGGTTGTGAGCCAATTTGACTCATAGAATGGTATAACAGTTCTGTATAAACAGACAACTCAAGTAAATATTTCACGAAAAGATTTTATTTTCCAATTCTCTGAAGAGCTAAGAAGTAAATATAGAGAAGAAATCGAAGACACTTCCATTTCAATTACAGAAATTCATGCTACTGACGCGTGGAAGAATTGTTAAGTTCAGCAGTCATGCAAAAGAAGCAGATGTAGAAACCATTGTGCTGAATGCAATATAAATTTTTGCGGAAAATGGGTTTCAAAAACAGATTTTATATGTAAAAAATGTTTTCCATGATTTTTTTTATAATAAACATTTCATTTAAATTAATTTGGAACTATTTTCTTTGCAAAAAACTCCGATGGCTCACTTCAGTAAAAATAGGTATATGATCAACACCCGTAAATCTAGTGTTAAAAAATTCTTAAAATTCGAGATGGTCAAAGGGGATTTTATTCTTCCCCACAGGTCAACATGGAGCGAAAAGAAAACAACATGTCAGGTAGAGACCTACCTTAAAGCGATATTGGTGAATTTAACTTCAGAATGTACCTGCAAAAACATATTTCTCTCAGGTCTGAAGAAAAATGTAAAAGTGTTTGAAAACACAGATTATTATAATATCTAACCGTGAGGAATCAATTTAAATACAAAAAAAATTATTCCGTTTTTATGTCTAAATTGTAGAAACTCCTTATATGATATATTTTTCATGTAACAAATGCTTCCACTCAAACTTCAAAATGGAATGAAGCAAAACAATTCTAATGAAACTCATTCCAATACTGTGTCAACAGCGTAATGCGTAGTTTCTGAGTGAGAACAAACACATTTAGAAAATAAAGGGAAAACTAACAAAGAAAGGCTGCTAATAGCGGCAGAAAATGACATCAGCCAGCGATTACACAAACAAAAGCATGTACTTAAATACATGTTGCTGCAAACCTCTACAATTTGAGAAATAAAAACTAGGTTCTATAATTACAAATTATACATACTAATGTAATGGTATGTGCGCCATCAATGTTTCACTTTATGGATATTACGAACAAATAAAAACTTTTCACGAAGAACGTTTTCTCTCTCATTAAAACTTTAGTAATTCGTAAAACTACCTTCCCAACAACAAGCGTGTATAATCAATGATCTAATCGAATAAACATCATTCAAGAGACTGCACTCAAAGTAACAACAAAATTTAAAAAACGTCTATTTATGCAAGCCCAAAGGAATGAATTCGTATCATTAGCAAGAGAAACAACTAAATTACACAAAGCACATAAATATGAAATGACACAGTACAGCATGAATAATTCTTTTCGTAACTCATTAGCGAAGGGAGTTGCTTGCTTCTAAAAAAAACGATAAACGACGTTAAAATGCTGGGTTACGTTTGAGATGCTCCATAAATCACAACTACTCCCATGCACGTGGCAACATTACAAACCAATAATAAAGAAGCTTTTAAAAAATAAAAAATAGGTTATATTCTGAAAACATTTGAATCATTTATATAATTCGTAACAAAATAATTTAAGGTGGGTCAGTAAATGCCTTAATCAGATTCCCTACACTCAATGTTAATCTATGGCAGGGTTTCTTAACCTGTGGTTCATGGACCCCTTAAGGGTTCATAGATCATATTTTGGGGGTCCGCCGACTGCTCCTAATTTTTAAAATGTTTGCATCAATATTTAAAAAAAAAAAAAAACTTTTTTTGTCACGGGCAACCTCTGTAAGCCGTCTGTCTGCCATTTCCCAATAGAGACCTCTACAATACGAGGAAAAAAAAACATTCGCAAACCATATAAAATTTGAAATTTTTAGAAACACAAAATAGCCTTTGAATTTTATTTCACTTGAAAACATCGAAATCGACTGAATATCGAACATGATATGCGCGTTGCTTTGTCGAAAACCATCCCTCAATTCAATCTGTTAATGAAGGAAAAGCAGGAGCAGCATTCACATTAAAAATTTTAATTTCTTCAAATTTTTTATACTATTGAAATAAAAATATTAAAAATAATTAAATAATAAAACAGAATTTTTTGTAATAAATGATGTTTAAGCCATTTTTATTTTCACAGAGGGGTCCGTGACTTATTTAAAAATTATAAAGTGGTCCATTGTGCCAAAAAGGTAAGAAACACTGATCTATGGGAAAAATATAATTCTCTGGCCGGCTCACATAATAAGAAGTCTTTAAAAAGATTAAATTAAAACAAAAAAACTATTTCGCGCGATAGATCAGTCAATTCTCTAGGATGCTATCTTTCCCTATTTTTTTTAAAGAATTTATAGCTATTAAATGTTCTTATTTCCAATCGAAAAATAATACAGCAACATTTCTCGCAAATAATTTTAAATTAATTATATTTAAAATTATGTTTTTTTTAAAAAGGAAGAAATAGCATAGAAGGGAATTTGCTGTTCTATCACGTGATATAATTCGTTCGAAGAATTCTTAAAATGCGAGACAGTTAGAGAAAAAATTATTTTATTCGTAGGTTAACATTAAACGAGAGGAATCCATTAGGACAGGTAAAAAAATTAAATTTATAATAACATTGCATTAGTTTACGTCATTTCCCTATGTATAAAACCACTTATGTTTTCCTTCTTTTACAAAAACACTTTTTTTCCCTTACTATTTTTTTAAAGTGTACATCTTAATAAAAAGAGGTATTCGTAAAAAACTGCGTGAATAGATGTTTCCCGTTCCCGTCTCTAATATTGCAAAAGGAAGTAAAGCGTATATGTCAAAAGTCAACTAGTTCATTTATATGACTTATAACTTTTTGTAAACAGGTTTTCCGGCTTGCCTGTCATCTTTTTTTAAGTCATTCTATTTATGTAAACATTATAAATACTACTTACAAAACAAGGTTTCAGCACCCTGCCCACAGTACGAAGTCCATTTAACTGTAAGTCTACGTTTAATGTAAACAGTTTTTGCATTATGATTTTCAAGGGGGAAAAAAACACTTTCGGGAGGTGCCGTCTATTAATGAGATTCACCAAGATTATTATTCAGAAAGAAGTTGCCAATGAAAGCAAACAATTAAAAGTCCAATATTAAAAATATGTATATGAGGAAGATGGACGTTATAGAGCAAAGGTGAAGAACAATTTTAATCAGAAGTCGCATCTTAATTAGACACTCATTCAACTGATGCAGAGTTACAAAAGTATATTATTATGTGTAAATGCATATTATTATGTGAAGCGACAGCATAAAACAACGAAAAAAAATTAAATATTTATATATTATGAAGCTGGTTATCCATAAACATGACATCAAAAAATAGAAATTGTATTAACAATCAAATAAAAGCGCGTACTATATATGTAATAAAGAAACATAGAAAATAAATTGCAATTTATTATCAAATGGCTTTGTATTAATGCTTATTACAAAAACAAGCTATACTAATTATTAGCGAGGGAGAAAAGGGCTCTTTCATATAAAAGCAGTTTTAGACTTTTTCCACACTGAAAAATATTTTTTTGTAAAGCATTTTCACGTACAGTACAAATCTTGTTTTAAGACGTCACTCCTCTCTACAAGCAGTATATATCTGATAAAACTAATCAAACGTACAAGTCAAGCATTCTCATGGTATTCTGATATCAACTTTCATCGAATCTGATAGTTCTGCGTGAAAAAACAGCCATACAAAAGAACTGACTTAAAATATGACCGTTTTACGTGACAGAGAAAGGCTATCAAACATATTTACGACTAGGTAGTTTTAAACTCGAAAGAAGTGATGAATATAAAAGAAACACGTTGCATAGGAAAAGGATATAAATAAAGAAAATATCGCTCATTTCTTGGTGTTGCAGTGTATTCGGAACTTTTGGGACGATTTCGGAAAAAAAAACCAGAATGCCGAGCGTTCCCAGTAAAACGCGATGGAGCATTTATTATCTTACCTCGTATCAGACAATCACAAGTTGCCTTTCTTTTATGCCGCTCTTTCGGCTACTTCTCTAATATATAGTCAGTTTTTTAGTCGAATATTTCTGTCTGAGCGATGAATATATTCCATGAAAATACTCAATTACCTCCTAAACAAAATAAAATAAATAAATAATTGTACAGACACTTCTTGAAAATGCTTTCTTTTGCTTTTATATTTCTAGGGACCGGGAGCAAAATTACAAATTTCCTGCTAATTCCTATAATTTACAATTTCTTCCCTATAAAATTCACAGTATTTAATGCACTATTTTTTTTCAATTCTTTTATAAAACTAATTTTAGATATAAATTTATATCTAAATAAAGTTATAAATTTTGATAAAGAAATTGTACAAAACTATAACACACGAAATTCCGATGCATTTAAAAACTAGAACTATCTTTTCCTGTCTTTGGGGGTGGTGTTCAGAATAACCTTCGTGATTAATAGACGGTTAATATATTTCGTTAATTATAAAAAAACTGACAATTGCCGGTTTGAAATTCCGTCACTTTTCTCACCTTTAGTCACTTTTATTACAATTGATCACTTTTAGTCACTTTTTTAAGTAAACAGTCACTTTTGGTCACTTTCTTCATGGTGCATCATAGCAAAAGTCTGTTGTTAAAAAAAGAAATTCTGAATTAATAACAAAATATTTTAAAAAAAGATCAAAAATGGGATGCTCTGATCTTATTTTTCTTATTAAAATGTAATTTATCATATGGTTTCCAGAATTTAGTGATTTTAAAAAGTCGCAAAGAAGTTCCTGAAATCTACATTTGTACTGAAATATGTACATTTAATACATTAAAGTAATTTACTTCAAAGCACACATTTCTCTTTTCCTTTTTCTTCACAATTTTTGTTTAGATACTCTTATCTAGCTATGGGCATATTTCAAAACATCATTAATACACGCAAAAAATTGTGATTATAAAATTAATGTATTGTATGTATTCAAATCTAATTTATAGATTTCCTTGAATTTTTATTCAAGAAAATCTATATCTAATCAATGTTCAGTTGTGTTAAACAAAATTTTAATCTTTTTTTTATTTGACGCTAAAATCATGTCTTGCATGAATCATTTGATTAAGAGTTAAAATAAATAGAAAAATCTTAATAATAGCATCTATAATGAAGAAAAAAAAATCGCTTTTTTTTTTCAATGTTTAGTCACTTATTCTGTATTATTTGTCACTTTTCTCACCTTTTTTAAAGTACCTCAGCAGTTGAAAGCCTGCAATTGTTGCAGTTATGATTTTTCTCATTTTATTTATATCTAAATGCTGCAGTCAAATATATTAATTGAAAATTGTGTATTATTGCTTTAAATTTTAGTTCGCTTCATGATAGCGTTCATTTTTTTTCAGCGTTTTCTTTTATTGACATTTTTTGTTCCAACTGCTTTTTAACCAATTTTGATTTTTTCTTTTGCGCTTCTGTTGCTTTTTATATTCTGAAGATTAATTTTGTTTCTCCTTATTATCATTTAACAGCGAATAAGAATTTTTAAAAGAACTGCACAAAAGGTCTTCGATTAGGGAGCATTTACTTATTTATTTTTTTAATTTTGACAAGCGGAATTCTAATTCTTTTTGCAAAAAAATCTCTGATATTTTTTTAAATTTTAGAATTTTCATAATAATTTTCTAATATTTCTAAAAATTCTAAATTTTTTTATATTTTTGGTTTTTTCCAGTTGCTGGACACCCAATACTATGAAGTTGATTGGCCATTAAAATTACACAATTTATTCGTAAAAATAATATTGCACAATTACTTTTGTACTACCTACCTTTGGCAAATGTAATAGCTATCCTTGAAAATTATTTCACAATGGCTCTGGATTAAGATAATGAGCCAATAGAATTTGCATTGTTTTTTCACGCCATTCAAATTAGTTTCACCCACTGATTCTTTCATTATAAGCTTCTATTAAGCAGACCTGCATCCAGTTAAGCTTGCAGACACATCCCACACAAAAATATTCCATTTATTTAGCACTCGCTCGCTCAGCCAACTTTAAGCAACTTGCAGAACCCGTTCGCTGTCTTCAAGCAAACACTTGTCGAGAACAAAGTGAAAAAGAAAATTGTAGCCTTACATGACCTTCCTTGTATTTTACCTCATCGCTATTCTTCATTTCGAAACACCGCAAATGATATCACAAAAATACGTGAAGCTGCTTTTAATACAGCATCATTAGATTCAATTCAGTCGGATACAATTTAAAAAACAATTAGTCGAAGATGCCAAGGAGGAAACGCGCTATTTTTGCGAAATTACAATAAAAACTGAATAAAACAATGTCCATTAATAATGCCTCAAATATGCTGAATTCAGCATCAAACAAAACAGCAACAATTTTTTTTCTATATCTAGCGTATTATATCAACGTTTAAGCGTCTATTCTGACTAGATTGCGGAAATAACGGAGTAAAAGAAAACTACCTTTTAATATTGTCGCATGCTTTGAAATTTTTATAGTTTCAACATGGAAAAAAACTAATACGAAAGCTGGTTTTGAAAGCAGCAGAATGTATATAAAGAGATATACTAGGTTCTATTTTTAGTGTAATATATCAACTTTTAGATGTGTATTCTAACGAGATTGTGGATATAACGGAGTAAAAGATAGATTGCTTTTAATTTTGTTGCATTTTTTAAAATCTTTATAGTTTCGTGTCTGGAAGTAACTAAGCAGAAAGCTGGTTTCAAAACCGGCAGAAGTTATACAAAGAAATATGCTAGTATTATTCTTTGAAGAGAAAAAGTATTGAAACATTAGAAAATAAGAAACTTAGGAAAACTTAATAAACTACTTTATTAAATTTTGGAACTTTAATAAATAATTCAACTTTACCTTACATATTTCTGTGGATTTTTCTATCAGGGTTCGCGAAGGACTGTCCAGTCCATCTGGGCCCACATAAAAAAGCTAATTGAAAAATTCATGTGGTTCTTTTCAATTATAAACAATATTTGAAATTTTTAAACGAGTTTATTTAATGAATTTAAATAATTTCATTTTGAAAAAATATTTTAATATTTAAAAAGGCAGTTACGTAAACACCTGAAGTTTGAAAAAATGAATTTTAGAACATTGAAATATGTCATTAAGAACATAGCAGGTACAGTGGTACAGTACTATCTACTGCATACATAATTAAGTTAAAAGTATGTGATACGAATGTTTTAAATCAAATATTTCAATTCAACTTTATACCATAATTTCTATACCAAACTTTTACATTTTAAAACAACTTTGATTCTGGTGAAATTATAAATCAGATTAAATTACATAATGTCTCAATTTGATTGCCGGCTCCTCAGCGTCTGGCCATTGTTAAACCTGCTAAATAACGTCTTTGTGAATTGGAAATGATTAAAGTGCACCTTGCCGCCCATTAGTTACAAAAATATTTTAAGTTGATGGATCTGAGAAACTTCCACATCTGGGAACAGTACAGCTGATCGGAGGCTTTAGTGACCACAAGATTACGTCACCCTGTAAGTTTCTCGAAGGACCGAGAAAGAACGAGTTTATAAAAGAAGGGACAGGAGTAGAACGGAGCTTTTTTTTTTCTCTCGAGGCTTCTACCTGCTATGGTCGCTCGAGAATCGTATCTCCGTGTCTGGAGTTTTGTTTTTTAGAGATCTCTGTTGCTAGATAGTCTGCGTAATTCTTTCCCGTTATCTGCTGATTGTTAGTTAATTCTTGCATAGAGTAGACAGCATGTGACTTTGCACTCTAATTTATCGACTTGCATCCTGTGTTTTCTTTAATCCCAGCGTGATACGCACTCAACCTCCGAATTGCTGTGAAAGCCAACCGTGCTAATCGACAGAATGATCGTGTCAGCATTAGTACTAATGATTTCCAATTTGTGATTGGAAGCCCTAGCCATACTGTTCCGGAATCCCACGCATCCTTGTGTGTGCATATTATCTCTGTGCGAGATCCCTGAATGTTATCATCTACTGAATTTGTACATAGCTGTACATAGTTTATTCCATTGAATAAAATATTTAATCCAGAAGACCTAAAATTCTAGCCTGTTTCATTGAAGGCCTCGCCTACTTTGTTTCCAGTACGTTACAGTACATAATTAAGATATTAAATATTTCAATTCAATTTTACAACAAAACTTCTATACCAAAATGTTACATTTTTAAACAACTTTGATTCTGATGAAATTATAAATCAGATTAAATTACACAATGCATCAATTTGAATTAATTATTTCAAATATTTAGAAAAAATATATTGTTGACTTTGATGATACTTTGATTAGTTTAAGGAAAAAAAAAGGAGCTTTAGTATTTGTAAAAAAAAAAAATATGTATACAGAAAGAGTTTTTTTAATAAACTAGGGAGATTCCATATTACATAGAAATGCAGTAAACTAGATATGTATTTTTTATTTTCTTCCTCCTTATATATCTTAACATTCTATTAATTATTTGATTTTCTAAGAAATATTGTAGGTGAGACAAATTATCTATTTTTATTATATTTTATGTTAAAATTTAATTTGTAGGAAACCCTGACATACAATTTAAATTTATACAAGTTATAATTTGTTAAATTGATGCGATTTTCAAACAAACAGATTGCTGTACTGGGCGTTATATGAAGAACACATTTCAAAAATAAGTACTTCTTAAAACATATATATCATAATGCATATTTTACGACGATTCAGATAATAGTAAAAATTAATAATATTAATCAAATAACCTTAATAATAACTATGTAGCAGATATTAATAGTTTTCAAACGCGTACGTCGTGCATGTCTTTCCTTCCTCACTCACAATGTCGTGTTCCTTTAAATAATGTGTATGGGATACATACGCTTATCTTCGGGTGTTATTACATCATGGGAATAAAACACCACACACACAATCTATGCATTAAATTTAATATAAGTAATATTTATAATCATTTGAAAACACACACACATATATATATATATATATATATATATATATATATATATATCAGTCCATGCAGAAGTGTAATATGCTTCACTAATTGCCTAAATCAATTTGTAGAAAAAATACTGAAACTAGGAAATTAGTTACAAATAAAAAGAATGGACATTTTTATTTAAAAATTAAATATTTATTCAGCATGCAGTTAAAAAAATATATTAGGAAACTCGACAGTTTTTTTTTTTTTTTTTTTTGGGGGGGGGTGAGCCAGTGGAGTCCTCTCTAACTACAGCTCTGTTGACTGGTAGGTAAATTGTTAGGCGAGTATCCGATGAAAATATTTTCCCCCATCAATACCTGTTTTGCGATTTTACACGAGCCACGGTGAGAGAAATAATTTACGCGGACATTTTTTTATTTTCCGTGAAATAATAAGAGGTTTTAAGGAGGAGAAAATAATTAATCACCTGGAAAGAAAAGACAACAAAGATGAAGTTTATCTAAAAGGGGATACAGCTGGGCCACCTGTGGCTAATGCCGATTTTAAAGTCAGCGTACAATTTTATTGCGTGCCCCGAGCGATCTAAAGAAAGATGAAATATTCTCAGAGACGAACCAGAATGGCAAGTTCCAACCTCTAATCATCTTCAGCTTCATTATTTTTTTATTATTTCTTTGTTTAATATGCATCATCCAATCATTCATCAAAACAGAAAAAGAAGCTTACGCTTATTCCCAGGGGAAACGCGTAAATAAGATTATGTGAAAAATAGCGAGAAAAACTGGCATGTGGAAGCCCTACCTTCATTCATCCCTACACCCTTATGATGGGTAAAAGATGTTTGAGAAACGTGTTTATTTATAGAAGCTCATTTTAAATTTGCTTAGAAAATACAAAATAAAAATCGTATATAACTGATATCTGGAGAGAAATGTTTTTATCCAAAAATTGAAACATCGGTAGATTAGTTGACATTTAGTTTCCCATGTAATTTTGACTAAAAATTCCATATTAATCATAAAAATTACAATTAACTATAATTAAAATAGTTCTTCTATTTAAAAAAAATTATTCAAGAAAATCTTCCATTATATTAAGGGTTAACGAACTGTTATGCTTAACTGTTTAATGATTAATTAAATAATTGGTATTGTTTAATTAATATAATGGTAACTTTTTTATACTTCCATTATATTAATTAAACAATTATATTAATAAATTAACAGTAATTTTTTTTCAATTAAAATTTGTTTCTAGAAAAACACAAAATTAACTTACATCAAACTCAATCATCAATCAGATAAGATCAAAGCGATCATTATTAATATTGATTTTGATCATATTTATTGGAATTTTAAATAAAAAAGATTATTTTGATTGGCGTGGTCCTTTTCTTGGAAAAGAAAATTAACTACTGACATAAGCATACAATCAAAATATAAAAACCAATGCCGTTTCAGTGGTCGTTAGAACTATGACAAATGTATAAGTATTCTTATGTGGCATAATTATACATATTTTTTATCATATATGAAAATTTCTGCTTATATTACAAGGATATTTCAATTTTCAGATATACATGAAAAACCCATTGTCCTTTCTTCAAATTTTCGATTTCATTTTCAAGGTAACAATAACCGTAAAAAAATTCACGTCTATTCGTAAATATGTATAATTAAGCCAAAAGCCGTTAATTTTATGGATAATCCATAAAAATTGTAAGGTATATATAGGTGGGAAATCTTTTTCTTTCATACTGTTCCGACTGTTTTCATAGGAGACCTGCAAAAGGTAATAATACAACCCAAATTAGCGTTTTATGGTAAATTTCTATACTACAGAAATAACAAATATAAGATGTTTCTTCTAACACTGAATCTCCAATGCACATGTAAGGCGTGTAACAACAATTCAAGGATTTCTAAAATTTGGAATATTTTTATGTCGTTAATATATGTTTATAAACTGATAACTTTTTTATTTATATTGTATCATTGAAATATTACACGAAATAAATCAGAATAATAGCTATAAATTAGTAAACATTATCTTTATCAGAGTTCAAACTCATTTGGCATGAAAGGAAAAAAAGCGTTCACTGGCACGATATCATAGAGTCATAGCAGCTATTAAATTGTAGATTTTTATTTTATATCATTTTAGGCACTACTTTAAAAAATGTTGGAATACACTTATTGCATTTTCCCATTTTACTATTTATGTATATTGTAATGTAAACCTACATGTTGTAATTTAAGGGAAAAAAAAAGGAGCCAGACATTTATTCTAATAACTAGGTTCATACTCCATTAGCAAAATAAAAAAAGCACTTGATTTGACATCCTAATAATGCAAATTTAGTTCTAACAATTTTGTTTTGTTTTTATTCTATATGTAATTTTTAGTAATTGCATCCACTGAGACAGCGCTACGAGAAACAAACTTTCTGAATACACTTATTGCATTTTTAAATTTTACTCTTAAAGAATTATAATGAGAACTGACAACATAAAATAACGAAAGAATTAAAGATTTATATTTTAACATTGTTTTCCATTAATATTAATTATATCAAAACAAAGGCTAATAACAGTAAAAAACACGTAGTTGCAATAAACAGCTACTACAGAAAATAAATTGTTAATTACTACCTTTGGTATTAATAATACTATACTGTCTACCAATAAGTATTTGGACACCTATGCAAATGACGATATCTGCGGTCCTGAGGTACGTCACGACCTCCTTTGGCACACATCGTGTAGGAAACAGCATCGGCATTAGTCGCATGCAAGATGCCGCGAAGTTCGGAGCTTACTGATTTCGAAAAAGGTATAAATTATCGGGTATCACAAATGTGGCCGATCCTAAAGGACATATCTAGCGATCTGAAGTATTCAATCGACAGTGGCCTATGTGATTCAGAAGTGGAAGGTGAGCGGTGATTGTCGGAATGTACCCGGAGTCGGCAGATCAACGAAACTGGAAGATAGAGACTGACGAGTGCTGTCCAGAGAAATTTGGAAGAACCGCACCCAACCGATGGCCCTCATCATAGATAAGTTTCAACAGGCATCCGGAAGTATTGCTTCAATGAATACCATCCGTAAGGAAGCACATCTGCTTGGTTTTCAGGGTCGTGCTGCTGCCCATAAGCCTTTGATCACAAAGTCCAACCGCGCTGCTCGGTTAATGTGGTGCAAAGCACATCGAAATTGGACCGTAGATAAGTGAAAACGGGTTCTTTGGAGCGACGAATCAAGGTTCACCCTTGACCGTTCGGATGGCAGGATCTTGGTCTGGCGTCTGCCTGGAGAACGTCTCCTGCCAGAATGCATTGTGCCAAAAGTCAAATTCGGCGGATGTGGAATTATGGTCTGGGGGTATTTCTCCTGGTATGGACTGGGACCCTTGATCCCCATTCAGGGTAAGCTCAAAGCCGATTCGTATTGCACTATTTTGAATGACAATACGTTTCCTACGTTGTGGCAGTTTTACGAGTTGGACCCCTGTTACTTTCAGGACGGCAATGCCAGTTGTCATGGACTGACCTGCCCAGAGCTGAACCCTATCGAGAACCTCTGGGAAGAGTTGGATCGCGAAATTAAGGGGTGCACTACCCGTCCAAAATCGGTGAAGGAATTTTTATGTCTACTAAAAGCCGAGTGGATGACAATACCACTAGCTGTAATACAAAGACTTGTGGAAAAGTATGCCCCGGAGGGTTCACGCTGTAATTGCCTCTCGTGGAGGCTCTGCTAACTATTGATTTTGAATAAAGTTAGTTTTTCTTTTCTATCACAGGTGTCCAAATACTTATGGGTAGACAGTGTATAAAAATGTGGAATAATAACTATGTGCGAGGGAAGAAAAGACAAAAGAAAAAAAAGCAATGCCACATAAAAAACAGCAGCTCTGAAGACTTTTTTCCTAGATTAATAAAAAAGTTTCAAGAACCGTACGAATCCTCTGTTTTTAACACATCAAGATGCAAAACCATTTTCGTTTCTTGATGAGTACCATTTCCCAATTCTATTAGAAAGAAGGTATTACCCATCTAATTTCAGCCAGCCAAAATTCTACTGTTGAGTTAAATAAATGAAGTATAAATTATAGGTGGGGTAAGTGTGGCCTCCGAGATTCTTGTGAGGCATTTATAAAATCTAGCTCACTTATTAGTTAATATTTGATTACATAGATCAGGACAATTTGAGAATTAATAGAGTTGTACTGTTGCTGCATTAGCTTTTTATAAATAAATATTATCATTTTTTTATATTTATTTATAGCGAAATAAACTTATTTTAAAATACTTGTACGTTATTATTTTTATTTGACGTGGTATTTAAATAAGTAGTTGTTTATTAAAAATAATAAAAGATTAATATTATTGCAAGCTTCTACCATTAAGTATTAATAAATTATTACCCTTAAGAGAATACAAAACATTTTATGCTTCAACTTTTTATGTTTAAAGATAAATAATTCGCTTTATGTTTTTGTATTATTTCTATTTAATGCAGTAAATTAACAAACATTAGCTAAAAAGTTCACTTTTGCTGTCAAGTCTCCAGTACAAAGCACAGCCTTCAGACTTTTGCATCATCTTCATTGGTGTTTACTAAAGTTCAAACCGAACTAGCTACAAAGTATTTTTATGGTTATATCAACTTATGCGATCTCTTTTATAAGAGTCGAATTTAAATGTGGCCTCTAATGGTAAAAAAGGCTCCCCACCTCTGTAATAAATAAATATTTATATTGAGGTACAAATAAATAATCATTGAAATGGATATAACTTTAAAAGAAATAAATATTGTCTCCTCAATAACATCAGCACGTACGAAATGCGCTGAATTAGGGACCCCAGCCTAATATTCATCCCAAATGATTAGGCATTCATCTCATAAATCTGCCATTCGAATCACGGAATCAATTACCTCTGCCGCGTACAGGTGGTCAGCCTTGAGACCAAAGAGGTCGTTCCCACCGCCCAAATTCTCCCAGCGCCTATTAAATTTATTAAAAGACCACAGAAAGAATCGGAGAAAGAAGAACACGCAGTAAAAGAGAAAAAAAATAAAAGCATTTCAAGTGGTCGCGCTAAGAGTTTTCTTTCCCCCTTCACTCTCGAATCTTTCTCCTTTCTTTCCCTTACGGCAAGTTTGAAAAGACAGAGCGAGAGCAGCATTATATAAAAAAAAGTATTTTTCTTATATGGGTCTGCCGAGAAGCGGTATGAGAGGAGAGAGGAATATCTCGAAAATCGGGAACAGGTTCAACAGGTCTATGAAGCGGTCTCCAAAAGCAGTTTCCGAACGTTAAGTTATTAGCCGTGTGAAATTAGCCGCAAACGGAGCTTTGGGAGTAGCCCTCTTCTGGACACCATCCGTAGCTAGTCTTTTTTTCCTCCCTTTATCCCAAGTTATTTCGTTAATTACGAACCGATTTATCATATACATTTATACGTTAATAAGGATTTATAAAGTTTTAATTAACGAAGATGGAATACTTATCACCCCGAAATGAATAATGTTTTATTCTGTTCCTTTACAGTCCCTCGATTTCCCGTGAATATAGGGCACAAAACACACTAAAATTAAAACACCGGGAAAAAAAAGGCAAGTTGGTTGGATACCGGTCATAATGGAATTTCCTAGCTTAGGTACTCTCAACCTGTGTGCCACGAGGAATTTTGGTAAATAATTAGTCAATTGGTATTGTGTTGTTAGCATAAAATTTTTTATTTATTTTGTGCCACTTTCCTTGTTGACATCTTTTTCCTATATCAACGTTTCAAGCCTATGTCTTTTTTCATTTCAATTTTCGATTGTGTATCATACCACGGGCAGGTTTTACATTTCCTTGAAATGATTTAAATATCTAGAGATTGCAAAATTAGATGGAATATTGACAGGTTTTACATTTTTAAATGATTTAAATCAGGGGTGGGCAAAAGTCGGTCCGCGGGCCGAATCCGGCTCTTTTTCTTACTTTATCCGGCCCGTTGAAAAATCCTGCAATCATGCAAAAAATCATGCAATTTTTTAATCTCTTATATGCGATTTTGTTGAAATCAACAGTAATTGTATGCGTAGTGTACATATAAATAATGAAAAATATATAAATAATAGAAAGCATTATAATTTGAACAGCTGTAACCATACCCCTACTTTAATGTATGCAACATACATACTCTCCATACACATCTACATCACCTGTGGTCGGCTTACTACATAGAATTGAACGTGCACTCCTCTCATTCTTCGAGGGACGACAGACCGCAGCACGCGTACTGTTTATTTTGATTTAGCACTAGTCCCATACCCGTCA
This sequence comes from Pardosa pseudoannulata, assembly GCA_032207245.1. Taxonomy (NCBI): domain Eukaryota; kingdom Metazoa; phylum Arthropoda; class Arachnida; order Araneae; family Lycosidae; genus Pardosa; species Pardosa pseudoannulata. Next base: position 157,875,760 of record CM063506.1, on the reverse strand, counting down.
TTACTTTTGAGACTAATGTTTGTTATTTTGCAAATATAATAATAAATTTAAAAAGTGGACTTTTTGTAGATAAAATTTTAAAACATTGGTTTTATTTTATTGTAATAATTAAATTATTTATTTGTAAGTCTTTGTAAAATGAGTCAATCTAAAAAAAGAAAAGCGGATTTGGAGTGCAGAAATTTCGATGAAGCATGGACGGTAAAATACCTTTTTACAAACATTGATAAGAAAGCAATTTGTTTAGTTTACCAGGAAACAGTTGCTGTTTTCAAGGAATACAATTTAAACAGGCATTTTATAAATCAAAACATCCAAAATATGCATCACTTTCTTTAAAAGAAGTTATACATATTTTGGATGCATCACTTTAATATAATGGATCATATTTCTTAAAAAATTACGTGACATATTTTACTGGGCACAAATGGTTCGCATATACACCTAAGCAAGACAATTTATTATTACCATTATCTTTTAATAACTGTCAAATTTCTCTGTCTAAGTGCTTTAAAATGATACTTAGTGTTTTTGTCAAAAAAAACTTCTTGGGCAGGGAAAAAACTCCACCCAACACATTCGCCTGTGCACAGCGTACACGGTATAGTCCTCCGACCGGGAGACATTTTGAAAATTTCATTTTGGCCCAAGCTTAAAAGTATTTGCCCACTACTGATTTAAATCCTCACTAAACAAAGTAAAAAAATTTGTAGGCCCTACACATTTTCTTAGAATTATGATCACTGTTTTCAATGTTTTGATAAAATATAACATTGGAACGGAGGTTCCAAAAAGAAAATACAAATATGCCGTTGGTTATTTATACAAATCTAAACATAGGTGTAAATAAATCTAACATTACTGGTTTGGAGTACTACGGTCTAGTGATTTGCACAAGAGGGCTAACTAAACATTACTGGAAAAAGTCAAAAGCTGTTACGGAAGCACGTGTTACTTCCAACGACAGGTAACAGGTATTTTCAGTTGCAGCGTAAGCGGGCGATTAACAAGTGTGAAGGGGTTTGGTTTGAAGCGCTACAATTTACTGCAGAGATTTTCAGTCAATCCGTGGGGCGTAATAACCTTAATGGAAGGCGTAAGCATATCCAAAATTTTAAAATAAAATATTTAAAAAAAAATTATTTACTAAATGGGAGCAAACCAAAATGAATTCTGAGGTCTTAAAAAATAAAACCCACATTTACACTGTATAATATACTTATCAATGTATCAGTACTGCATAATGAATTTGATAATTTATCAATACTAAATAAGTTTAATAATTTTTGGTTTTTCCCAATGCGGCGGATCGGTGTTGCCAAATATTAAATTTAATACTTATCTTCATAATCTGGGCAGTTTATAATTAAAGATCATTACATTATTTTTCATTCCATATTTTGCTACTGTGTGAGGAACGGGTCTAGATGAAAATTATATTTGAAAATTGGGACACAAATATTAAAAATTTGAGAAGAATTGGTCTATTGTTTTGATACACGAGAGCTGATGAGGCAGAGACCGCTTCTGAATTCCGATTCTAGAAGGCTAGAGCATCAATGACAAGAGTGGAATACGAACTCTGGTACCGAAGAGCAACGCCATGTTCAATCGGCCATCATACTGACTTTCTCAATAGGCATCAAGTATCCTTTTCACTACATTAATTTTGCTTAAATTTCGACAAACAGGCAAAAAAGTTTTGATTGGAATTTTTTTTTTTTTAGTTACGAGCACGCTATGTATTTTTTAACTCAATTTTTTAAGTCGAGAATTGGTTCCGGTTTCATATCTCTATTATAAAGAAATGTCGAAGTACGACTCTGGATTTTCAATTTTATGAAAAGGTAAATTTCAGAAAATAGAAGTAAAGGAAAACCAAATTCTTTGTTATTAAAATCGCCGGATTTTGAGTTTAAAAAAATAATACACATTCGAACGGTACTACCTCAATTAGATAATCATATCCATGTCTCTATTATTGTAGAGTGGATTACCAAATAAAAACTCATTACATATAAATATTATCAGAATGATAACTACACTATGCTTTGTTATTGTTAACCTGAAATTATTTGTAATTTCCTCAATATTTAAAAAAAATCTTTTCACATTCTCTTTCCCTCAATTGTTATTTGATATTATTTTTTTATGTGGGCCATTAATAGACATATCAGACTGACGGCAACATGCAGTAATCTCCACTCTACAAAAATATCACCTCAGTTAGCAACTGCGCATTTTCATAGTCACCCGCTGAAAGCGTTTGGTAAGCTTTGTCGGTTTGGAACATCACCTCAGTTAGCAACTGCGCATTTTCATAGTCACCCGCTGAAAGCGTTTGGTAAGCTTTGTCGGTTTGGAACATCACCTCAGTTAGCAACTGCGCATTTTCATAGTCACCCGCTGAAAGCGTTTGGTAAGCTTTGTCGGTTTGGATCACTACGTTCTACTGTTTTAATATACGGGGACTAATGAGACCGGTACCTAGTGTTTTAAGCCGATTACGAACAGCTATAATCATCCAGGCCAGCAGTGAGATTCGAATCCCAATCCCGAAGAGCCCTACCCATTCGACCATCGTTCGACAAACTACATCGGGTATATACTGTCATTGAACTAAGGAATATAGCCCAAATAAATTGTGTAATAAATATGTTCCCAACAGGGTGGATGCCGCCCCTTAGTGGACACCGAAACCTTCAAAAAGAGCGGTTCAAAGGCAAATGAGGGCGTAAAGGCAGTCAAGGGTGGGGGGTGAATAGTAGACATAATAACTTCTAAAATATACTTGCTATTCATAAAAATAATCAACAAATGCATTGTATATTTATCATAATAAATGCTATTTTTAAATTATAAATTTCGTAGATTCCATCTGGGGCCACCTTAAGGCTAAAGTATAGAAATTATAATTGCATTTTCTTCATAGTATTTGGTTGTAAGTGAAATCTGTGTAGTTGCTAGTAGAATGTCTAAAAAAAGGAAATTATTGAACATGGAGTATTACGAAATTATGTTATAGGAAATTGGTTTCGAGCACTATGGTCGACAGTCTTGGTACGTGAGAGCTAACGAGACCGGAACCTCCTGCTGTTTAAAGCCTATTCCGAACGGCTACGCAGCGAGATTCGAACACGCGAACTCCGGTGCAGCCATCATTTTGCAATAACGAAACGGGAGCATGATTTTCAGAAATTGTGAATAGTCCAACACTCGCAACCACCTTCTTTTTTAATTTATTGAATTTATGATTAAGTTTATAAACAATTCATTTTACTCTATTTGATGGCTCTTAATATCTACCCTGTAGATATTATGGGTAGATATATAGGATAGATAGGCAGATAAAATAGATTTTGATAATACGCAACAATATTTTAATATTTGGTACAATTCACTCAAATACATTATGGTATTCTAATAATTAGTTTCTTATAAATGGAGTTGTTCAGATTAGAAACCTGTGGTGTAATAGATAGAAACTAGTGAAACCGCTTAGTTAAACTCGTTTTTAGATAGGCATCAGGAAGAATGAAATTCCTTCAGATACGCCGCAGACGTTAAATTTCAAATTTAAACACGCATATCTACCTAAAATACCAGTAATCAATTTAAGATTAAAATTCTAACAAATTCTGACGAGAGGGAGAGAGATTAGTGTTATAATGAAGTGGTGGTGTTTTCTTTTTGCTAAATAAAATGATACAAAACCTTTAAATGATATTTAAGCGGAAGAAATAAAATAAATTTTATAAAGAGTATCCTATGAAACCTTGGCCTGCCTTTTGTCTCGTTAAATTACACGTTTCGTCAGCTCGTGTAAGAAATCGCAGCATTTTCAAATCTAAATCGGTTCTGATGAAAACGGATCGCCTCTCGCGTATTGACAGTTCGGCTGTTCGACATCCGTACCAAGCACCGCAAGACTGTTGTTATTAAAAGAAAGCGTATCTGGTTTCTCAAATTCTTTCTTTTCGGGTATCATTTAGAAAGACATCGTTTCTTTGGCCTAGCATTGCCAAGTTTGTTTTGTTTGTGCCTCCTGCTAAGCGCTCATATTTCGGTATGGGTAAAGGTTATATAATTTCAAAATTTAAATTAGTTTTGAGATTACATTATTCGAATTCGAAAATAAACCATTATCCTAAAACCAGTAACACATTTTATTTAAACTCAATTTTTTTTCTCCATAAACATACGTAATATAAAATTTAAAAAAAACTGCTCTTTCTGAGGTGAGAAAAGTGACAAATAATACAGAATAAGTGACTAAATATTAAAAAGAAGCGATTTTTTTATGCTCTTCATTTCAGATGCCATTATTAAGATTTTTCTATTTATTTTAACTCTAAATCAAATGATTCATTCAAAACATAATTTTAGAGTCAAATAAAAAAAAGGTTAAAAATTTTGTTTAACACAACTGAACATTGCTGTTTATTCAAGAAAATCTATAAATTAGATTTGAATACATACATTAGTTTTATAATCACAATTTTCTGCATACATTAACGATGTTTTGAAATATGTACATTGCTAGATTAAAGTATCTAAACAAAAATTGTGAAGTAAAAGAAAAAGAGAACTGTGTGCTTTGACGTAAGCTACTTTAATGAATTAAATGTACATTTCAGGAACTTCTTTACGATTTTTTAAAATCACTAAATTCTGGAAACAATGACTAATTACATTTTAGTAAGAAAAATAAGATTAGAGCATCCCATTTTTGATCTTTTATTAAAATATTTTGTTATTGGAACACTAGAAAGACACCAGAAATCCAGGCAGGGTCCGAAATAGCTCCGAGTCCCGGATGGTACTTGGAAAGAGAGGTGGGTCCGAACAGCCGAGGGGTGATGTACTTGTAAGACGTCATTGCGTTTGCCAAGTTTTTCTCTCCCACAAGTAGCTGTCCAACCAACGATTCAATAATGTACTTACCCAAGGTCATCTGCCAACCTTCGAGAGACGAGCATGCAAAATAATACAGAAGGTTTCGATTCGGTCGTGTCGAGTGATCATAGCTCTTGTGCTAAGAACAAAATGCGGTTCAGTACATTGTCGGACCCAGTGATTCACCATGAAAAAAGTGACTGTTTTCTTTAAAAAAGTGACTAAAAGTGATCAATTGTTAAAAAAAGTGACTAAAGGGGAGAAAAGTGACAGAATTGCAAGCCTGTATTTACAACAAAGATAAGACAAAATTTATTAAGAGTAACCCATATAAGTCTTTCTAAAAGCTTGAAAAAGCAACAGATTCAATTTACGATTTTTTTTCCCGACGAAGAATGCGCGAATTTCACGAGTGATAGCGAAAATTTTTCAACTGATTCGAAACTTTACCACACACGTCATTCTGAATCAAAACAAATCGGTTGGAAAATTTTCACTATCATGCTAAAAATTCGCGAATTCTTGATTAGCAAAGAGAATCGTAAACCAGATCCATTGCTTTCTCAAAGCGTACAAGTTGACGGTGTGATAAGGACTTTATACACAATTAAATGTGGTACATCTTATTCTAGCATTTTCTGGATAATCCCTAAAATCTGTATTTTATTTACCTGTATTTTTGAAAGTTCATGAAACGTGTCTATTTAGGAAGATAATATATACTCGATACTACAACAGAGTTCATACTCCGTTGACAAGAGACTTTTAAAAAAGCGCCCCACGAATTAAAAAAAATCTTATACTGACATAACATCATAGTAGTCTAGATTTGTTCATTATATCCTATACTGTTTTTATTCTATCTCATTTTTGTATAATGCACAACTGAAGTCAGCTTTTGAAGTACTTTTATTACATTTTCAAATCTTTATGTTTATATAGATTATAATGAAAACCTATACGGTATAATAACAAAAAAAAAAGTAAAACATTCTTTTAACAGAATTCATATTCTTTTTGCAGTATAAAAAAGAGGCACCTACTGCCAGATTCAATTATTATTCTGTGTCGGTTTTATTCTAAATAATTGTAGGCCAAACGATGGCCAACGGTTAGACCGCTGATCTTCGGTACCGAAGTTCGTGGGTTCGAATCCCACTGGGGCATGGACGTCCGTAGCTGTTCCGAATCGGCTTCATGCAGTAGGTCTCGATCTCATTAGTTCTCGTGTTGCAAAATAGTAGACCATAGCACTCCAAATCAAACTAAACCTAAATAATTATTAACGTTCAGCGTTACGTAAAAAAATCTTTTTGAATACGCTCATTACATTTTAAAACCTTACTTTTTATGTATATTATAATATGAACTGACAATGTAAAATTAACGAAAAACTTAAGGATTTAAACTATGAAACTGGTTACCCATTAATCTTAAATCCAAATAAAGCTTGTAGTAGATATCAAATGAAAGTACGTATATTATACAAAATATTGTAATTTATTAAAAAAATGTAGTAATGATGTAATACTATTATTAAAATGTAGTAACAATTATACGCGAGGGAGAGAAAAAAAAAGCACTTTCACATAATTTGATATAACAAAAAGCATTTTCACTTATAAAAAGAGCAATTTTAAAGACTTTTTCCACATTGGAAAAAAAAGAGAGAGAGTTTTGAAGCACTCTGAATCGCCGTACGAATCCCGAAGAGGCTTTTGTTGAAACGGTTGTGAGGCGAAACGCTCAAACAGAAAAGTAACACCTATTTCTAGCCAGGTTGCGAAACGCGGATAACCTTTCCAACCCGCATCATAGTGAAAAGAAAGAATGTTTCCACCAGCGACGTCACAAAAGTGACCGATTCTTATTGAAATATGGAGGAAAAATAAATAAAGACATTTTAAAAACCCCTTGACGTGTCGCAAGAAGCCCACGCTTTTCAGCGAGAACTTTTGAGCAAGGTCCAACCCACGCAAAACCCGGTCTGCCGAGTTGAACGAAAAGCAGAAGCGTTTTCGGAAAAGATAGTGCGAGGGAGTGTTTTATCTGTCTTTGGCAGGAGCTCGGAAACTGTGAGCGTTAAAAAAAAAAAATAAATAAATAAATAAAATAACTTTTTTCGCAAAAATGGCAGACTGCAGACAATAATGAAATGGTTTATTTTACAGATATGAAACAAAAAATTTTTCTTAAGAAAATCTAGATGTCAGCATACTAAATTTATATAAAAAATAAAGGCAAGTTTAATTCTCAAAAAAACTTTTTTTTTAACGTCGTACTTTTAATTGAATGATATATATATATATATATATATATATATATATATATATATATATATATATATATATATATATATATATATATATATATATATCGTGATCCAGTGTTAAGGCGAATGAAAAACAATATTTCTTGATAATAATAAGTTTATTAAATCATAGTTCTATTTGAAAGCAACTTGCGCCATTTTCATTTTTTCGTCGAAGACACGCTTAGAGTGTGTTTGTTCACAGTTTCATATCCACGCGCCAACTGACTGTTATCTGTTTGCAAGCTCATCAAATTTTTCCAAAATGTTTCCGCCTGACCGGATTATCTTAAAAGCTTACGCGAGCGTGGGTCTTTTTCATTTATTTTATTATTATAAAAGAGTTTCCTTTTAAAATCACTTAACTCACGTAATTTCTAATTACCCCTTTTTTAGACCTGACATATATATATATATATATATATATATATATATATATATATATATATATATATATATATATATATATATATATATATATATGTGTGTGTGTGTGTGTTTATACGGCAGTATTAAGTAGCAAGGTTTCGGGAGAAGTAGTGTTAAATTTCTCATTTCGATTTTACCCCGTATAATTGAAGATGATCCAACTATGTTTCCGGGGTTTATTTCTATTTCAGATGCCTCGGATTTCATCTGATTAGCATTCAAGAGCGGATGTTCCGAGGCAATCAAAATAAACACGACAGAGTTGTTTTTTGTGGAAGAGATTCTATCGTGTTTCTCTATTCCTGCGATTCTAGGTCAAAGAAAATATCCGATTTGTTTTGCCTGTTTATTTTCCGAAAAACCCACAGCGAAAGTGATGACTTCTTCCCGTCTGGCACAAGACCAACGTCACGTTGCAGTCTGCTCCGGTGAAGGTGATGTTCAAGGGGGATTCCGAGACAGACGCTTATCTCGGGGTTGTAGCTCAGGTATCAAAACAGTAATTTAGCGTTCGAAACATTATAGAGTTTATATCGGAGGTCACAACGAAACAAAACTATTAACGATAGTAATTACAAACAAGTTTAGTGACTAACCCATTGTGTCTCTACAATTAATAGGTTTATCTACTCAGTCACAAGAATAGGTAAACACAGTTAACTCTCACTTGAACAACTCGTAAGGGGACAAGATGCGTCGATAATTAAAAGCAGTAACCTCTCCTTTGTACGACTCTTAAAGGAATAAGGGACGTTGATAAGTAAACATATTTACCTATCACTTGTAAGATTCTTCAAGGGAAAAAAGAAGTCAACACAGTGTAACGGCGTGATTTAGCGGTGTGTCGACATCAAAGAACTTTGCTTTGAGAGGTGGACTTCGCTTGTGTGGATACAAAAGGATTGTTTTCCCCGGCATCACGATGTCTACACTGTTGTGCCCTATAGTAGAGGAACAATATACCAGACAACCCGGCACCTTCACTGACAGCCAAAAATATGATCATTGGAACGACAAAGGATTTGCCGCGACTCAGATGTAGCCGCTAAGAATTCCAGGGACCCCTGGGTTTGCGGCCGATGATTGTTTAACCCTGACCAATCCAGTTGTTCGAAGGTGAGGTCATCGCTAGGTGATCCAATAATGAAATTGTGTATGAGGCCCCTCCCCTAGAAAGAAGACGAGAGAAGATTTTTTTTTTTAGAGAAGTTAGTTAGCTAGCAACCAGCTGATTCAGAGGTCGCCTTGACCAGTCTCTCTACCGGAGAGTTTTTTGCTATAATCGCCACCTTGGGATTTTTTTTTTTAAGGAGTAGCCCGCATCGGCTAACTTGGAGGTCGCCTCGACCAGTCTCTCCATCGGAGAGTTTTATTTAACGAAATCCCGTCTTGGGATATATATCTTGCCGAGATTGAAACGATACCCTGTGCATTGGGTTTCCTTTTCTAATATAATCCTCTTCAGGATTGTTTGCATTTTTCCTTCGGAACTCTAACTGTGCTTTGATATTCTACCAGTACTTCAGTGAACTTTCGCAAGAGCTACCCAATTGTTTCTTCCGTCGAATCACCCATATTTCGGCAGAGACTGATCTTAGTTTAGGTACCCGTCTCTACTCAGGCCTACGTGTACTAATCACTTACCTGTGTTCGGGGTTTTTTTTTTTTTTTTTTTTTTTTTGGGGGGGGGAGTTGTGAAATGATGTACATAGCAGAAGTGTAAATAAATTCATTAATCAAGATACACCTGATTCTTGCTTGTGTCACTTAAAACAGGTACCGGATACGTTACTCTCACTTGTAGGATTCTTAAGGGGACAAGGAACGTCGAAATTCAAACCCACGGACTACAATTCGGAAAAGCAGTGCCCCTACCATTCGGTCACAGCCCAGCCGTTTTTAAAAGAAACCGCGATTCCAATAGAAAATTTGACATTCAAAGTTAATAATTAGTATTGATAGTAGTGTTGTATAAAGGAAAAGTAAAAGTAATGAAATAAAGATGCAGCAATACTTCAACTGAGTTTGATTTTTACTTTATTTTCTTCCTTGAATAGTCTTTACTGATACGTATATCGGGTGATTACAGACAGCAATAAAAATATTCTGATTGCAACTTCGGACCTTAAATTTTTTCACTAATTTTTTGGGAAAAAAAAGTAAGCGTTATACGTTAGTAAGTACGGTACTTCTACTACCATTGCAAATAAATAATTATTCAGCAATCTAATAAAAATAACTACTAGCACCGTAGCTACCTTAAAAAAAGAAAAGTGTTATTAAAACTTCACTTGTAATTTAGGGTTCGATTATTTATGTTCTACACATGCGGACAAATAAATGATCAAAAAGCACTTAGCGTTAAAAGGTAAAAGACGGAATATTGGTTTTTACAATTTCCTTAAAAGCTTTGACCAAGACCTAAAAGATAAATCTTGGTGTGCAAGAAAATATAAGGTAAATAACTTACAAGCTAATTTCACAGGTTGCAAATTTAAAGAATCAGATTCTATCATCATTAAAGTACACCAAATTCACTTACCTAAAAAAGAAAAATATATGTAATTATAAATAACAACATATTCAGTAAGTCATTTGCACAATTAATCAGATTTAAAAGTGTCATTATACAATTAATTTAAAAGTATATGTGAATATTTAATAACAAAATAGAAAAAGAAAAAATTAATGCGAAAAATATTAAATCTTAAACCTGAAATCATACATTAATCTTGAAAAATAAGTTAGTAGATTAAATAATATACACAAATATTAATAAAATAAAATAAAATAAAATAAAAAAAAACTAATTGTATTCACGTGCTGCATGGTTTAAAAAATGGTGATTCTTTAGTCTTCATTAATTTCAAGTAATATCATTATTAAGTATTTTAAAAAATTATACTTTTTTCAAATTAGTCACCAATTTAATCGAAAAATATCACTGTGAACTGATACACTTAAAAAAGAATGCATCTCTGAAGAAAATATTTATAATACCTTGAAAATCCATAACCTTCCCCTCCCTCGAGTTATTTATTAGATAATTATATGCTTTAGATATTTATATGTTTTAAGATATTTATATGCTTTATCGAACATTTATTGTCCTTGAACTGTGGGATAATACTCGAAAATTAGGAGTTTTAAAAATTAAATAGCACTGGTTAATCAACAGTCCTTTTAAAGGTACAGATGTATTTTTATATACATTAATTGTTCTAAATTAGTAATATTTAAAAGAAAAGCAAGTATTTCATTACCAAAAAATGGTCTTCGCAAACCTATAGAGATGATTTATATGATAATTTGGGGTTTAATTTCTCATCCCTTTTCAACGCATTTGTCCAGATTTTACGTGTATTTGGATCTTTGGGAACGGTAAAAAATATCTTCTCATTACAATTAGTTGTTGTATTTTTACAGTGTAGCACAATACAATATTTATAATATGATTTTTTAATGCCAGACATAGTAAAAAAATGTCTATTAAATGCGATACTTTACACAGAAACATATTTAAAAGTCGCCTTTAACATGTAAACAACATAGGCGATAGGTGTTTCCGTGAACGATGACGTCACAAACTCGGCGGAGTAAAAGTGTAGTTTTTGAGAGACGTTAAAGAGACCGCTATAAAACCCATTCGAAATCACTTAATTAAGGCGCCCAATGAAAGAAAAATAGGTACTGCCCTGCTTACTTTTTTGTCTTCTATTGTTTAAAATTAAAATTAGAAAACGTGAAAATTCCTCATTCAATACTGAGAAATTTAGAATTTTTAAAAAAATTATACCTGCAAAATATGAACCCCAGCATAAATTATTAGAAATATTGTAAAATAAATTATCATCAAAAGGTTTTAGAATGTTTTCCTGCTTAGCTATGACTGTATATCATCAAATGATTTCAAAGATATCAAAATAAATTAATCCAGTTTCTGTCTCTCTTAGTAATTTCATTTTATTAAATGAAAATTTTTATACGTGACCTCAATTCCTTGAAAACGGCTTGGAGTTTAGGGACAACACAGGTATCCACGGATTTGAAAAATCCTGGATTAGATGGCTGGTTGGGGATGCTACAGTCCACTGCTTTGCTACAAGAAGGTTTAAGAAGACCGGGACCTTCTGCTTAAAGCCGATTCAAAACATCTACGAACATCCATGTCAGCAGTGGAATTCGAACCCACGAATTCCGGTACCGACAAGCGCGTTCATCCGACCATATTCATAGGACAAATAGTAATAAAGATATTAATTAAAATACATCAAAAATGCCAATTCTTTCGATCTGAATGTGCTTATTTCTGTACAAATGTTCACGAAAATCATGGATGACAGAAAACCATGGTGTTAGATATTATTACGTCACTATTAAATTATTCGACAGGTGAATATTAACAGAAAGCTTTCATTTATAGTTGAAGTAAACGAAAAATGTCTGCTAATTAAATAGCTTTTTAAAATGTTATGTCAGTTTGAAGGGGGAAGTAAATTATGTTTTGTGAATTAATACTTCTATATTCCCGCCTGCAAGTCACCTAGCGAACAATGTACGCTAGTTAGCACATAATGCACGTAATTTAAAAAAATAAGTAACTATATAAAAAAGGGATCATTTAAGCGTACGCCGTTAAAAACCATTAAGCGCTGACCTTCACACCTCAACACATTATAAATGATCTCTGACGCATTTCTGCCGAAAAAGAAAAACCATAGGTGTGCGCATCACGTAAATGGCTAGCAAAGCTACCATACCTAATAAAATTACAAGAAACGTGCAAATTGATGATATTCGACCATTTCATAAGAATCATAATATTTAGCACGTGACAAGCATGTTACAGAGCAGACAAGATCAAGGAGATCAACACCATGCCCAGGAAAATGGGATGTCTGAACTAAAATCAAAATGATAATAATCCGCCACATCACACTGATGAAGAGTGTTGTCAGATTAATAGCTCATTCTACAAAGAATGTGAATACAGTGCAATTACCGAAATAGGCTGTGATGAAACACAGAGAATATTATACATCAAACTTCGATAACCTAGCTTCCACACACATCACTAATAATAAAAACTAAAACAGGTAATAAAGAATATAATAAGATCTTATCTCCTACTTCATAGAAAACAAGACGAAAATAAATCTAGATTTACAGTTAATTACAAATTATGCATGCTTGAGTAAAATACAAGAAAATTATAAAAATAAACTCTTGCTGTAATTAACTAATCATTTAGCGACCAGCCGAGGTCCGGATATACATAATAAGTGATGGGAACACGTTTTTTGAGAACATTTATGATATTACGCTACTTTTTCAGTAACATTATGAAGTATAAAAATAATGGAACCGGTAATTTAAACTTGCACACGGCTAGTGAAATTTAACTACTTTTTCTGGAGATTATATAAAGTAGAGTTGGCACATTTTTGCCAAAGGTGGAAAAAACCATGGAAAAAACCGGTAAAAATCGTCCTGGAAAAAATACATTTTTGCCACTTTTTGCCAAGTGGCAAAAATGGATATGTTTTATTTACTGGGATGTAACTACTTTAAATTTTACTAATTTTAACTCTAATCTAAAAATACATAATATAATGTATGTTGTTTTTTTTACATAGAATATTCAATGCGTTATTGAAACGGTAATCTAAATCTATACTACATAGAGATACAAAAAAAAGAAAAGAAAAAAAAAAAGATAAAATGAAGATTGATTTTGCAAGTTTTATGTGCAATGTTGTTTTTACTGTAATTATTAGCTTATTTCCCCTACAAACTGTAAGTCTAAACGTTTTTAGTACTTATATAATATATATATCTTATATATGTATATATACACATTACAATTAAAGACAACATAACTATATTAAATTGATAAATAAAGAAAATATTTTTGATCCCATGCCTCCATCCTATAAATTTATTTACAAAAATAGAATATTGTATTTTCATTGCTAACATCAATGAAAATTATTTTAAATTGTTTAAATTATCAAATTAATACCAATGAAATACCTAATTAATATTCTGATTTAAGTCTCAAATGTATTATGTACAAAATTATTTATTATTTTGTTATTTAGTAATTATTAATTATTTTTTACATTTTTAAAATCCAGCCAATTTTTCTAGATTTTTCCATTTTTGCCGGTTTTTACCACTTTGCCGGCAAAATGACCAACCCTAATATAAAGATAATCAAGGCAGTTATAAAATTCAATCTTAAATAACACATAAAATGTTAAATACTTTAATTTTGCAAAATGACACTGAATTGCCATGTAAAATATCACCAAGATTAATCAAACCATATCGGAAAGATAGCGAACAGACACACATACAGAGGATTTTTTTAAGAGAGATTAAAGTGCTCTATTCAACGACTTATCCTTGAATTCGGCTAAAGGAAAAGTATCTATACCGATCAATATTTACCATCCTGAAACATTCCCAGGGTCAGCCTGAATTTACCAAGCAAATTTTTTAAATTTACTGCATTAGAATATAAACTTAAAAGTAAGTATATATACTGATCAATATTACCACCCTGAAACATTCCCAGGGTCAGCCTGAATTTACCAAGCAAATTTTTTAAATTTACTGCATTAGAATATAAACTTAAAAGTAAGTATATATACTGATCAATATTACCACCCTGAAACATTCCCAGGGTCAACCTGAATTTACCAAGCAAAATTTTTTAATTTACTGCATTAGAATATAAACTTAAAAGTAAGTATCTATACCGATCAATATTACCATTCTAAAACATTCCCACGGCCAACCTGAATTTACCAAACAAAATTTTTTAATTTACTGCATTAGAATATAAACTTAAAAGTAAGTATCTATACCGATCAATATTACCACCCTGAAACATTCCCAGGGTCAACCTGAATTTACCAAACAAAATTTTTTAATTTACTGCATTAGAATATAAACTTAAAAGTAAGTATCTATACCGATCAATATTACCACCCTGAAACATTCCCAGGGTCAACCTGAATTTACCAAACAAAATTTTTAAATTTACTGCATTAGAATATAAACTTAAATGTAAGTATCTATACCGATCAATATTACCACCCTGAAACATTCCCAGGGTCAACCTGAATTTACCAAGCAAAATTTTTTAAATTTACTGCATTAGAATATAAACTTAAAAGTAGTATATTCTAATAGATTTTGATTGATTTTTCTAATAATACCACAAAATAAATTTATAGCAGGGAGCTTTAAAAAAATAAATCTAGATCATTTCCCCTAACTTTTCTTACATGCAAATTTCCCTGACTATTAATAAATACTCTATATTTTCCTCGACTATCTCTGATCATTTTGAAATTCCCTGACCTACTGATAAATATTCTATATTTTCCTCGACTATCTCTGATCATTTTGAAATTCCTTGACCTTCTGACATTTCAGATTGTTGGAAATTTGGGAATTTAAAAGGTGAATCTCTAACAATTTTTTCGTAATTATTTTTAGGGATTTGTTAAGTAGATGTTTAATTGTGTTTCAAGTTATGTACTTTTCAATCCATTTCAAAAAGGAAAGAAATAAATGCAAACCTGAAACCCTATAGAAAAAAAAAATAATAATGATCACAAAAAATGATTTATGGCAATATGTAAAATAATATGCAACTATAGAAAGATTTCTTGAATATAGCTAGATAAAAAAAAAGGACGGGGGAGAGAAAGACAGCATGAAAGGTACCCGGATCTACGTTCACACCGTTAAAACAGATTCAGAATAATACCTGAAACGACAATGAAAAATGGTAAACTCTGAATTTCCAAAAAAATTGACTAACTGCAAATAAAAAAAAATAATAAGCTGCCCCAATAGAAAGAAATCTATCTCTTTTTATAATCCTATTTAACGCAAATTGAGAAAACCACGAGTTTACTCCCCACACAATGTTAGGGTGAAGATGCTATCGTGACAGACAGCTCAAAGGAGAGGACGAATTAAAGAGAGAATGGAGAAGATTAAGAAAAAGTCTTCTTAGAATATGACACAAGCCTCTTTTCACATTTTTTTTTCTTGCCTCTCTCTCCTGTTACGCACACACGGGGTTAAACGTAGGGAGGGAGGGGGATATCACAGGAATGCTTTACTCTGGAGGAGGTTGTCTTGGCCCCCCTCGCGCGGCCCCTGGAGAAGTGAGATACGAGGAGGGAATAACGCTCATGAGAGCTCTCAAAACAACTTGAGGGGATGAGTTTCCGCTTTATGGGATTTCTTCATCAAATACTGCAGGACGATGATTCTAAGAAAAAGGGAGATAACACGGTGGGTGCTAAAGTATATGACAGTAGCGTACACAGATATTACATTTAGGGGTTGCATATCGTCATTCCTATGAAACACACAATTTCTTTATTTTAGATTTTGCACAAAGTAAAAACAAAGGCTTACCAGTCTTATTGTTCTATTTAAAATTATTCTTATAAAAATTACATAAACAAAGATAATTTAAGAGAAACTATAAAATTACCATTAGACATGCCAACATTCAGGGACTTGTGTCCGGAGCAACAGCGAGGTTTGATATTTTAACATGTTAATTACAGATTATACGTAAGTACATATCTTATTGGTTTCTAAATTACAATTAAATTTAAAATATTTACACAGTAGTAAATTGTAAAAGGTAAATTAAAATTTATGCATTTAAAATTTATGAGTAGCTTCTTAAACAACTTATTTTTCAGAATTGTATTTCTCTTAGCAACATTGATCGAGATTAAAATATTTACATTTTTCTACATTAGGGATTCTAGAGTTCTACACAAATTTGACCTAAATTCAGTTTGGGTTTTACTGCACAGTACTGAAAACTTTTAACATGCAGCATTACTACCTGAAAAGAGTAATATTCAGCTTATTATTATTATTATTATTATTATTATTATTATTGCAAAACATTGTAATCTTTTAGCTGTTTAAAAGTTTTGTTATTTTCCGGAGAAATCTGAGAAGTTTCCGGAGTTATCAAATTTTCTCATTTCTCCGGAGCAGCTCCGGAGAATCTGGAGTAGTTGTCATGTCTGTACCCCGAGAGCAAAAATTACTATTTACTAAAATCGGAAGAATCTGATTAAATAAATCAAATAAAAATAGATTAAAAAACTATTCAATGATAAGATAAAAGTCACAATGGAAAAAAATGTATTAAAAAGATACGTGGATAATGAAATGATAATGCCTCTAAATGTTAGTTTTTATAAATTCATATTTATTCACCATTTATGATTGTAATTAAAACATTTAAGACTTCTTCACTTACTGATATATGTATATATATATATATATATATATATATATATATATATATATATATATATATATATATATATAATCCACGCGCATCTCAGATGAACAATCTTAAACAGTACAATAAAAGAAATATCCTGAAAGTTTTCTATTACAAACATTCTTCAGGACTGCATATGCTTCCTAGCACCCCTTCTGAATACGCCACTGCTTGCTGATAGCTAGGGGTAAATGTTCTATCGCACTTAGTGATACTGAACATGGAATCAGGGTTAGAAAAAGAAAATCAGATTTTTTATTTTTTTCCTGAATACTAATTTTAATTGTTGTTTTTAAGTTTTTTGCAATATACATAGAATAATTGTTATAAGATGTAACATCTTATCTGTCTAGTATATTCTACACACTGATTACCTAAAATTAAATATATAAATTTTAATCTAAATACATAACATTATTTTGTAGTTGGATGGTGCAAACTAAATAAGATGTAAATTTAATGAACAAATTAAATATTCTTTTAGTGCAAACTATTTATTTAAAAAAAAAATCACAATTATATTAATATATTTTAAGCGCCGAATTATGGATTTAATTGTTTCAATAAAAACACTCGCTTTGATGCTTTATCCACTCCTAATTGGTTACGAAGACTAGAATGAACAATACCAAAAGAAGAAAATTGTCTCCCCATTCTAGCAGATGATGCCACGGCTGTCGTCATTTGGTAGACAAACTGGATTTCAAGTTCTGTAATACTCTCTTTACCTCCCATTACATAAAATGAATTCCACCAGTCATAATCAGTCATTGTACTACCCCTACTCCATACTTTCTGATAACAACCCCTAAATTCTTGGAAAGCACATGCGATCTATTTACAATTATTTACTTATTGGTATTACTGTGCTGACTGATTTCCAATTCTCCTGTCTTTGGAATATAGGTTTTAAAAGAAGTGAAAAAAAATTATTTAAATCAATGATTTAAAAAAAAAATCAACTGATTTAAATCATGCCAATCCTGCATGGAATATCGTGATGGAGGCAAACGGTGATAAGTTTTACATATTGAAAGTCTCCAACAAAGAGTTATTCCACACCCAGTACGTGTTAAAAAAACAACATATTCAGTTTAAAATTTCTTTCCCCGTTAAAGAAAGCGCCGATTTCTCGTGTCATAGTGAAAAATTTTCATTATAAACAATGATTAAATGCTTTATCACACGTTACCATGAACCAAATAAATCGATTGTAAATTTTTGCTATCACACACATTCTTTCTTCATAGGGGATTGGTTGGTTGTGTGGGGGCGTTGCGGTCTACTGTGTTGCTACGAGTCCTAATGACACCGAGACCTACTGAAATCCTATTCAAGACAGCTACGAACATCAATGCCAGCAGCGGGATTTTAACCCACAAACTCCGGTACCGGAGAGCAGAGCCCTATTCATTCGGCTTCCTCGTCGGAAAATGCATATCTTAATGGGAATTCGCTTTTTTTCTATATATATGCGTACAATTTGACGTTGGATAAGGCTTTGAGTATTTAATATGTATGTCACGCGAGTAACATTTTTATTTACAGATATCTTTTCTTTAAATGATACGCCCAGGGAACTTTTCTGGCGTTTTTCCGTTAATCCATAAATGATGATTAGTCCATGCCGAATAACGCTAAATACAATTCCTTTATTTCTTTAGATTATATTTCTTAACCTAAAATCTTAATATTCTTAAGTTTTTTAATTAAGTTCATGATGAAAATTGAATTTAAAGGAATGTGTTATGATAATGAGTTGTTTATATCAAGTTACGCAATACTTGATATAAACACTGATGTTACTGTAATGATTTGGTTAGCTACCACCTATTAAACATATTGTCTCTGGTTTTTAGAGATATAGGAATGAATTTTTTATAATTCTTTTTAATGTTTTTAGCATTTTAAACTGACAACAGATGGTAGCACAGCACTAAATTTATTTTTCCTTTTGAAATATAAATATCTAAACTTGCTATACCTAGAAAGCCAGTAAATATTTTTTTCTCACTTGTCACCTCCTAAAAATATCTGTCTAAACATTGATTATAAACTGTTAATTTATTTCTTATACAATTTTGAGGATACTTCTTGCTCTTGCAATATAATAAAAATTAAAAATAAACATGTTCACACTGTACAAGGGTTAGAGTTTATTAGATAAATTACCCCTCAAACTTCCCTAAGTTACCAATAAGGAAAACTTTAATGAATACAAAGAAAATTTTCATATATTTTAGATATATAAAAATATAGATAATATTTATAAACTAATTTAATTAAATTCTAAAGAATTTATGTTGGTGATCTGTAAAGGGTAAAAGTCGATTCCGAACGGCTACGAATATCCATGCCACAGTGGAATTTGAACCGGTTCCGATCCGAGTATCAGCGCCCAAACCATTTGGTCATAATTTTTACTACAATGTAATCTGAAAAATAATTTGAATTTTGAAAAAATAAACAACCTTTATTACTCGAAGGATGGGATGCCAGCTAGCGATAAATCCAGGAGCGTCTTCAGTCTTCAGGATAAGCCACCAGTAAAATTATTATGCAACAGTGGGAAAAGAATATTACCAGTATTATTAATTCTATATTAAATGTATGGATTCGAAAATAAACTGCGCACAGTGTTTGAGGTAAAATCCTATTAGCGAAGGTATTTTTCTTTAAATCAGTGTACAGGTTCTTTTATTTGCACGGCGGCAGAACGTGCTTCTCGTTAGCATGACTCAACCGATCTGAGACGATCACGATTTAATCATCACAAATCGGCATTTTTATTCCGAAAAAACGTGGAAAGAGACTGACTGATCAGATCAAACGAAAAAGAAAAAAATATATATTGAAGGTCAGGTGCGGCATGACATCTTTACGATCCCCCGCCGTTTCCGCCCGATCTCTAACTTTATTTCCTGTTTCCGTATTCCGTAATATATGAGTCCGGCGAGGCTGTAACTTATACGGCTTTCAGTTAACGTTTACAGAAGCAGAGAGCAGGTGTCCTCTCTCTTGGTCGGTGGGATCCCGTTTGGGACGATGCTAACCGCATATTTTAACAATCACTAAGATAAAATGAAGAGGAGGATTCTTCTCATGAAAAATTTCTCGCTACGCCCCTGGTGCAGCTAAATATTTATATTACGCAGAATGCCACACATCAGGCGAAAATGATGCCAAAAATGAGAAAGCGGTAGTATTTTCAAACCAACTCTATAACGGAAACGAATTTGCCACATAATTAAATTGTCAATTTGATTAGTCTTTAATTAATAAAATTAAAACCTAATTCTTTTAAACTAATTAGAATTTTGGAATATATATGGCCGAAATGGCTTCTTTGAATCATTTCCTATCTTTTGGTACCTTTGGCACCTTTCTATGTTAGCTGTTCAATTAGATGCACATACTTGCATAGACAAATACAATTATTGTATAATTGTCAGAATTGACAATCGATGTTCTGACTTAAAATTTATGGTATTACCAAACTCTGGTGAAAATTACGCCAACAATAACTGCCCGATCACTTTTTAGACACTAACGAATGTATGGGAATAAGCTTCTACATAATTACATGTTTCTTTTTTTTTTTTGTTTGTTTTTTTTTAAGTAATAGGAATATCGGAAAGCCAAATTGACGAAATTGCTTCCTCAGATTATTTTACGTCTTTAGGTACTTCCTTCTACATTGGCCTTCTACGTCCAGAAGTATGTAAGGAGACAGAAGCATACACATAGATATATAAACATCAACATTCCTATTCTAATATATAGGATGTAGCGTCCTCGTATATTGCTCTAAATTCACGAGAACGTAACGTAATGTCGAAATCATTGATTCACGCTCGGATGTTAACTTTTATCAGTGAGCCCCATTCCAGCTGTTGTCGCGTTTATCCATGTACGGTTGCAAAATATCTGCCGTCATACATCCATAATTGAGATAAGAAGACGGCTACATTGGACAACAATCAAATGACTTAATTGCAAACACACGCACACACTATGTGTTTCTGCAATTTTAACTTAAAAGTGGAAAATACTGGGAGATTATATTTGAAAGGAATTTAAGATATCTAAAAATGTTATCGAAATAATCCACTTACTGTGTGTAATTCATTCAGAGAGCCCCTATAATATTACTGACAGGAGAGAGTTTGGTTGGGAGCGCTACAATATACAGTTCTGCTACACGATGGCTAATGAGATCGGTCCCTACAGCTTGAAAACGATTCCGAATGGCTGCGAACATCCATCCCAGAGGTGGGATTCTACGAACCTATGGAATATGGTACCGAAGAACAGCGCCCTATCCATTTGGTTTGCCAGGGGATAATTCCCGGTGGAATTATGAGAAGGTTTGGTTTGGAGCGCTGCGGTCCACTGTTTTGCTACACGATGGCTAATGAGACCGGGATCTACTGCTTAAAGTCGATTCCGAACGGCTACGAACATCCATGCAGTCAGCGTATATTTGAACCGGCGGACTCCGGTAGCGAGGGACACCGCGTTCCCATTCGGCCATCGCCTGGCGAATTATGGAAAGGAGGTTAAAGCGGTAGCAAGGAAATGCGCATGGCAAAATCTTACAACAATCTACAGAAATACAACAATCTACAGAAATTTATTATACCCTTTAAAATCTCAAAACTGAAATATCATAAACCTTATTATATCTCTTCTTTTGTTGAACAAAAGTCCGTCATAATAGTAATAAACTAAGTTATGCGGCATTTAATGTTTAATTATACATACATATATAAACACACGCATATATACAAAGTTTAAATACAGACAACAGAATGAATTTAAAAAAAGGCTTCAGACTTGTAAATTAGACTCTTGTCAAGTTAAACTACCAGATTTCGAAACAAATATATTTATGCCTCCAATTTTGTTCTATTCTTTGCGAACAAAACACACAACAATAAAGCTAGTTACAACAATCAAAATTTTATTTCTTTTACCATAACAATTTTTCTTGTTTACAATGCTTCAACTGTCACAATTCTAAGCGCAGCAAACACGACTGTAAAGCATTGAGTTACCCTTTACAGCCATTTGGTATGAATTTAAGAACACAATTTATTGAAATAAAATGCACGCAAACGTAAAATAAATCTGTCATCTGCTCCTTGAAGAGCGTTGTGTCCCGACAGATCGTTTAACTTCCTCCTGCATCGTATATTTTCCGCCCGGCGCATATTTGATTCCAGGTTTTTGAATCCGAAAGCACTATAAATAACTATGATGGGTTCAAACCTGATCAGACCACCTCCCGAGTCATTCAGTGGGATGCCGCACTAGGAGGGAACCTTTCAGGATAGAAGAAAAAAAAAAATTCTACGCAGGTTAAATATTTCTGTATGGGAGAGAAAGAGGGTAGGGAATGCCTACTGTGGAAGCCAATTCTGGGCATTCATGAGCAAAACGCTTTACGGACGGATATTGTCGTAGGATTTGAATGAAAAGCTCAAGGGTAAAAAATGCAAACGACATGCGGAATAATGATAACGTTTTTTAAAAGTAAGCTGAAGACTCTGAACTTGAATTAAACGTACTAATAAAAGATCTCACAAATGCGACACAAATATAAACAGTAAAAGGAGTACTACTTAAATGTTACCCTTATTCAGGTTTAAACCCTTGCGGTGGAAAGACGTGCCACGCACGTCGAGATGTTTCTGTTACCGGAACGGCAGCGACGTGTACCACAGGTCGTCAGGCGATTGTTGCAGAAAGAAAAAATGAAGTACGTGGCAAGTCAACCGTTAATGAAATTCTTAACAGAGGCACAGTTTCTGCTTATACTTCATAGTGTTAAGTTATCAATATTAACCCCAGACTGGAAAGTAATATTATTTGCACAAATAAAAGAAAAAAATGTAGAATCTGACAGTGATTATTAATAAATAAATTCAGTATTGATGCATAAGTTAATTTCATCATAAGTTGATGCGTCTTCTCTACTGGAGCCCCCCCCCCCGAAAGTGGCCCCAAGTGATTTACGCTTCACAGTTCTGGCACTCGCAGCCGTGAATTTCTTCGCACCGCAAGAAGTTAAGGGGAAAAAAAGAAAAATAATGAAAAAACTATCAAAAATTTAAAATTTGCAAATTTTCTTTCAAATTTATTTTCTGCAAACATTCTTGCTTATCACTTTGTCAGCGAATTTTCCTTACAGAATATGAAAAAACAGCTCATGTAAGTTCATCAACGAATATGCGTGGAAGTCGTACAGTCCGCCAAAAAAACCTACCAAATCATCAACCTATTTTACTTTAAACAAACACCTTCATCAACGTATTTAAAGTAAAATAAGGTATTTTAAGAATACATAAATTGTTTTTATCTAATTTAGTTGTAATTTTAATAAGAACGGTGTCTTTGAAACAGCCTAGAACTAGAAAAACGAAAATTAAAGAAATTTTTAAAAAAAAATTATGAAATTTTTATTCATACTTTCGATACATGCCGTTACTTTGGGAGGGCAATATGGTGACCGCAGGCTGCGATTTAGAGACCTTTGTTTCAGACGTTAGAGTAACGTTTAATTATTATTAACTTCAATGAAAAATATCAAGAGAAAAATTAATGATACTGAAATAATATATCTAAAAACCTTTTTAAGTGCAGAATACAAATATGCTTTCAATTGGATTAATTTTAAATATTTTTATTATTTAAGTATGTGCTATACTTCTTTTGTTGCATTAAAGGGAAAATATGAGAAGAGAATTTAACATGCAACCGCCCACGAACTCCGGTACATTGAGAGAGAGAAATCCAATACGGCAAATACAGAGACTCGTTCAGCATTTGATCTGTTTATCTTTTAGACAAAAAAAAAGTCTAAATACGATTGAAAAAAAAAATCGATAAGTCTAAATTTCAATTAGTTTTACATTTTAACATATCACTTCTTTTCTCACACATCCAAAACGCAGCCTTGAACAAACGTCCGGTCTTTCCCGGGTCCTAACAAGATCCCTTTAACCGCCGAAACTTGTGACACATAACCTTCTGACCACCCCACCCACCCAAATTGCCGCCAACTTGTCCGCTTCACCTGAATGCTTGCTCGCATCCTTAACCCCTTCTTCCGTGCGAGCAAACATTGGTTAAAGCGAATCACGTGAACATTCCAACTCGGTAGGCAATGTCCGTTTCTTTCTCTGTTGCCTTCACGTGTTTCACAGGTGTGCGATTTCGCTCCTCATTGTACTGCAGTGCTTCAAGCAGGGCTTTAAAAGGAGGGAAGAAAAAAAGGATGCCGGGAAGAAAAGAAAAAAAGGAGCTTTTGGGAAGTATGGGGTGTTTGGAATGAGCAAGAGAGGAAAATTGCAGATAGAATTTATGGCTCTGGAATGGGAGTTTAAACTCTTAAGATGACAGTGGACTTTCAGCAGAGAGAAATAGGACTAAAAATTCGATATTCCTGTTTCTTTGAATTTCTTTGAAACTTTTTTATACCCTTCTTATAATGATGAGTATAATTATTAACACAACGTACAATACAATTATTCATTAATATTTTACACACCAGGTATAAGCATATCAAACTGCACAATCTCTCTAAAATTTTCTACTCTGAAATAATAGTTTGCTAAAAGTAATACATTTCGATACACATAATCCAGTACAGAACTTAAATTATTATAGGCATTCTATATAGGAAAAATGGACATTTTTACTATAATTATTATTTTCTCTTAATATTTTCTGTGAATGTTTACAGTAGGAACTAAATTTTATTCTAAGTTCTAAAAAATACTGTTAAAAATTAAAATTAAAATGTAAAAGATGCGCATGGAGCATTTTAATTTTAAGCAGTCTTTGAACCAATCGATAATATAAAAAATAATAATTTACCCGGAAATTTGAACCACATTAATATTTATTAAATATATTGCTAATAATATTCATTTTCCAAGTAGATTGATTAAAAACGATAGCTATATAGTTAATGTAAAATTAGCTTGATAGTTAATGATATAAAGCAAGTCTTGTATGTCTACTGCTTCCTTGAAGCATTTATTCCAACATCTATTGTCACGGTTCTCAAACTGGAACTAGGCACCCTGGAGTGCCCCGACCGTATACTATGGGTGTCACGGTAATATAATCAGGAATAATGAAAAATTCATCCAAACAGTTTCATTCATTACAATAAAACTAAATAAGCATTAAATTTGCACTGTTTTGTCTTCTATTGATTCGTATTCAAACCATTTTAAGGGTAGCTAAGCCACTAAAGTTTTTAGATCCAAAGGGGTGCCGCTTCCAAAAAAGTTTGAGAAGTGGTAGTATATTGGGTTATTAGCTTAAACTGATCAAGCGTTTTTATATTTAAGGTGATGTGGTAGAGAAGCGTCATTGACAAGAAAAATCTTTTCTATTGAACTTCACTATTTTTCTTTAAGCTTTTGAACTGGATAAGCGTCTGTCATACCTTTTAAAAAGACACTTATATTTTTAACTGTGAATTTGCTCTAAATAACTTCAACAAAATTGAAGCACGTAAAAATTTTTAATGGATGTACAACACCAAGAAGCAGATATATACTAAAATTTACAAAATATAATTAATATAAGTAATTTCTGTGTTATAAATATTATGTACACGTAATCTACATTAATACGTGTGATAAGACATTTATGAAATCAAATGTGGATGACTTTTCTAAACAAGGGCTCACGTGGACTCCAATCTTGAGCATCCTATTTCTTTTCTCATTGACACTGTAACGACACACGACTAGGTTTGGAATTGTTAAATGATTGTTCGGTAGCGGATCGAGCGATTTTACCAACAACCTCTATGTTGAATAAGTTCTAACAAACATTTTAAAAAATCACTTTTTAGTAAAGGAATTTTATTGCATATACATATTTACATATTATTACAGGTCTGCGAGTACATCGCTACTCAATACAACCTTTGCTCACCCAAAAGTTAAAATAACTCTCTTTCATCTCCGACTTTTTTCAAGAAAACGGGGGAACTTGATCTGGAAGAGAGGCTGGAAGACAATTCCAAGCAGATGGACGATGTCCAGAAGCTGCCATAAAAAATCACGTAACGGCTGCTACAAGCAGAGTCGATCATTCGGTTCTCAGGCAATAAAAATACAAAATTTGCAAAGAACACAGAAGGTCCGCAACCAATTTCTTAGAGGGAATAACTTTACATTCTCTAACAATAGTAGAAAAATCCAAATTTTGACATGAGAAAGAAAAAGCATAATGAAACGTTACTTTTCCAGTAGCATGTGTGATCAATGAGACAACATGGATCGTTTTGCAAGTTGAAAATGAACCACCTTGAGAATTTAAAATTTAATCTCTACTCTTAATAAAATTGAAAACAGAAGTTGTATAATAAAACTAGATAACTAAAAATCCTTCTGCTTCCGTGGTATGGGCATTGCCCTGGTTCCAGCATTTGTTTCATCAATATTTTACCAGTTGCCCCCAACAGCACTAACACCCGATTTATGCATCAGATTAAACCGTCACTAAACATGCGGGCGTGCACTGTTAATTACGTGCCATAATACAGATAGCAACTTGTAATACAGCAAAAGTAAAACAAAATAAAAGGGTTTTTCATTTGGTGAAATGACGTTATCAAGATCGATTTCAAGAACGTGTAGTTTAGGTTTCAGCATAAATTTAAATGTCCACCTCACTTTTATATGTTCAGCGGTACGTTACGATTTCAACTGACATTTTACAATGTTTTACGATATTTTAAAGATTGTAATAACAATCAAATGAATACACATACTATATTTGTAATAAATAGATATTATAGGAAATAAATTGTAAACTATTATCAAATGGCTTTGGTATCAATAAAAATATAAAATGAGCTATAATTATGCTCAAAGATGGCAGAAGGCAAAAACAGCATAAAAAGCACTTCCATATAACCACCTGAAAAACCATTAGATCCACCGGGCTTATACCCTTCGTCGAGAAGCCCTTTTAATTTCTTCATTAAATACCTCGTTTTATTCATACTTATATTGGGTGATTACAGGAAGCGGTAAAAATTATTCCGTGTATAACATGCACCTTGAGCATTTGGCAGAAATTATCAAAAAAATTGTGCACGTTACACACGAGTAAATACAAACAAAAAACGCTCAACTGCTCAACAACTCAGCAGCTTCTGATTCCGGAGATCTATTGAAAAGAAAAATTTGATCGTCAGGTAGTTCTCTCTCTCCATATATCTCTCGAGGTGTTTACCGGAAAGGGTTGGCGAAGTCAATGCCTTCGATAACAAACAATGAAGGGTACGTCAATCATGTTAGCGGGTGAAGAAGGGGGGCGTCTAACATCACGACCCATGCCTCCTAATGAGACCTCTCCCGCCGAATTTTTTGCCACGCACGCACACCTATAAAAACTCACCACGCCTCCCTTCATTCCCAATAACAATGGACGATGGGGACAAATACTGCTTCCGTTTACCCATAGAATTTTTTTTTATTTCCCTCGGTGAGCACCATCTGCGTTTTGCCGCTTTAAGCAAGTGGTTCGACGTAATTGCCGGGCGAAAAATCTGCAATAGACACACAAGACAGAACAAAGGAACCGCACCTGTACACACACAGAGAGAGAGAATTTCGAGAGAGCGGAAAAGCCACGTTTGTATTTGCCAGGGGAGCGTAATTTCGTGGGATGCCAGTTATAAAGGCGAAAAAGAAAGTGAAAAACTTTCTCACACAAGACTCGGAATTCTAGATAGAAGAGTTGAAGCATTTTTTCTTCTTCTTCTTTGAACACTTAATTTTAACAGAGAAACAAACAGGAAGTAAAAATGTAAAGATTAAATACCTTATATACACATGCAGTGTGCAATGTGTGTATATAGCGCAAGGCCGTAGGCAGGGGGAGGGATTTGGAGGACTGGTCCCCCCCCCCGAAAATTTGAAAGACCATTTTGTAGATAGACAATGTCCTACGTTTGTGTGTGTATGTGTTATCTGCCTAGCTGTTCATGAACATGGACTGTTTCTCAGGAAAAAAAAATCATAAAAAGTCTTGCTGGGCCGCTGGCCGGAAATACAGTGCTTTCCCTTTCATCAATTGAGGTATCATTCAGAAATAAAGATGTCTCCCTCCGAAAATAATTTCTGGCTACGACCCTGATATAGCGCACCATAAATTAGACATCTAAATGATTTTCTACAACCAACTCCTATGGAGACCAAATTAATAAACCTCCAATCGCCGTTTCCTGAATACTGTACTTCAGATGACTCCATTTTTTCTTTCTTAACCCAACGCTCTAAAAAATCCTATTAGCTTTTATTATCTTATTCCACATTTAAAAAAAACTGGACAATCTAAAGGTGCCTCAAACATGGCTGAGAACCTGAAAAGAACTGCAAATTAATGTAACAGCGTCCCTAGCAAAATTTGTCTGATAAATTCACCGACTCCCAAATGACATGCAATATTAGCACAGATGCAATTAAATTTAAAAGTGGTAATAGTTATTAATTTAAAAGTAGTGTATTCTAATAGTATTCGATGTAATTGGTTTTATAAAATTAATACATAATAAGCATAGAATGCAGCTCAAAAATTTAATCCACATCATTTTCCCCGACTTTTAGTAAATATTCAATATTTTCTCTCACTTTCCCTGACAATTCCTCGACCTTCCCAGGTTACTGGAAACTGTGTAAGGTTAACGAATATTGCTACTAACACTGCTATAAAGAAATGAATAAGAGAGGAATACTTATAGCAAGTAAATTTTTTTTCCCGCAGATCGTTTTATTCCTTGAATACTTTATCTTGATTTATGAGCCTATTGCCTTAAAGCGGTAAAAACTATTCCGTAATTAACCACATCATGTAGACATTTTATCCTAAATCTTTGAAAAAATTCACTTGATGCTTGCGTAAATACAGTAAAATGAGCTCATTAATAATATCAATGGTTAAATAACAGACTGGATGAGTACCAGTTCTGGAAATTTTTTTTGCCCTATGGAGAAACTCGTAAAACTATAAAGGGGAGCAGAAAAATGACCTGAACAAAGCTTTACCAGTAATTTTATTATAAAATTTTTAAGATAAAATTTAATTATTCCCCCCCCCCTTTCCATACATTGAGATATTTAGTTTTCATTTTTATGATATACTCGGGGGTTCATACGCAAATGGAAAGAAAAAAATACTTACTGATACAACATCATAGCAGTCTAGATTTTATACATCATTTTTTGTGCGATGCGCTACAATGCAACTAACGAAACTTTTGGAATACACTTATTACATTTTCAAATTTTACTTCTTTTGTATAATATAAAATGAGCTGACATTATAAAATAAAAAAACAATTAAAGATTTATGCTATTAAGTTGGTTACCCGTTAATATGACATCAAAAGTCAAATGAAAACATGTGCAATAAAGACATATTATAGAAAATAAATTTACTTTCGAATGGCTTTGGTATTTATACTATAATAAAAATGCAAGCTAATGATTATGCATAAGGGCAAAAAACACAAAAAACTTTTCCATTATTTGATGTTAAAAAAAAGACACTTTCACACAAAGCAATTTTAAAGACTTTTTTTTAAATATTAAAAAAAAAATTAAGCACTTTCGAGCACCAAAAGAATCTTGCTACTGTTCATAATTTGAAATAATTATAAAGTGTCGATTTTCTTATATCTCTGCATAAATCCTCAATAGCGATTCTATTAAAACGATCCCAAATTCTCAAACAATGCTCGATAAAAGTATGACAGATGAAACATTAAAACTATACTATTTAAAAATAGAAACGTTTATATAAAAATAAAATTTTGTGAACTTCGGTGATATAGTTAACTAGCGGCGTACACAGCGGTTTGGAAGTCAAATTCCTCTCAAGAACCAATTGACTGAAAGAAAAAGCCTAAAAAAATTTTGTCTTTTTACATAAAGAAAGCGTATTTAGCTTGTATGGACATGTATTATATTCTGATACTTCCCTTACGTTTTGAGAACTTATAGTAATTTATCTACACTTGCATTTTATTATAGTGTACAAAATAGCGAGCGCGTTACATATAAAAATTTATCTGTGATTCTTTCGTTTAAACCCCATCCCAAAAAGTATGTTAAACCACTGAGTTACAAACACACATACAAGTATTTTCTCTGAGAGGCATTTTTCGCGGAGGCTGTTGAAGGTATGGCTGATCAATTGTGTGGAACGATTCCAAACCTCCTCTAAAATTAGAGGCTTTGCTTAAATCATGGCACAGCAGGGTACATCCAGTGAGTTATATTCAACTCATTCAGCCCAGAGCAGTGGCAATTCACGAAAATCATCAGGGCGACTGCCAAATGCAATGACTCACGTGTGATTCACCTGGATACATCAATAATTATTGGAATGACATTTTCAAAAATAGAATGACTCTCAGTGGAACACCCTGTTGGTAAAGTTTAATTACTGCGTAACGTAACGACCATTCATTTCAATTACGAACATGTGTACTCACGTTCTTTTTGGCTACGTCAACAATTAACCCTGAATGATGCTAAAGCAGAAGATAACATCTTCTAAAATCATTGCTTATTTAACGATTATAACCTTATATCGTAAAAAAATAACACGAACAAATTAAGGAAAATGGGGCACGAGAGAATTTAGTGGATACATTTCTCGGAAGTAGTAATAGAAGTGAAGGTAAAGTGTCCTGTTGCAGGATTTAGAACTGGTCTCATCATTTATCTACAAGTTTTGTGTGGAGTACTACAGTCTACTGTTTCGCCACAAAAGAGCTAACGATACCGGGACCAACTGCTCAAAGCCGATTCCGAACAGCTACGAACATCCATGCCAGAATCGAACCCACGAACTCGTGAATCGAAAAGCAGCACCTGACCTATTTGGTTATCATTTGGCCTACGTCTATTGGAGAGAAAGTTGTCAATCTACGTAAGAATGCATGATGGTGGATTTCTAAAATAGAAGATGTGGATAAAGTAGGACTGGGAGCGGAGAGTGAAAATAGGATTAAATAGAAGGAAAGGCATTTTTATAGTTATAGTAAGCATTTATTAAATGTGTCAATTTATTATAAAAGTTTTTTAAAATATTTGTAGAAACGCTCAAAAATTTTTATTTATTTATTTTTTTCATGGGTGTTTTACAGTTGAACAAAAGTCAGTTAAGAGGGAGTCTACTGAACAAGATATTGGAGAGAGTGTTGCCGGTAGATCAACAACGGAATACTTATGAGGGCTCTTTTTCACGTGAGAACTCAGGTTCGAATCTAATTAACAACGTTAGTCTATAATTGATCGCCATCGTTATAACAGCAGAATGTTTTCATAATACACAACTTAATTATTTCTATGTGAGGATATGCGAATGTCCATGGGATAAGAAATGGACTTATTAAGAAAAAAAAAAAACCATTAACGGATGTATGAAGGAAAAAAAAGTTATAACTCTGAGCTCACAGTCATCATTACAAATGTGTTCTTTATCTGTACAGCACTTGCAGTGGAAATCAATTCATCCACTATGTATCAGACACAGAACAAACTCGAGACCCCGGTTGCTATCGGTGTTTCGCGTTCCAGGATGCAGCTATTAATGCCGAATGCGATATCCCATTACATGTCCGACACTCTCCGAGAATGTACAATCGATGTATCTTTTTTTTCTTTTCTCCACTGCCGACTGTGGTTCGACGAACTTTTCACTTGCGGATCTCAAGGACGCAATACCTGTGTTCAATCGACCTATTCTCTCGGAAGAAAAATGCTACTTACACCTTGTCTGGACGGTGCAGCTTGTTTTTTTGTTTTTGCCTAAGCAGGGGCATGTTACAAGGGATTCCTAGAAATAAATATCATCTGATAACTCGGTAAAATCAGATTTGATGCTGCGAATTAATGAAAGCTCTTAAGACTTACTTTACTATCGGGATAACCGCATCACAATACGAAGGACGAAAAAGAAAAATGTTTGGTTTTCTTTGTATTTTGTCAAAGTTTGTTAATAATCTTAAAGACCTCATCCCAGGTATATCTGTAAAAGCAACAGATTAGGTTTACGATTCCTTTTCCTGATGAAGAAAGCGTGGATTTCTCGTGCACTAGTGAAAATTTTTAATCGATTTATATTTTGATTTAGATTGCCGTGTTATTAGACCTTTGACTTATAGAAAATTTTTACTCTCACTCGAGAATTCTGCAAATTCTTCACTGGGAAAAAAAATCATTAACTGAATCTGTCACTTTTTCAACATGTACAGGCTGACATGTGATAACGCCTTTATTCACCCTCAAATTTCTTTTTAATCAACACTGGAATTTGTAATACCGGTAAACCGATTTACATTACACTAATGGATTAGGATTAAATGACAAGTAAATGAAATAAATCAGTATTATCATAAAATGTTTCTCATAAAATGATCACAAATAAACATATGGAAAAAATATAAAATCATTGCCTCCTATATAAAAACTTAAAATGAATTAATAACAGAAACTTATTACTACAATCTTATTTTCATTTGAATTTTAATGCCTATCGCAAAGAAAAACGACTCCCCATTAGGGAACTGAAGGTTCTCGCCAAAAATAGAAAGCGGATATGTGAAAGAGGTGACGATTACGCTTTTCTGTTCAGTTCTAATTACAACAATAAAATAGTAGCCTGTCGGAGCTTTCCTGATGAAGTATGGGCAGCGATTAGAAAAGGGGCTGTGCAGTGTCAAGCGACTGGGAGCGTGCTCAAACCCCGAGAATCTTTTATAAATTGAAGCACTTTTAGATAGTGTCATTTTCCAGATGTGCATGAATGCTTGCGTAGTTTCATTCTAAATTAAATACTTTTGGCCTTATCTAAATGATACTGCAGTGGGGCGACATACCTCTGCGTTTCCCGTCTAGCAGATGATTTTTTCCCCTCTTTTTGTGACAAAAGATGCATGAAACTTTTTTTAAAACTGATTGCTGGAGAATGAACTTGAAGGATCTGATATACTGTGTCACTCTAAGCAAATATGTATACTTTACAGCTAAATAATTTAGATTGTTGGAAACAAACAAAAGGGAGAGAATTAAAGATAAAAGTGTTAACTAATACAAGCAAAAAATAATATAGTATTTCAATTTTAAGGATAGGTAGGATTTCCAGCAAAACCTCTCTAACAAAATCTCGACTTTCCCTTCCCAAATGACACGCTCAGGTGTAATTAAATTTAAAAGTGGTAGCAGTTATGAGCAGCAGTAGTAGTAAAGTTATGAATTTAAAAGCATTATCATCATTCTAAAAATAGTATATTTTAGTAACTTCCTAAATTGTAAAAAATATATATTAAATAACTTATTTAAACAAGCTATTTAGCAATTTAAAAATTATTAAAATATATTTCAACAATTAAAAAAGTTATTAAAATATACTATTTTAATAATTTAAAACTTTTTAAATAGTTAATTTTATAAAAAAAATCAACAAAAATATAAACTTATAGTAAACAACTTTGAAAAAATAAATCGCAATACTTTTCAATCATATTTAGAAAATACTTGTAAATTTCCCAGATTATTTTACAATTCCCAGACTTTCCTGGTTGCTGGGCACCCTAAAACCTCGATAGAACGAAACTTGGGGGACCCAATAAAATCATTGTACATAGAAGAATAAGTTATATCGAGGAACGATATAATTTTAATTTAAATACTTCAATTATATCTGGTTTCATATATTTATGACACAAGGAAAAAAATTGTTAAATTCAAATTATTAAAAAAAATATTTAAAAAAAACTACAGACATGAAATAAAAAAAAAAATTACATATAAGAGAAATAAATGTTGGGAGAAATCGATTATTATCCTTTTTTACAGTGTTAGAGTATTACCAAAGTATGTATAGAGTCAAATGCCCGAAATCGATCATAACTTGAAGACGAAAGGCCTAACAGAAAAAAAAAAAAAATCCGCAGAGATTAATAGATTGAAATGCTTCAGGTGGTATTAATAAGAATGCTACGTTTACGTTTATATCCAAGATATCGGACAAAATATATTATTAACTCCTGCACAAACCGTAACGTTATCATCCGCTATTAAAATGTTTTCAAGACTTCTTTTCCTGGTATTTGAAATCTAAAATATCGTTAAGGAGGGATAAAACTATCGTTTTACAGAGATTTATTACTATAACGCATATCGTTGAATAGGTGGAACGGTATGCAAAGTCACCGAAACTGTAAAATACTATCGTTACAGATTTTTCGTTGTATCGGATATTGTTGTAGCGAGGTTTTACTGCACTAGTATATTGATATAAAGGAATATACAGTATCAGTACAGGAAGTATAGCTATATAAAGAGATTTAAAGCTATAAAATATGACCACAATTGAAATATGTTGTGCACAGTTATTATCCTCATTTATATCAGTGGTTCTCAACGGGGACGATACCGCCCTCCGGGGGGCTGTAGGATTATCCTGGTGGACAGTGAGCTTATTTCGGGCGATAGGGCGGTGCTGTGATCAGGTTTTGGCTTTCAAACTTTATTTTAAAAATACTAAATAAGTTTATTACATTGATTATATAATTTACAAAATTTTTACCAGTAATAAAACAAACTTACGATGCTGTACTAGAACCAGTTATTTCCATTATCTATATTCTACGGGCAATTGGACCGACATTCAGAAAAATATATTTAATCAACAGCATTCGTTTGTTTGGTTTGGAGAGCTACGGTCTACCATTTGCCACATGAGCGCTATTGAGATCGGAACCAACTACTTCAAACTGATTCCGAAAAGCTACAAATATCTATTCCCCAGTGGGATTCGAACCCATGAACTCAGCACCGTAACGATTTGGCCATAGAATTTGAGTGTTGCTTCAGCGTGTCTCCGTAAAAAAAACCTTGATTTGTAATTCTATTGAAGAAAATAACTTAAACATTTTGCCTCTTATAAATGAGTACTTCTCCTATGGGATTCTTAAGGGGAAGGGGCGTTGAACACATTTCGACTCTGTAGGGGGCGGTAGCTTAAAAAAGGTTGAGAATCTGATCTATACCATAGGCTTCCAAAGTGGGAGCCGAACGATGGCCGATTGATTAGGGTGCTGACCTTCGAGACTGGAGTTCGTGGGTTCGAATCCCACAGTAGCATGGATGTTCGTAGCCGTTAGGAATCGACTTTAAGCTGTAGATCCCGACCTCATTAGCCCTCGTGTTGCAAAAAGTAGATCGTGGCACTCCAAACCAAACCAAACCAATGGGGGCTGTACCTCAGCCCAATGGGCGCTAAAGTCTTCAATGGGAATGTTAGCGGGTTCGGAAGCAAATGGGGGATATTAAGGTAGTCAAGGGGGTGAGGCTTCTAGATTATCTCTAAAATATACATAACATCTATAAAAAGATTAGTAAATCTATGGAATAATTTGGTATTTACCATAATAAATGTGATATTTTTTCAATTATAAATTATAAATTCTATCAAGAATTCTACCACGTACGTAAGTTTAGACACCCTTGGGCTGGGGAACATAAATTTTAATTGCGTTTCTTTCATCGTATTTGGCTTAATGTAGACTCAGTGCAATAGCTAGTTGGTTGTATGAAAAGAAGCGTCACTAAGCATGGAGGTTCGCGAATGTTTTCGAAATTCAAACTTTGACATTAACAAAATGTTAAAACTAGAGCAGCCTAAACCATCTAATTATTTTATTTCTCATCAATTTTAAGTTTTTAATAATATTTTTGGCTACATTTGATGTCCGTTTAAAATTAATTTATATTTTGTAATTTTTAGTAAATAGGCAGATAAAATAGATATAGTAACACAACAATATTTTAATATTTGGATATAAGTAACTATTATGGTAGATGGACTGTTTGAATATATATTTTTTTTTCTAGTAAAGGGAGTGGTGGTACAGAAAAGGTTGAGAACATCTGATCTGTATCAAAGCCTGGTTTTAGAATTTTCATTTACACATTCGAATATTGACACAGTTTCTTTTTAAAAATTAGAAGGATTATCTGATCTAAAACTAATAAATGTAATATTGAGACATATATAACATAAAATTTCGATATTAGGAGTTACTTTTGAGAAGATTTAAAACAAAAAATTGACTTGAAAACTCGAAAGAAAATTTGACCACTGAAAATATTACGTAAAACTGACATGTTTTAAAACTATTTTTACAGTAAAATACATCCTGGAAGCTTATGTAGTTTTAAAAAAGAAAAAAAAATCTAACGTTCGAAGCGACAAAGGCTCTTAGAAATTTCTAGAACAGTCTCATGAATGAAAAGACTTGCCACGACGTGATCAACAAATGCAAGTTTTAGCCGAGAAAACAGGTGACTTTTGACACATACCTCTAGGCTTTGATCTCGCCGCGTTCAGACAGAGGGTAAAAAAGTAAGAGCAGAAGATACCCTGTTTCAAGGAAGAAAAGGAAGTCAGTTCCTGATTCACGAAACAGCATGATAACGAAAGGGATACCTTGATTCAAGACTAACGACGACTAACGAACTATTTTTAGATAGTAAAATTTTTTGAACAATAAAATGAGCATTGCCATGAAATAAAACACTTCTTCAATTGACCTTGAACAACTTCCGCCATCAGACTTCTGAAGAAAGGAAAATGATGAAAAAAATGCCGATGAGAAAGAAAATATTTTGAGAACTTTCTTTTTTCTCGCGATTAGGAATACATAACTAGAGGCTAATTTTCAAATTCTGCTAATTACTTCATTTTTGTTTCAGTCAGAATTTGCATTTTTTATTCTGGTTAATATATTAAATATAAAAAACTGGAGCCTTTTCCTCGAGTATTATGTTTGGATTTCATTTTGTTTTCTGGGCTTACGTATCTTCCACAGTGGCGTACACAAGGGATGGATTTTGGAGTTCAGACACATCCTATTTGCTAATAGGATTGTAATGTCCATAATTTTTGCATTTTTAACCTAAAGATTTCATCTCGACTGACTCGCTTGTCCTCTGACATTTCTATTATATTTTTGTCTAATTAATAATACGCACTAGTTTTCTACCATAATTTGAGAAAATGTCTAGCGAGTTGCATACAAAAATTTATCAATCTGCAGCACTAAAGCCCTTACCATAAGTGAGCGTCACCGATTCTTCAATGCTATAGACTAGTAATAGTATCCACGAGATAGCGCAACATAACTTTTTCCGTCGGTTTTTTAAGACCTATATCCGTGAATCTGAACTACACTAGATACAAAAGAGGGATATAAAGTCCTAATACATCTGATAAAACAAAAGTGAAAGAGTTGAGATAAATATTATACCTTACACATAAAAAAATTCTGTTCCATCAAAATCTCAGAAGTTTTTGGGTTAAATTTGCAATTGATAATCCCATTCCTTGAAAATAGCTTTTAGTGTCATACAAAAAATTAATAAGAATGTAAATGATACTAGAAGCAGTAAGTCAATTAGAAGACATCTTGGTCAACTTCGATGGGACTAATTATTCCCTTTCATTTTTATTTCGGCTAAACAATAAAAGAGCAGATACATAAATGAGTGTGACGACTCGATCTAAACGACAGGTGCTTCTTTAAAAAGAAATTGAGATATGTAAAGAGACTGAGGTATGAGATAATTGATTTATTTACTACTATACACAGTTCAACAAAAGTTACAACATTTACATAAGGCTTTGGCCTTCGGAACGAAACCTCCCAGTTCGATAAGCAAGTTCAGCAAGGCTGAAGGAAAAATTAAGATCTTCGGTGAAGACACAGCTAAAAATCCAGTGATAGGAAAAGGAAATCCCCTCTGAGGTATAGCAATACACCTCTCAAAAGAAAACGGGAAAAAAGTATAGATAACTGATTTTTTTTCCAAGTTACACATTATGAGCTCCTGCTGTAGCTGAGGCATTAAATACTTCTTCTGATTTGTCTCTTAATTTCATGACGTAACTTTTTTAACAATGCTCAATGGTGAGGGTCCAAAGTGTTTTAAAAAAGATGCGAAAAACACTTTGGAGTCCCAGGCGGTAACATGAAACGTCGCGGTCTTTTCTTTGAAGACGACGACACAAAACTGCATCATTTTAAATCTCCAACTGCCTCACGTTTAGACTTCGCGTTATGGAGGATGGAGAAGATGCAGCGAATAATTATTTTTCTGGAGCTCAGAATCATGCTCGACGTTTAAGTCCACCGGGATTGGACCTGATATGTTCGAAAAGAAGTCATTACAGATTGGTTAATTGGTTGGTTGGAGCTCTGCGGTCTACTTGTTTGTTACACAAGGACTATTAAAACCAGGACCTACTTCTTAAAGTCCATTCCGAACGGCTCCGAAAATCCATATCAGCAATGGAATTTGAGTAGGGAGCTGCTCTTCGGTCTCAAAGTCGTTACAAGTGTGATCACACAATGCACAGTGCGATTGATCAGTATGACTGATTCAATTATTAGTATTAATGATTACAAAAACGTGCTACTTGCATATGATGCTGCTGTTAAACATACTTTAGCATCTCTTCAAACTGATGCAAGAAAAATCGGGTAAATAAATAGTTGTTACAGTGGTATATGGCTAATTACTTAAATTTTTAAGTAATCGTATCAGTGGTAAATAATAATGGGTCACTTGAATAATACTTTAAGCGCTTTAAACTGTTTAATTTAATCCCGCATTACTTATGTTTTTTTATGAATTCAGTTATTTACCCATACAAACTGCTGCACTTGAGGTAATTTTAAAAAACCGATTCACTATATTTAAAACCTTTACCGAAACGTCTTTACATTTGTTTGAAACTAGTAATATTTTTCTTGGAAAGTACCTCTTTTATCAAGTTGCGGAAATAATACGTGAAATATAAAAGTTCCCTTTCATGTTCAGTACGAATCACGTTTGGCTTGTTCTCAAGACACGCGGAGAAAGACCCACACGCAGTTTTGGGGAGGTATGATGATATACTTGGAAAGTGTCCAAAGAGTTTAAGTGTGCAACTTTTTCTAGTCGACCTCCGCTAAAAGCTCTTTGCTCTGATCAGTGTAACGTTGACGTTTATATAAAGAACTGCAGGGGAGAACCAAGAGCTTTCAACATACGGGCTGAGAGTCCACAGGTGAAAGAAGTGCTTAGGAAGCTAATGAAATGTAGGTTGACGTAAACAAAAACATGACGTACTTCGTTAACTCCGAGATGATGATAAAAATGCATAACGAACAGCAGTTTTTGCACATCAACAAAGAAGATTAATTAACGCTAAGCGGAACCTTAAGGAGGAAACTGTTGCAAAACATTTTCACCTCGTTGCTAATTTCATCCAATAAGGAAGTGACAGTGACAAAGGTCTAATAAGAAAACAATTTTTAGAAAGGTACACGTAAAAGTTGATAATTATTTTGAGCGAAAATTCTCAGCAGTGAAGATAAAAATTAAGACGTTTGTTGCTGATTTCCCACAAAAGTTGTAGCTGTCGAACTTAAAGGTTGCAGTAAAAAAGATAATGAAACGATTCGAGGGCTCAATAATAGTGTATATAGATTGACTGATCTAGAAACTAGGAAGTTTTAAACTTTATGCTCGTATATCGTGCTTAGTTCGACGCAGCGACAATTGAAAGGGCGATCCGAAGCGAAAAGACAATTATAAACAGAACACAAGCAATTTTCAATATTAATTATATTTAAGACATTTTGCTTTTAAATTGAGTAACAAGGAAATGTTAAACTAATCATTGAAAAAGATTATTATATTAACTCTGGTCCGATGTATGATTCACCACAGGACTTCCTTGTACGCTATACATTTATTTACATGCGTATGCACTGACGTCAAGAAAAAACTTGTCATAAGTGTTTAGGAAATGGGAAATAAAATTTCTTAGTATGTACATGCATATGCATGATTAAAATGTTCAAACTTCGCTTTGCCATGGTCAAAATAAATATTTTCGTTGAAATTTAAAGCTCTAAAATTTATTGCGATTATGAAAATTTCTTTTATTTTGTACAAGGACGTAAAAAGAGCGGAAACTAATCTAATATATGAAAGGTACAATAAATTTGACATGTAATCAACTTTTAAGTATATAAACCAACTGCTAACGAAACCAAACGCTGTTTCAGTGTTATTTTTTCCGTTTTTTTAACTTTTAATCCTAAGAACTCTTAATCATTTAAGCCATATTTCAAACACTGGAAGTACTCCAGGTTCTCGGTAGCATAGCCAAGAGTTTCCTGAGAACTGCCAATTAGTGTAAAGTTAATGAATAATGTTACTAGTACTGTTGTTTAAAAGTTAAGTGTAATAGAAGTGACATGAAAATGCAGGAAAACTTTCTATGAGGAGGATTTTTTCCATTTAATTTTCCTCCTTGAGTACCTTCTTTGATACAGGAATTCTTAACGTATATCATGAATATCCGAAGCAGTAAAACTAATCCTTGTACAACGTGCGTTTAAGAGTTTTTGCACTAAAAGTGTCTAAGGAAAAAAAAAAGACAGTGGTGACTTGTCCACGACTTTCTTCTACACCCATAGAAAGGAAAACTATTTTGATCAAACATTCTTTAGTTATTGATTTTACAAGATATGAACACTATTGCATAATTAATACTCATCTTTTAACTACGTTACTTTCAAGAATGTAAATAACAGCATCAGAAATTGGTTAGTAACCAGATGTAGCCATTCAATAACCGGAAGTAGCAAGTGAACTGCTACTACTTGTTGCGGAAGTAACCCAAAATTTGAATGAAAACTACTATTTTGCTATAGTGTACATATTCAGAATTTGGTTTCTTTAAGTTAAACCACATTCGAGTTATCGTTTTTACACACACATATTTCCAAAAATAATATTTTCGTGTTATGGAAGATACGAACCGTTAAAATCAATCCAAATCATTTTTGAACGGTCACAATGATTTATCTACCTTACATATGCGAGAAAGAAATAATTGTGAGTTAAACGGATAAAGGTACGGTATTATACAGTTGATTGGAAATTCCTAATTGTATTTCACACTACCTGTGGTTCTAATGAATAATTATCAGGAAACATAAGTTGTGTTCAGATTATATTAGTAAAGATTTCATCTTGCTGTTCTCCAACTATACTCCAAAAAATAAATAACGCAATACTCAGCAATTCTTAAGTTTGATTAATCTATCATTTATTTATAACAATAAAGGACGATTGAAAAAAATTACAATTTTTGCTTTCAAAAAACTATCGTCAACTGACTGAGGTAGAGATTTAAAACACATATTGGAAATAAACATCTGGACAGCAAAATTAAATTCCTATTTGGGATATGTATAATTTAAAGGACACAGGTCATTACTTAGTACCCTAATGATCGTCACTGCAAGTAGTAGGCCATAATTTTAACCGTCCCCAGCATGACTAATTGGACAGCAGGTATATGTACTTACCTAAGTAATATATAATAGATGATAAAAAATGCATGAAAGCCGTTGAACGTAAAAATGCTAGGCTGGCAAAAAAATTAGTTTTAATATAGTTTAGACATCGCGTGTGTGACAAAGAATATTAATACAATTTTTAAAAATGCTGTTAAAAGCCTTATTAAGACAGAAAAAATGCTTCACAGATTAAAGGTCATATCATATGTCAACCTCTACGTGTTGGAAAAGTATCGGATTCAGTTCGTAATTCCTTTTAGCGATGTAGGACGTCCGGGTTTCTCATGTGATAACGAAAATTTTTCAACCAATTATCACAGGTTAACCTAAACCAAAAGAAATCGGTTGAAAATGATTTGTTATCATACTAGAAATCTAAGCATTTATCACCGGAAACAGAAAAAGTTAACTGAATATGTTACTTTTTCAACGCATACAGGTTGACGTGCGATAAGGGTTTTTACGAAAAACAATTTAACAACTATCTTAAAACTCATATACAGAATTATTGAAAATTCCTCTCAAGCGAAATTACTGGATAATTGGAAGCAAAAGTTTAAAGCATCTAGATGACAGATGGAGATTTAAAATGTTTACACACAACTTTTAAATGAATTCAGTTATGTAAAATGGATTTCATTTTCCCGATAGAAAAACTGGCTGGAATAATAATTTTAATTAAGAGTTTTTAAAAAAAATCATTCTTATGAAAGCAGTTAAGTTCCATTATGGTGAAAAACGTTTTCCTCTTAAAATTGGAAAAATAAGAACTGAAACAAGTTGGGTATAGTCTTGAAAAATTTTGGATAGAAAAAGTACTCATTTTAACTGTTAATGAAAATTGAGATTTTAAACACATTTCATCATGTATATTGAAGAGTTACATCTCACTGCATTTACTGTTAGAAAATCTAAGATTTACTGAATTTGAATTTCATAATGTACAAGTGTATTTAATAATGTACATAAACAAAAACGTTTTCAGGAAGCAAATTTTTATTATAGGTATTAAATTAAAATTAAATTAGAATATTAAATGGACCTTTTTAAAGTGCTGTATTAAAGTATTAAATGGAAATTTTAAATTAAAATAGAACTATACATAGAATAGAAGTCTGAACATAGCTCGAATCAGCAATTAAAATTTCTTTACGATGGTTTTGATAATGATCAATCAAAATTTCTTCCCTTGATAAAATCAATATCTTTCAACGTCCAGGTCTAGAGCAATAAATATTTTGTTAGTAGTCGGTTTAACACAGTGTTTGTACACCGGCAATTTTACCGAAAATTTATCTCATGTCACCGGCTATTAGCACAGTTTGATTCATAATCACTCGGACAATTAGATAAAGCATCCGCGAACAATTCATTGAAAGATTCTTCATTACGTTCCATCATCGTTTTTTTTTTTAATTTTTTTTAATTATTAAATATTTTTTACAACAAAAGATTTGGCGGGTCTTATCAGCGAGAGAAACAGCTTGTGTTATACTGACCAACACTTGTACTGTATGGTCGCCAACAGAAAAAACAGCTATGCGAAAAACACACGCATCACGAGTTAACTTGTGACCGGTCAACAATATGTTAAATACTTCATGATGACTGGGCCTCAGAAAAAACTGTTCTTAATGAAAGAGTTTCATTTTTATTTACATAATTGTACTTCTTGTGAGTAAACCCACCATCGTTCAACGAAATAACATACAATCGTTCCTATCAAAGAACCTCTGCCCGTTCCTCCCCAATTACCAGAAAAAAAAATTAAACGCAAAGGCTACGCGTCGTTTACAAGCCATAAAAATGATTTGCACTATGTAGGTAGGAGGGGGTAGCCCTGCGCTTCTCGGAGAGCAACTCCATAAAAACATTCCCACTTTCCTTACTGACTACAACGCGACAGAAGAAATCAAACACTGGTATAAAAAATAATTTTAAATTCGACACACTTTTACAAGTACATGATAAAAAATATTTGTAGCACCATGCGTGATGCTAAAATATCAATAATATGCAGTACAAATATATAATTATAAACATTAATACATTATAATATAATTATATTACACGTGATTAAATAATAAAATACAAAAAAAGAATGCACCAGGTTGTTTATATAAACAAAAAATAAAAAGCAATTTCATTAATTTTTAATATTTAAAATTTGAAAATTATTTTAGTTACAAAATTGCAATCAAATGTAAAGCTTTTGTTAAAAAAAAAAAAAAAAAAAAAAAATAAGTATTTAGCTTAAAATTTAGATGAATATTCGGTATTCAGCCAAATCATTATCCGTGATGTCACTAACACCGTACAGTAATAAGGGAAGCAAAATTGTTCCGCGGGGATTAGCTATTTTTTATTCCATGAGATATCCCATCACAGAGGAAAAAATTACGGAATCAACGATGGAATTTAATATCAGGATTATGAACGCCTTGTTTCATGAAGATTTACTGCATTCCAAACATATCGCATTACGCAACACAGTTTCATGACAGATTCCTGTACCTCATAGAATACACCCAGAATAACTCTTTCTCAGGGCAGGAAAAAAATGACACAAATGACACAAAAAATGTCCTAACTTGAGATCTGGGAAATAATATTCGTAGAACGTGCTAATAGTACATCGCAGCCCGTTCTGCGAATGCGAGAGGGTGTGGA
This sequence comes from Pardosa pseudoannulata, assembly GCA_032207245.1. Taxonomy (NCBI): domain Eukaryota; kingdom Metazoa; phylum Arthropoda; class Arachnida; order Araneae; family Lycosidae; genus Pardosa; species Pardosa pseudoannulata. Next base: position 157,831,645 of record CM063506.1, on the reverse strand, counting down.
TCGCCAACTCTCTCTATTTGGCACGCTCACTGTTTTGACGTCACCAAGAAAGAGCCTTGAACGTCGTTCCTGGACGAGTCTCGGCAGACAGCATGGCATCGTCTTACCGAACCCAAAAAGGTCAACTACAAGATCACGGGTCTCTGAGATTTCAACTTTTTATTTCGATGCTGGTTAGGTTTTTTCCCCCCATCCTTTTGTGCGACAATCGTGCTCAATTGAGCACAAAACACAAGTGTGAGAATTAAAAAAGGAAATTTGAAATGTTCAGCGAGATTGGTTTAACTGGAAGTGAAGAAATGGAATTCATCCATAAGAATATACTTTTACTTATAAATACAAAAGTCAAAAGTTTCCCATTTTCGTGGAGTTAATTGATTCTAAATTGTTTAATTAGAGTATCATTTGTGGGGGGAAATGGGGGAGGAATTGTATAGTTCAGTGGTTCCTAAACTTTTCCAGAATTTCTTGAAGTTAATTGATTTTTACGATTAGAATATCATTCCTGCGGAAAGGAGGGAGAATGCTATATTTCCGCGGTTGCCAAACTTCTTTAGTTCTCGACGTCCTTATAAATACCAAAAAAAAAAAAAAAAAAAAAACCGGCTCGACTCCTTTTAGAATATATAAGCGACCATTTTTATATGAAGGTGTACAATTCAAGTATGAAATGGCATCTTGTACTAGCATGAGGGGCTACAACTAGGGGTGTCAAAACTATTTTTCAGCCTCAACCTCGAAGAATCCTTAAAATATTTCCCTCTATAAGGAAAGAGTAAGTAAGATAAATCGAAACAGTGTTTTGTCTGATAAATTCACTGACTTTCCCTGATATTGTAGAGCTCACCGTTTCATCGCAATTGTGTTTACAGACAAGCACAAACACTTCTCTTCCTTAATACAAATAATGAACTTCATTATTAGCCTGTAGGCTAAACCACACTGTCCCAAGCGATGGAATTCTTCGAAAAAGTGCAAACTTTCTTAAAATCAAGAGGTATCAATGATAATGTACTCTTTAAGTGTTGTACGTCGAGCAGTTGTCGAGGAAACAAAATCAAAATAAGAACAAAACTGATCAGCTTTTATTCTTTGGTGTGAATAACGGAAGACATAAAATGCAAGTCACTTTAATTCTTTTTAAACCCGTTTATTTACAATGCTTTTTTACTTTCAATAGATTACGAATATG
>CM063506.1:157807953-157825453 GCA_032207245.1 Pardosa pseudoannulata | reverse complement strand
CAAGAGCTACAGCAGACGAAATCACCACCAGCTACAACAACAGCGAACCAGTGCAGCGTACTATGCAGCATGCATTGCTTCGTATGAGCCTACGTAGCCGGAGGCCGAAGCATGTCCTTGCACTAACGGTACGTCCTCGCCAATTGCGTCTGCAATGGACCGATGGACATTAGAGGAGTGAAAGAAAGTTGCATGATCCGACGAATCACGTTTTCTGGTCCATCACATCGATGAGTGCAAGCGAACACGTCGATTTACAAAGAAAACCCTGGCTTCCGGATGCACAGTTTGAAGGAGTATTACGGTTTGGGCGCACATTAGGACCCATAATCCCCACAATCCCTAACAAAGAAATATAACAAATGATACCAAAATAAGAGTCGCCAAACCTTATTTAGATTTTTAAAAGCCCTGTTACTCTACACGCTCTTGTCTTCCGTACTATTTGACTTGCTTTAATATTTCTCAAAGTTAAACTGAATCACCATGAAACATTTTTTGAAGATTGATCAAACCATTTCGGAATGAATATCATACACATACACACACAAAGCATTTTTTATATATTAGTAAAATTAAAAGTTAGGTTTATAGTCAATATCCATTTTTGGCCCCTGAAATGTTTGTTAAAGCTAAATTGGTCCGTCGACTAAGAGGTTTACCTACGTAGATCTATATGGCAGCAGCAATGGCTAAATATAATTCTTTGGGGAGTTTAAGGGATCCCACCTAATCCATTGCAATAACAGTGATAGAAGATACGAACAGAGTAATTACGCGGGAATTCAGATTCATGCAAAACACCTCGCACGCACGTTTATCGTCATCATCAGAAAAAAAAAAAGTTTTTTTAAGTGAGAAAAGCGATTCTGATCGGAGATAAAATTCAAACGAAAGATAAGATGATATGGGTTTCCACGTAGAAAATTTTGCCATGCATCTATAATGCTACTACTCAATTCGATAGATTTAACACCTCCTTTTTCACCGCCGATGCCGCGCACGATAATTTAGAATGATGGATTACTCAGTTCTAACATGAAGTATTGTGTAAAACAATTCATTAGTAAAAGTTCATGGGTTTGAACCAAGGAATATTACGATTTCAAATATCTATTATTATGACCCAATAAAAACAGTTCAATTATCTTTTTAAATGCTTCTTTAAAAGTCGTTTACGTATAACAATCAAAAACGAAATTTCTAGCACGAATAACAACAAATAAGGATGAAAGTTTCATCGTTGTTATGGCCATTTAGCAATAACCACACGTTTAACTCATACATACACGTCTCAAATGTCTATCATATATAGTGATGGGTATTTGCAACGCATCTTAAATATTGTGTTGCTGTATTGAAAAAGACAGATAAACTTAGCTCACAAAACTGCAATTGCACTGTACAAGGGTTAAGGATTTGAAAATGTACCGTAATGTTCATTTACCAGTGATTCGGGAAATGAAAGTCTAAATTTCTGTTTACTGGTAATTTACATGAGGATATATTTATAAGAAGGGTCCGGGGAAGGGGAGGGGGACTGGACCTTCGCTGGAATATTTTTAAAGTATGAATTAGAAGATTTTTTAACTTATTAAACTTTGTATATAGCACTAGTTTCCAGTGCAAGTGTTGAAAGATAGTTTTCAACCATAAACAAAACCATAAAACAAAATATATATATATATATTTCTTCGCAATAGAACTGGTTGCAAGAGGTTGAAAAATTTAGCCTTACTTTCGGTGCATAGAGGCATGGCAAAAAATTCGAAAGAAAGTTTGAACAAGTCTTAAAAGCTAGAAGAATTAATTTACTACTATAAAACGGTAGCTTATAGATGACTGATTATGCGAGTTTCGAATTTTGTTGTCGTTAAAAAAATATAAATAAATAAAATAAAATAAAAAATAAAAAAATAAGATTTGCCATAATTCCTTTCTCAATATTTTTTTATTTTCCTAGTTATTCATAAAATTAGTCTGGTAAGTACTGGAGCTAAAATTAAATAAGTTCCAGTACTTACCAGGCAACCATAAACCTGGTTAAAACTTAAAGCGTCAATCAAAAGACTTAATGTGGTTGCGATACATTTATGACACACTTTTATGAAATTACGTACATCGTTGATGATATTTTTTAAGACTTATTTATGTGTGCATATAAAACTATAGCTGTATTACATTATAAATTTATGAAGTAATATTCCCCCACATATCACCATGTTTTCCAGCTTAAAATGAAATGATTATGTATATAATTAAACCAGAGTCGAAAGTAATTACCAATACACTTAAAGTGCATATAATCATTTCACTTATCTTAATAAAATATATTAAACATTTTTTTAATTTGCGGCTGGCCAGATAGAACTTCAGGCGGGTTGTATTTTATCTATCCCTGGTTTAAAGTTGCTCAATGATATTACTTCGGAAATTGAACTGGCAACTATTTTAACTCATAGCAAACAGGAATTATTTCTCACGAAATACGGTGAAAACTTCATAAGCGAATATGTTCCCTTTACAATATTAAAAAGAAGGTCTAGCGTTAGATTTCACTTTTACTTCCTCGCTACGCACAGCTGCAGAACGCAGCTGAAACGTGTCACTTTTTATATAAGCACAATAAGTCTATAAATAAGGATTTATTTACAGCAATTGAAATAAAGAAATTGGATTTACACACAATTTTGAGAAGCTTCCGGCTTTGAGAATGGATCCGTAATATCATTTTGCATCAACTTGATCGCCTTCACGTAGCATCATATTTACGAACAGACGTCTTAATATTTTTCATTTCATGAATATGTAAACGAATCTGATATGGATGCAAATATTTTCACATCTGGAGATTATTTTAAACGAATGGTTATACAATTCACCTGCTATAAAAGTCGGTTCACTGACATATAATGTAACCATTTTATATGCTGAATTAAATCACTCAAACATTGGTGCAAATCGAGAGAAAGCAAGGTTAAAATTTACGTATCATAATTTTTAGTTCTACTATAGGAAGCTTTAATTTTTAAACAGGTTTCTAAAACTGTCATTCGGATATTGGTCCAGTAGTACTACACATGCTACTGCAATAGTATTTGATTTTAATATGTGTTTGTTCGTACTGTGTTAAATTAAAATTATATTTTTATGCCAATGCCTGTACATTTCTGCCCGCATTGAAGTCATGGGGAAAAAAAGGGGGGCTGCTATGTCACTCTCCGAGAAACCCGGAGCTTTCGTCACGCCTGCGGAACTGAGATCTTTATTTTCATGGCCTGTCAATACGCTGGTCGCACACGTTAAGAACTAGTACCGGGTGACCGAGCTCCGCTCGGAGAAAACAGGTATCGAAGCTAACTCGAAGATTTAAATTTTCAATTGTGATTTATCAAAACGATACATGCCATAAGAAAATTTGTGAAACCATTAGTGAAAAGATAACCGGTTAAAATGCACCATTGTAAAACTATTCTAAACAAAGTTGTTTGGAAAGGGAACTATTCTATACAAAGGTAAAGTTTGAAAAGTCATAGAAAATAAAATGTAATTGATAACAAAAAATTATACAATTAAAGAAATGGTACAAAGTGAGCAGTGTAAAGATTGAAGTGTGTTGAATGGAGAAGCATTCTGACAATGACTGTATCTTCTAGTTGTCCATTTTCGGGTATAATTGAGTTGATCGCTTGTTGTTCCAAAATTCCGGCTCCTTGAAGCATTTCATGTAGAGATGCGTTCTGCATGTTGAAAATGTAGCTTGAAATCTGATGAATGTTGAAATGTCGAACTTTGTTGACGGTGATTTGAAATCGAAATCAGTTCCTTAACACGTTCGCTGCCACCGACGCACTGGCGCGTCAGAGCGGCACCTCCTGTTATGCCGACGCCGCACTAACGCGGCGACGGACTTTGATAAGTTATATGCTCTGTGTTTAGTGTGGCTTTGGAAATTGAACGGCGAGGTTGTTTCGGCACGTTAGTGAAGCATTATTTTTTAATTTTTTGTGGTTGGTTTTCAAAATTTTTGTTTGCATTATTCTTTTTTTACTATATTGTTTATGTGTTATATATACTTTGCTACATTAATTTAATATTTAGAGTTGATAGAAAATAAAAATGGAAACCGATATCAAGGAATAAAGACAAATCAATAAAGACTTTTATTATTATTATTATTAATTCGTCAGAACTACAGCCAATCGATTCCTCGTGGTCGAAAACCCCCGGGTACCAATTTTCACTTGGTTTGGACGCATGAGAAAAAAGTTTGCCCGCACCGGGGTTCGAACCCGGCCCTATCTGTAGCGCCGAACTACGTGACCTTAGCTCGTCAAAACCGATGCCAATCGATTCCTCGTGACCAAAAACCCCAGATCCCCAAGTTTACTACAGTTTATTAATTCTGGGGCGATTTTCGACTTGACAACCATTCCTCGTATTATAGTATAGGATTAAATTAATGTCAAGGTGCAGCATTAGCAGAACTCAACTCCATGGATTAGATGACTTTTACAAACTGTGAGTGGCAACGGCGAGGAAGCTAGCGCGACAGCCGCTAAAGACACACAGAATGATGTAGAACAACCCGTTGGCTTAAAACTGAAATCGAAAACGACGATGTTAAGTGCTTATAATGTTAAATTTCATGATGATTGTATCTAATCGTTTAATTGTTTTTGTGCTTTCAAATTAAATGTTCCTGTTTTGTGCAATGTGAGTGATGTTGTTTTATCACATTAATTAGGCTCCGGTGAAAAATCAGTGAGATACCGGCAGTTGCGTTGACAGGAATGTGGGAAGAAATTCTTAGAGACGATTGTAAAACTTCGAGGATGTGCTTCCTAGCTATAAAAATTTGCATAAAAATAAAAATTGAAATAATGTCAATAGAATTAAAAACTCTTTCATAATTTTAAAGCGTTTTCTCCGATGTCGTAGTTATATCATGGAGTTTTAAATAACACCACTGTACCAAATTATTTACTAATCTAGAAATGTGACGTTACAGTAACGAAAAATACATCTTTATAACAATAGTTTATGTGGTCAAGACGACATAAAATAGACTCATATATTAACTTGTGCATTAAAACTGAGAAATGAGAAATTTTTTTACACCAAGAAATAATGCTCGAAATTCAAGCAAAATAAATGCATAAAAAACATTTTGATGTAAAAACTATAAAAACAAACTCCAAACAATCTAATTAGTTTGATTTTTAAAATACAAGGAAGCATTTTAGCTTAGCATCTTTTTTTCTAACAGAAAGCCATATTAGGTATTTCCGGTGACCAGCGTGTTGACTACCGTTTTACTTATTTATTATGAAGACTTAACTTGAACGATAAAAGCTGAGCAAACTAGACGAAAAAGGAAGTTTGGTCCAGTGAACTCGAAAATTAGTATGCTTAACCGCTATCTCCAGTTTCCAAGCTATAAAAGGACAATTTTCGTCTTAAGGCCCCTTAGCCTCTCTCAGACATACTCAAACTCGACTGAAACTGGAAACAATGAATAATTCGAAAAACTAAGAATGTGTCAGACAAACTTATGAGGTTAACCACTTGATCAATTAATTTAACAGGGTAAATATGACGTGGCTATTTCTAATAATGTTACGGATCTATTGAACTGCTCGTTCTTGCTTTCCAACTGTAAATGTTTCAAACAAATCCCAAATCCCCGAAAAGATTTTTGATCCTATGCGTACAGATAAATACAAGTTGTCATTTCGCCGTTATCAGTATCAATAAAACGATACATCGCGATTTCAAAATTAAAATATGGCTCAGTATTAACTACAACAGACACGTAATGAAAGAGTAAATATAAAAACCTCCAGGCGTATCTCAGAAACCTCTATGCTGTAATTACGGCAGTAGATTTTTTGTTTTACAGATTTATTGAAGAGGATAACATTCTTCGAAGAATTAAGAGTTAATCGAAGTTTACGACTGCAAAAGCTTTATCACACGTCAACTTGTACGCTTTAAAAAAGCAACGAATTCAATTTCCGATTAATTTTCAACGTGAAAATACGGATTTTTTTCGTGTATTTTAAAAAAATTAGTTTTTTAGACCGTCGTAAAATTGTGCATCATTCCCCTAAAATCAAATATTATTAGAATATTAAATAATTTATTAATAATATAGTATATAACTAATTCTATTATATTAATAATATTATATAATCAAATGCATTCATATAAAATCAAAACAATGAATATCAAACCAAATCTTTATACGGGCAAGGCCATGTACTTAAATTATACTCAATATTATATTATTAATATTAATCAATAATATTATATAACCAAACACATTCACATGCAATCAAAACAATGAATAAAGCGCAACAACTAATAATCAAGATATGTAATTAAGATGCGATCTTCTTACTTTCATTATGAATATTTAAAATTCATTTATTAGGTTTTCAGCATACGCAGTAGTATACTACATTAGAAAACTTTAAAAGTATTGTATACATTATTAAATTTGAAGTAATCAGAATTATTTTATAAAATTTCGATTATACTATTTTTTTTTATTTGTATGTCGTTCGATCCCGTGCAAGACGTATAAATCGTCTTGTATAATAGAATATGCACTATTAAAAGAAACATTACAATTACATTCCCTGAACCCCTTAGGGCAGTATCTCAGACACTGCTACATGATTATAAAAAATATTCCCACAACAGTTTGGCAATTCCTCATTTAGATATTATCTCAGCCTCGTTACCGCAGGAGTGGAAACAGAACAACCGAAACCCGTAATTGCTTAACAAGCGAGTAATGTTAACACATTAATTCTTATTTTCTTGGCAAGCTTGGGGCACAGCGATCATCTTTTGCAATGGGGAATACTAACCTGATCAGCAGAAGATACGTTGCAGTGATTCAGTTTCTTGGTCTCGTTAACTTCGACCTGCGATTGCGTACAGCTTTGCAGGGTAAAAGGAACGGTATGCGGAAAAAAATAGTTTACGAGAAATTTAAAAACTTTAATATTCCTGCTTGGATAATTTATTTGTCGTTTAATTTTAAAATTTATTATTTTTAAGTTGTATACTAATTTTCTTTTTTATTTATACTCAATGTTCTATTTTCTGAAGGCTGGATAATTTCGTAGCATTTATGTGGCAAGTTTTTTAAAAGAAAAAAAAATTGTAACTGGAAGAAAGATGCCCGCTTAGTGCCGCTGGTGTTTAGATAAAATAGCTTGACTATACGGGATAGTTCGTTTTATCCTGAAATATATTAGTTTTGCACTCGTCGACAATTCCCGCTCATTTATAAAATAGATTTTTGGAGTATTTTTATTTTGCGTTTTCATATACTAATCAAGCTCACCTTTTATTTTGAGAAAAATTTCAGCCACGTAAACAGTTGAATTAGAATTTTAAAATATATTTAAAAAGCTCAATAAATTGTAAAAGGTTTGCAGATCATGAGTTTTCTTATTTTTATAGTAATTTTCATATAAATTATTTATTATACTCTGATATAAGGAACTACGCATTGAACAGTAACTATATGAAGTATTTTGTTTTCGAAATTAAATATTATTAAGTATGATTTCTAATTTGATGTTTCCACAATAAAAAAAAAGCTTCTTACGCATTAAAAGTCACTTTTATATGCTGATTTATTTTGATGTGAAAATGTATGCACAGTTTTATCGGTATACATATATATATATATATATATATATATATATATATGTATTGTTGAATGTCACACAAACTATTTCGGTTGATAAACATTAGTTTATTTTAATGCACATTTATAATTATTTTTACTATTACAGTTTAGGACACCATCTCACACGGGTGCCACTTCTCTCTCACACACACACATAGAATTCTCTTTCTTTTTCGTAGAACATGACAAAAACGCCACCTAACGGCGTGAACCTCAATATATATATATATATATATATATATATATATATATATATAATATATATATATATATATATATATATATATATCGCACATTCCAGCAGTAATTTGAAGCAAAAATTATTTGCAAGAAGCAATTTAGAAAATGTTATTTTCAAAGGAAAACAAAAGTAATCAAATGATTTAGAAAATAACACATTTGAAATATATTCTTTACCACAAAAGAGATCTATGTGTGGTAAAGATTATATGTAAATGTAACACTGTAGCTCTGATAAAAATTGTTGAATTTTGATTATTTTCTTGTATTTGGAATAAATTAACTTCATTGAAAATGATACTAAAAATTCAATATTTTGCAACAATTATGCAACAGCAACTGGAAATTGAAAAATTTTCCTTGTGGAACTCTGGGTAGAAGCCCTTAGAACTCCTTAGAAGCCTTAGAAGCTTTTGGAACGTCGTAGTTTTCAGATGGATATTCGCCTACATGGGCATGTAGTACAGTCAAACTTCGATAACTTGACTTCCTATAAGTCGAATAATCCGCAAACTCGAACTTTTCATCAAGTCCCGAATCATTTCTATACTTTTCTTTAAAAAACTGTCTCGATAACTCGAAGTGAACATCTTCTAAGTTGAAATTTTTTGTGATAGATTTCCCTGGTAAAAAACACAATTCTGTTCAAAACTTCGAATACCAGTCCTTCTCGAAGGTCATGAGAAAGCACAGGACGCTACTTCACATCTTACAACAATACCTGGAGACCACCGAAGGTACAGACAACACCCTATTTAACTGTGTTCAGAAATTAGGTGACTTTGTGAATGCCTTAAAAATAACTGCTTTTTTCAAATGAAATTTACATGGTATGTACACTAATTAATATGTAATGAGGCCAAATTTATTGGGTTTTAATAAATCTTTTGAACCCATTCTTCTCTTGTTGTTTACATTGGCTAATAAAAAATTGAAAGGAGTACAACTATAGTATTATGGCACATATCAAACCATTTAAACCATATCGACCCATCTTAAGTGTCAGTTGAAAGGAATGGTTGGTAACTTCGATAACTCGAACTTCGGATAAGTCGAATATTTTTGGGGCCCCCTGGCACTTCGAGTTATAGAAGTTCGACTGTAGTAGCAACAGCTAACAGTAGTTAAAAATGGAGGGTAATAATGGCAGATACAGAAAAATTTGGGCTATTGTCTGTATGGTTGTCATTTACCTTTGTTAAAAAGAAAAACCGTTCCGAGAAAATGAATATTCTACAAACTGTTTTTTAAACCGGCCCAAAAAAGGAACGGTAGGTTTTAGTGAGTAACTTACCAACCCCGGCGTCAGTTAAACCAGCACAAGGTATTCGGGTTTTCCCATAAGAGACCGTGGAGAAAGAAAACCAGGTAGTTACGATGATCCGTATAAAAACAAAGGCACATGTGAACATTCTAAAGGTGGGGACCAGAAGTACAATCCCACGTCATTAAATAACCATTTGGAAGGCTCGGAATACCCGTGCTTCGGTGTGGCACGTTATATAAGCCCTGCTTACCAAGGAAAGAAAAAAAAAGTTGGGGTCAAAAGTTCGGCTAGAAGAGTTTGCTCCGTGGAAAAAAAAGGAAAGCAAAGTAATCCTCGCTAGCGTTACGATTCGAGAAAACTAATAGTATGCACACCAAGCTAATGAGGCAACCCAGCGGAAAAAGGAGGTCGAGAACGCATTACGTCACAGAAATCTTCAAGTTTGTTTACTCCAACCATCAATTCGGATTAGGGCTTATTTTCTTTGTCGCTTTTTTTTTCTCGTCATAAAAATTTGTCAGATACTTTAAATAAATGAGCAACTCCTACACCCGAGTGATACGTCCTCTTTTAAGTGAGGGTCATTTACAACCGCAAACGGGACACGATAGCAAAGAAAGGCACGCTTGTTTTGCACCCATTAGGGGAACAGTGAACTTATTAATAAAACTAATTTTATTTTATTTTTTACAGATCTGCTTGAAAATTTAATATTTTATTAGCAATAAATTTACTTGAATGTGTGTATAATCACAGTTTCAATGTATAATCTTCAGGATTTTAAAAATTGTTAATTACTGCTTCAAAATCCATTACTCCCATCCTATACAGCTCCTAATAAAAAAATGTTCCATTGTGCATGCCTTTCACGCGTAATAGGATCATTTTTAATCATAGGATACCTTTTAAATATTAGACCAGAACTTAGCTGTTATCGTAAGCATACGCTGGAAATATAGTTAGAATCAAATAGTTAAAATACCCATTTTGCTCGTGTAAAATGCATAAAATATTTCTTTTATTTACAAAATGAATGGATTTTTGCTGTTCGAAATATATTACTTTTAATTAACCTTATTTAATACTCTACACATTTAAATTATCGATAAATTTTGAAAATATATGGCAGTTAAGAAATGCACCTGGAGTGTTTTAAATACTTACATAATGAGAAAACTTTTGTTACTTGAATTACTTGTCGTGGTCGTAATTATATTAATTATAAGGTGATAGATATTAAAACCCTCTCTTTGTTTCTTTTTATATTTTAATTCATTGACAAATATCGTCGTAATTCGTCTCATTGACCAAAAGAATCCCTAAATGATACAATATCTCACCAATTTGGCGAAGAAGCCACAAACATCTTGTGTAAACTATAGCCCAATTCAGATCCATACTCGAGGAATTTTCACTCGCCGTGACATTATAGGTATTTGGAAATAAAATACGGGTTATATAATACGGGTTTAAAAATAATTCAAAGAGCAAATTTATTTTTGATACAATCTCTGATAAAAAAAATTTCAAATAGTCAAAAAATAAATAAATAACTTTCACGAATTTTTTAGATATGGAAGTTAGTTAATTTAACCATTTTAGTATTTTCATCAGTTTTCAGTAGTCGTTTTTTGTCGTAATGTACAACCCGTGTAGGCAACGACAGGCATAACAGTTAGTATATCACCGTTCCACCTAAATGCTTTCTTCACAGTTTACGAAACTGAATATATCCATTAGCGTAATCGGTCCAATTAGAAGATAAAATCCCGGAAAGCCATAACTCACGATGTCAGCGATTCGCTGCTAGGAACAACAAAAATTTCATTTTAATCGAGAGTGATATCGTTTACCAAGAAGATTGTATCGCACTTTATCGACGGCCCATTCCGGATAGATAACTATTTGTTACACAACACTCGATGATGTACAGACAAGTAGACAAAATGGCTGGGAAAACCGGACAGAAGCTGTATTTGGAATACCCGACAGGATTAAATCTGATACGTAACGTTTAGTAACACCGAAAGGTATTATCTTCTTCTCTTTATTTAACCAGCTAGCTCACAAGAGGCGTCTCGTGTGCAAAACAGTAGACCGTAGCGCTCCAAACCAAACCAAACCAAACCAAACCACAAGAGGCGTGTTCTTTTAATATTGTTCTGATATTAAAAACACACAAGTGTACTGTTTTTATAAATTTTATTTTTACATGAAAGCATGTACTTTAATCTACTATTTAATATAATTTCCAACAGAAGGTTCGCAGTTGGCAAGACATAAATATAAGCTCTATGGGTTTAAAAAAATCTAATGACACATTACAGTAGTCTAGATTTTAATTATATATTCTAGATTGCTTTTATTCTGTATCCTTTTTGGGCAATATACTACTTAAGTGCCCTTTTGGAATACACTTATTGCATTTCCAAAATTTTATTCTTTATATATAATATAAACCTATATAACATAACAAAAAAGTCAAACATTCTATTAAATTTTTGGGAACGGGTGGTAGACATTCGACCAGGCTGGGTAAGTCTCAAAAGTACGGGCTTAGTGATAAATGCACCAAACACTGCATTCTCTCACTGAACACTATATATTGCCATAAAGTGGGGAACAGAGCTCTCGTCATTAGTCCATCTACGATTTGTACTGTTTTCGTAGGTTCCCTTTTCTTTTCTACCTTCCCGCTTGTTGTTGTACAAAGTGGCAAATCAAAGAAATTGCCGGAAAGCGCTAAACCTACGTCTCTTTATCTATACCAGAGGTGGGCAAAAGCCGGCCCGCGGGCCGGATCCGGCCTTTTTGCTTACTTTATCCGGCCCGTAGAAAAAAAACCCATGCAATTTTTTCATTCTCTTATATGCGATTTTCTTGAAATCAACAGTATTTGTATGCGTAGTGTACAACATATATTTGTGAAAGAACTTTTTCGTTAATGATTTACACGAAAAATAAATATCGATCTCAAATTACTGACGAAAGTCTACACTCGTTATTAAGGATTGCTACAAGTGATTTGGATCCAGATTTTGAAGAAATAATATCAAATAAATATTCCAGGTTTCGCGTTTCGCATTCACTAAAACTATTCTATTTTAACGTTTGATGTTTGTCTTTTTTTTTATAATTCTATCTACTATTATATTTACAAAATGTAATATAAATATAAAAAATGTAATAACTATGATCAAAATAAAATAATTTGTATCGTTAAGATATAAATAAATATCAAAATAAAATCTTTCATTAACTGATTTATTTGATGACCATTGATTTAATATAATGCATCCTATTTCTTTAAAAATGACATGACATATTTTACTGGGCACAAATGGTTCGCCTATACACCTAAGTAAGACAATTTATTATTACTATTTTCTTTTATTAACTATCAAATTTCTCTGTCCAAATACTTTAAAATGATACTATTTGTGTTTTTGTCAAAAACAATTTCTTGGGCAGTAAAAAAACTCCATCCAAAACATTCGCGCGTGCACAGCGTACGCGGTATAATCTTCCGGCCCGGGAGACATTTTGAAAATTTCTTTGTGGCCAAAGCTTAAAAGTATTTGCTCACCCTTGATCTATACCAATACGGAGAAATGAGCCGTCACACAAAAGTTAACTGGGTTCGTACTCTATTGCCAGGATAAAAAAAGAAGCGCCTACTGACACGACATCACAGTAATGCAAATTGAGTTATAACATTTCTATAGTTTTATTTCTATAGTGTATTCTAAATAATTTTAAGTAATGCTTCGACTAATGCAGCGCTACTAAAGCAATCTTTCTGAATAAACTAATTGCGCTTTCAGTTTTACTGTATGTATATAATGATGTGAACTGATAATAATAACAAAAAATAATGAAAGGTTTATACTATACAGTTAATTACCCATTAATATTCCATCAAAATAAAAACTGTAATAGCAATCAAATCAAAACATGCTATATAGCAATAAACTGACATTACAGAAAATAAACTGTAATTTAACGTCAATTGGTTTTGGTATAACACTATTATAAAAATGGGCGATAATAATTTTGAGGGGAAGAAGAAAAAATGATTTTTAAATAATTTTATATTAAATAAAATTACTTTCAAATAAAAATAGTAGTTTTATAAGTTAAGTAGTATGCAAACTATGTACCAACATGCATAGCACTTGTACCGTACAACCAGCTTTTGAATTTAATTTTCTAGACATCTTCCGCCAGTCTAAGCGTTTCGGATTTTGACTCCCCAGCGTGAGATAAATTTACGGTAATTTAAGTGCTATGTTACAATTCTGTAAAGGACTCATCTTGTAGATTGCTAATATATATATATATATATATATATATATATATATATATATATATATATATATTTATATATATGTATACATATATATACACACATATATATGTACATATATGTGTGTGTGTGTAATATGGGCGAGACTTATTCAAAATCACAACACAGTTTATTTCTGGTAAGAAACATGAAATCCGTACAACAGGCAAATACTTTTACAACCTCGTGCACATAGATAATGAGATGCCGTACATACGCTTTTCAAGTAGGGATTCCTCAGGTAAAAAGACTACGAATAATACCTAAGCACAATTGATCACGTGATAAAAAAAATACCCATATTTAAAGAGAACGGGCTAACTATTGGCTAAAGTAGTACAGACAGAGACTGAATTAAGTCTATAGCGAGTCTGGAGGGAAAAATCAGAAAGATCGTGCAAATCCCCAACGTACTTTATGAACAAAAGTTAAATTAAAATTAAATTAATATTAAAATACGTAAATAAGGTATTTTAATATTACATTATATATATATATATATATATATATATATATATATATATATATATATATATATATATATATAAGCAATAGTTTCTCATTACATATATTTAAAGTGGTTTAGCTTCCCATTTAGAAATCGCATTTTAAAGAAAGTGAAGGACAAAAGGCTAGATATTGCTTTTTTTATTTTATTGCGTTATATTTCTTCTCCAATAGTTAAGAGAGTACTATATCTTACGTCAAACGAAATCTGGACACTAAATCTTTTCAAAAAAGTCATTGTAACTTTTTCTTTCGTTTTACACTGTAGCCTATAATGATCTTATTCTAAGAAAACGTAGCTATTAAAGAACGATAGACAATGTCTATAAAATGAAAAAATGCAAGTCGTGCCACTTAACCCTCTACTGATAGATTTAATGGTATCATTACAAAAGATTTCACAACCAGGTGCTGCGTTCCGAATATAAAAGTGAGAATACAACATTAAGTTTTAAGCTCTAAACAGAACGAGTACGTCCTAATAAATGTAAAATCAGTGAATTTATACATTTGAAAAATTTCTTTTTGAATTAAGCTCCGGGATAATGGATAGTAAACTCCATAATTTAACTCCATATGAAAATAAAAACTTTAATTACGTGGCATAAAACAGAAATGAAAAAGCCATAAATAAGTATTAAGTTAACGTATGAGGATTTTTAAATTTATAAAGGCAACTAGTATTACGGATTAAAGATAAAGACATTTTTAAATACGAAAACACAGTATAAAATTTTTCCACCCTGAGGCACCTTGGTGTGAGATCAGGGTCGCTGTAAGGCAATCAATCCTGGAATCCCTTTATACAGAAACAAGACTTAAAACGAATAGTTACCGATATTTTTCATTAATTATTTTTTTTATTAATGTTTTTCTTTAATGTTTATTATTTCTTTAAATAATAGATCCTTAAAAACACATGTGTCGGACTATATTCCCTAAAACCTTCATGTAAATAATTTTTTAAAATGTCTTATTTTAAATTCTGTCATGCTCTGAATGATTTTTATATGGTAGAAAAATTATAATTTTTACTCTTTTGCAACGAACAAGCCAAGGTTGCCTTGGAGAGGTCTACTGTTTTACTACACAAGGGCTAATGAGACCGGGACCTACAGCTTAAGCCGATTCCAAACGGCTACAAACATCCATGCAAAAAACAGGATTCGAACACATGAACTCTGATATGATAGAGACAAGCAATTCGGCCACCATTTTTCTAAACGTCTGACTGGAATAAGTATGGTCCGTAGCCTATGTGAAATTACATGAAGTGGCCCATATATCATCTAAAGCCGGGGTAATCAAACGGCGGCACACCAGTAAAGTTTAGAGGCCTCGGATGAATTCAAGAAACTTATAATTGATACATTAACCTTTTCAAGGTGGTAATTTTGTCGACATTAGATTAAGACGGGAGAGTAAGCATTAGTGCTTTCCTCCTTTTGAGCAAAATAAATGTAGCCCTCAGAAAATAAGAACATAAAATCTGTGATTGATAACGTTGTTTCTGATGACAGCTGGATAAGTAGTATAGCAGCTAAATAAAGGATAGTGAGGAGAGGAAGTACCTGGTTTATATTTCAACCATAACCGTTTTTGGAAGATTTCAACTCTGGTTGAAATATCAACCGCCCGTCCCAAAAGTTAATTACAGTAAATACAATATTCGATTGAATTATTGATTATTAATATAAACACTAGCATATAGCCCGTCATATGACGGGATCCGTAAAATTTTGCTAACCCTAACTCATTAAAAATACAATAAGGATGCTCCTATCCATTCTAGGTCTTTTGACCACCGCAGAATGTAATTGGTTCAAAGGTGTGGGATCTGGAAAAATCTTCCGAAGTTTGCCGAAGTTCAACAGCGATTCTCTGAGAGCGATGTCAAATAGCGATGGGTACAGTTAAATCAAAAACAGCGAGCGAACTAGATCAGCGATACAACGATGGGGCTGTTTGAATGTCGCAATAGTTCCAAACCGTGCGGTTATGTATGAAAAACAAACACACAAACACACTTCTTAATTTTCAAAGATACATAACTTAAAAGCTAGATATTTATTAGTCCGTGAAATAAACTAAATGACTTTTATGAAAACAATTTGTTGTTAATACCGGTGATAAAATTTCACTGCAACAAAAAATAATCGATAATTAAATTTAAAATTATCAGACATGTACTTAATCTATTATTTAAGCCAAATATAAAAGAAAATTATTTTCGTAATGTATAAGTTCAGTGATAAAACGTATGAAAATAATGCAGATGATATTTAAATAATTTAAAATAAGAAAAGATTAAATGAGATAGTTAAAGAAATGAAGTTATAATGCTAGAAATAAAAATGTTATTTTAACCTATTTATTGTGTGATAAATCGATAAATTTCATCGCCTGCTCTTAACCGGGGAAAATAAGGTTTGAAATAATATCATTTATCGCTCGAAAAGGGGGAGAAGGGAGGGATTTTGAACGTTTTAAGGGCGACAATATTTTTTGCTGTGATATGAAGCACATTTATACCGTTTTACTTTAGAATCGGATCGACAGTTTATGAGAAGATAAAACTGACTCGCTTTGAATTCTGTTAACCCTAACTCATAAAGAATCCAATATGAATGACTCTATCCATTCAGGTTCAACCGCTTCATAAATTCGAGGACAGATGGACAGATCACTTAGGCTATTATTATATAGGGGGTTTATGTAATTATGAAATTAACAGTTCTACTATTTATTGGTGAATGATAAACTATATTAGAGCACCTAGAAGACACAACCTATTAGAGGTTTTAAAGTGTTTTTACAATTAACTCATTCGGAAACTATAGAAATATTAGTGAATTGTTTTCACCCATATATACATATATATATGTGTCTGTGTCAGACGTAGAACTTAAAAGGAAATAGAAAACGAAATGAACGCAATTAAATACAATGAATGGGGCAAAGAAAATGACACAGGATAATCGACTGCGGAATAAAATTAATTGATTCGAAGGACACATTTTGAGAAAATTCGCTATCACTGCCAGTAGTATATAGTTATCATTCAGCGAACGTGAGACACACAGTCCCCGGACTATCACGATCCCCGTAATTGTTTAAGAGATGAGTGTCACGCAAACGAGCGGAATTGTTATGCTATTTTTCATAGCTTCACGTTCCTGGGTAAATATTAATAGTCCACTTCTCCACGCACACAGACGATGATGCAAATGAGATAGTCGCTCTTTTGTTAACTCTCGCCAATTTCATTCCTAATTAAGTTCATCGACACACAAACCGTGGAACTAGCGCCGTGCCTGTTTATCACCATTTTTCGCCTTTCAGAAAGATACTCAGTAAACAACCATCAACTGTAGAGGGCGTTGAATATATAATATAAACATGAAAAAATATTTAGAATTTCAATTTTTTA
>CM063506.1:157421998-157807853 GCA_032207245.1 Pardosa pseudoannulata | reverse complement strand
TCTGCATGTAAACGTATATTTTCAGATATATGATAAAAAGTGAGCAATAAATACACAAATAAAGCAATGTTTACTTGAAAAAATAGTTTAAATTTAACGTAATTTTTCATTATATTTATAATTTTTTAATATTTTTGAAGTAGAGTGTGTAAATAAATTTATAACTTGAAATTTAAATAGAGGTATAAATCATAATTTTTAATTTATATTCATAATATTTTAATAATTTTCATTCTTTATATACAAAATGTATACTTTTTAATTTTAATTGTTGTTTAAAAATTAATATGCCTCATCATACGCAGATTAAATAAACTCACATGAATAAATAAATCTCTCTGTTGCAGTACAAGCAAACAGTTCGAGAGCATTTTTTTCCATATAGGACATTAACAGCAATATGTATATCAATTTTACAAAAAATCCTGATATGATGGATAAAAAATGGAGGTCATTTTCGAAATCAGCTTACCAAATAACTTAAAAATAAAGAAAAAGTTCTCGTGTGTTTTTCAAAAATTTCAATTTCGTAGACCTGTGATAATTTATCCCTTGACCTTCAAATATAGGTATAATTCATAATTTTTAAATTCATAATTTTTCAATAATTTTGAAGTAGAGTGTATAAATAATTTATACCTTGAAACATCAAATCTAGGTGTTTTGGTCGGTGATACTTTGTAATATTTCCTAATTATGAAAGGCTTATTTAACGAATATTCACTGCATTGAAGAGAATATTATCTATGAAGTCAATATCCTTTATGTAACTTTATTTCGCTTGCCTATTCCATTATTTTGTAATTGTTACTGGTTCTCTTAGAGCAGCTAACATTCTTCTCTAGTCCAAAATTTGAATCAAAAGAAAATAACGAGGTGATGCATGTAATACAATAAGAGGCATTTTTTAGCTCTCGAAATTTTTACATATTTTTTCTATTGAAATGCATTATTAGAAACATGTTAAAAATATTTAAACAATTTAAGATTTAAAAATGAAAATATGCTAGCGAAAATGTGTGTGTTCTTCAAATAAAAATATTATATTTTCTAAAAAATATTTTACACTATTTTGGGCAAAAAAATTATTTTTAACATAAAAACTCATTCTATGTGCATGATAAGTTTTACTTTTATTATGTTTTAATTTAAATAATTCAAAGTTTATTTTAGCAATAACACAAAGTGAATATAAGATTAAAAGAAAATATTTTGCTTCTCACTGTACCGAGGAACTTTCCCACGATGATCTGCACGTGCATGCACAGCTGTGGGAGAAATTTTGTAGAAGAATTTAGGACTTTGATTGTTGACTTGGACTTTAAGGACTCCTGCAGAGAAGGAATAGATCCGAGAATGGAACAAGTGTTACGGTCAAGCTCGCACAGCGGTGTAACGGTGAGTTATGGGGGCAGGGGCTAAAAATAATGTCAGCTTTCCCAAAAGGGGCTATTTTAATGAACCCACCTGCACTCCCGAAGGGGGTGCAGATGTAGGAAAATTTCACCAAACAAGCGATTGGCAAAGAAGAAAAAGGGGCGTTAAAACAGAGGTGAGGATTTGGGACAGAGAGTTAAGAAAAGCAGTTGAAGTTGGGATTGAAGGGGAGCTGGACATCGAAATCCCAAGCTCTGCTCACCAGCACTGACTCGTCTAGTTTGCTTGAACGCCCGGACCGACACATCTAGTGAAGAAAGCCCCTGCCTGCTCCCCTGTGGCTGTACTGGAGGTAAACATATTCAGAACGGTCATTTAGGCCTCTGTTAGTAATTTAACATTGTGATTAAGGAATAACGCATAACTAAAGATAATTATAATAATTAGGGTGTAAATATAAGACATAAATAATTGCTGGTTATGTTATATGATAATCAAGGATATAAATTTGTAAATAGTGTACAGAATAAATGTCTTAATCTCAATATAAGATATCATATTTTTACTGCGTTTCCCCTTTGTAAACGAACACTGGTGTTAAGGTTGTAAGTACATTACAACACTCACCATAATTAGGAACAGCGATAGACTTATTGAGCCAAGGGATTCATTGGAACAATATTTTAACTTGGAAGAAATGAATGAGTAACAGAATTTTCAGCTGGCCAAGAACTTTTTTTGTGAATAAAGATTTAAAAAATATCACTTTTAAGAGGGGATGGTATTATATATATGTATATATTTTGTCCTTAGAAGTTTTAACACGTATTTTTTGTAGAATTCAAAATCATATTTGATTTTACAATGCTACAGTCAGCAATATTCTACTACTTTACTTTCTAGAAAAAATAAATCGCAATGAAAACAGTTAGAGTTCGTAGTCTATAAGTAAAGATAGAATTTTATACAATCACCGTAGAAATCAGGACGACGAATGGAAAGGATCCATAGAATAGAGACGCAAGCAGTCACGTGCAGGCACTCGCTGTGACCCAAGAACTATGCCAGAATAAACGCCTATGAAAATTGTGTTAGTGTTGTTTTTTCTGGAAAGATCGAAACCATTGACCCATAGAAGTACATAGATGATCAATGAAGTTTTCGTTAGATTGTTACAAAGATTATATTTAAAAAATACTTAGGAACTGATTATGAAAGAAGCTGGAGTTACCATGCTCTAAACACAAACGCTCTATTTGCATTACGAAATAGGAATTAAAAGTGAAATACAGTCGAATAACAATTCAGATAATTTTTAATATGTTACTTTTATATGTGATTCTTAGATTGTCATGACATATGCAGCATGAAAACCTAGCAGAAGTTAAATTCAGAAAGCATAAGGAATCATATGGGCAATCGTGTCAAAAATGGAATCTTTACATTAAACAAGTATTATATGGACTAAACATTCAAAAGAGGCCATTTTTACCACCTTCATTTTTGATGCAGCGTGAACTCATACTACTTGTTAATATGTACACAACAATAAAACTAATTTTTTACGCTAGTTCATAATATAGATTACAAAAACGAGGATTTAAGTGTTGCATCTCTATAGCATTACACGTTTCAATTTCACAGCCAGTTCGGTTACCCATGCATTTGCTCAAACGCTGTTTATAGATTGTGAATAAATTAAATGAGAAAATAAGTTTTTAATTTTATAGTTGTACTCTCATTAGTTACTAACATCACACATGAACGATTTTTTCATGGTGGTTCATAATATAGATTACAAAAATGATGATTTAAATTTTACATCTCTATAGCATATGTTTCAATTTCGCAGTGTAACGTCACAGCTCTAAAAAGGCAACTTGGTAGCGTAATCACCGAGCAGGGTTCTTCACAGGCCTGATGAGGATGACTCATCGAACACAAGCGAGGTGGAGATGGAAAAAGAATTTATTATCCTATATACAGATATTTACATGAATTACATCCTCGGCGCGCTCATTCCACCTAGCTCGCCGGACAACACTCCCCGCGTCTTTTTTTTACATCAACGACGCTTGGCCCTCCTGACGTCACTCGAAATCCCCCACACCCCTATCTCTCTCTTTCCCAGAGGAGAGGTTAGGGAGGTGAGAATGGAGGCATGGGGACCCCCCAGATAGCAAGAATAAGTTCGACTGACGTCAGAGTTAGCCGTAAAACACAAACAAATACAAATAGAAATAAATTTCCAGTAGCGTGATGCTACAGCCTTCACCTGCCCCAGACGTTTTTTTGGGGGTAAAAACAAAAAACGATAATATTACAATTGTCCTGAAGTCCAACAGTCAAGCCTATTCAGAATAGGTTTACACGAAGTAGGTGCCAAGTTCATTAAGTCAGCGCTTAGCAACTGTGTACTTGCAGCGTATAACCATGAACTGAATCAAATAAACACAAAAATTTCACTGATTCACATTTAGAGACATTTGACTGCACTAAGAAATAACACACAGGACATAAATAAAATTACTCTTAAACCCTTAATAAAACGAAATTAAATCTTAACCTGTTTAAAAGCTAACTTAAACACAATACAAACATTTTAAAGTACTAAAATATTAAAAAACATAATAAAAACTTCTATTATGCTCAACATACATGTAACAACACTTAAAAAAAAGTAAATCTCATTACCTAAACCTTACACAGTTCCATTATTTTCAAAAACTTCTCATGAAACAATGACTTACAATTCACATCATTATTAGAAATATAGATCATTCCATTCTTATTTGAGCTACTTCCAGAATGGATACAAATAGAGAAAAAATATTGTTGTACACTTCAAGATAACTAAACATTTTTTAGGTGATCATTTTTCTAAAAGACTCTGCTAAGGCTATCAGCATTTTGATTAGTTTTGCCTGCCCTATGTACAATTTTAAAATTATAAGGCTGAAGAGCAAGTTTCCACCTCATCAATCTGGGATTCGAACTGGCGTTATTATTTAACCAAACTAAGGGGTTGTGATCAGTCATCACTGTGAACGCTCTTCCGTCAAGGTAGTAATGTAATTTTTTTACTGCATAGACAATAGCGGCACACTCTTTTTCGGTTGTGCTATACCGTTGTTCAGATTTGGAAAATTTTTTACTCATAAATAAAATTGGATGCTCCTCACCTTGATCATTCGTTTGAGCTAGTACTATTCCCAATCCTACATCAGAAGAGTCAGTTTGGACCACAAATTCTCTAGTAAAATCGGGAGCATGAAGAACTGGGTTACTAATTAATTTTCCCTTTAACTTTTGAAACGCCTCTTCGCATTCTTTCGTCCACTCAATTTCACCTTTCTTGGCCTTCCCTTTTAGTGCATTAGTTAAAGGAGCAGCCATAACGGAAAACATAGGTATGTACCTGCTGTAGTAACCTACAAGTCCTAAAAACGCGCGAATGTTTGTCTTTGTTCGTGGAGTAGGGAAATCTGTAATGCTTTGTACCTTAGCATCGTTCGGGATCAAAAACCCATTTCCTACTACGTGTCCTAAATAATTTACGCAACTTTGCGCAAACTGACATTTCGACGGCTTTATAGTTAATTTTGCCTTAGCTATACGCCCAAGTACACTGTCTAGATGTTTTAAATGCAGTTCCCAAGTAGGAGAAAATATTGGTATGTCATCCAGATACGGGACAGCGTACTTTTCGCAACCCATTAACACCTTTGCCATAAGTTGACTAAAAAAATACGGTGCGTTTTTCAAACCAAAAGGCATACACAAGGGACGATAGGTTCCAAAACTAGTACAGAACGTGGCGAAACGACTACCTCTTTCACTGAGCGGGATCTGCCAATAACCCTTAGATAAATCAAGAACTGTTATAAATTTAGCGGCAGACACCAGTTGGACGCGATCCTCTATATTTGGCAAGGGATAATATTCAGTTCTAATTATTTCGTTCAATTTACGGTAATCCATAGAAGGGCGCGGATCTCTCCCAATTGTTTCTACTAAGATTAAGGGAGAAGAGTGATCCGATTGGCCAATTCCTATTATTTTAAGATATAGCATTCGCTTTATTTTCACCTTTAAAATTCCGTTTTGCCTGGGTGAAGTGCGGTATAGTTTTGACCTCACGATTTTGTTTGAAGTTAACTGAATATCATGCTCCACCATATCAATCAGCCCCGGGATGTTAGAAAATGTTTTGGCATAACGGTTGAGCAGTTCCCGTAGTTGTTGGACCTGTGTCGCATTTAGGAATTCCCGGAGATTACTCCCCTTAATTAATTCGTCAACATCATAAACAGTCGGATTCGGTAATAACCCGTCTTCCAAATCATAACCGTTCTTTTCCCTTACACCCTCTTCAAAATTCACAGAATTAAATAATTTTTTTAATTCTGGACATTCCTTCTGCTCCTTTGTTAGCTCTTCCTTAGTAAGTTCTAGTAAAGACAGATCAGATACCTCCCCCTCTATCTTCGGGATATTCACGATATTCTCCTTAGTCTCATCCCTACAAATTCCTACAGAATTATCCTTTTCAGTAATAGAGGTCAACTGCCCAGGCGTTATAACCGTTTCAACGTTGTTACCTTTGCTCTGCCCTCTAGTTTGCACGGCATTTAATTTATATAACCCAAAATGCGCATTCCCTGTACTTCCTTGAGAAGACACAGATACTACCTTTGAATTGCCCCTCATTTCTATTTTCTTCAACTCTAACTCGTGAGCCCTCTCTTCTTTCCGCCTTTTCTCTTCCTCTTTCTCTTTCATTTCTGAATCAATTACCGAAATCATATCCCTCACCATATTTTCTTCGTACTCTGGGGATTCTATAATTAGTTTTTTTAACTGTAAAATTTTTGCATTCTCCGGCACTTCTATACACATTTCTTCGGCCAGTTTAATTAAGTTGGCCTTCCGTACCTTTACTAGGAATGCCATTTTTTAAAACTTATAATAGCACAAAAATATAAACAAACAGATTATTACACAATCTACTCTACTTAATTAAATAAACAAATATAAACACACTGATAAAAAACCACCCAAAATATAGTTCAGTTCAAGTTATACATCTGCAATACCATGTGCAACTTAACATCTACAGAATTAACTTAAATTTATCAAAACTAAAACCTATATTTTACTTAAAACAGCACCAACTGACTTAATGAAAATCAAGGCACTTACCTCACGTGTTTAATTAAAACACTGGGCTTCTGGATCAGCATCAGCTTCTTTCACTTTAATTCCGAGTTACTGCTTCCACTGGCTGCTAGAAATCTGCAACTGGGCACTGAAATTTCCCGACGTGCTTTTCTGGATTAAAACCGGAACTGGTTGTCATTTAAAATCCAACACGATCTGGAACTCAAACTGGATCTGGATGCTCCCCAATTTCGGAACTCAAACTGGATCTGGATCCTCCACAATTTCGGAAATCAAACTGAATCTGGATGCACCACAATTTCGGCCTGGTTGGCTGACGAAAAACAGGAAATTTCTGCAATACTGCCCTTCAGTGTTACACTGGAACCTGGCATTCCTTATCCACACACCCTGGATGGTGAAAATTCTGCACCACTTGTTCGTTTCAGCGCTTTCTAGGCCTATACCAATGACGCCTTCGCCATTTCTCCCCTTCGCTTGTTCATCTCTATCCGCACAAAGATCCCTGAGCTGGCACCATTCTAATAAAGCTGTAACGTCACAGCTCTAAAAAGGCAACTTGGTAGCGTAATCACCGAGCAGGGTTCTTCACAGGCCTGATGAGGATGACTCATCGAACACAAGCGAGGTGGAGATGGAAAAGGAATTTATTATCGTATGTACAGATATTTACATGAATTACATCCTCGGCGCGCTCATTCCACCTAGCTCGCCGGACAACAACTCCGCGTCTTTTTTTACATCAAACGACGCTTGGCCCTCCTGACGTCACTCGAAAATCCCCCACACCCCTCTCTCTCTCTTTCCCAGAGGAGAGGTTAGGGAGGTGAGAATGGAGGCATGGGGACCCCCCAGATAGCAAGAATAATTTCGACTGACGTCAGAGTTAGCCGTAATACACAAACAAATACAAATAGAAATAAATTTCCAGTAGCGTGATGCTACAGCCTTCACCTGCCCCAGACGTTTTTTGGGGGTAAAAACAAAAAACGATAATTTACAATTGTCCTGAAGTCCAACAGTCAAGCCTATTTCAGAATAGGTTTACACGAAGTAGGTGCCAAGTTCATTAAGTCAGCGCTTAGCAACTGTGTACTTGCAGTGTATAACCATGAACTGAATCAAATAAACACAAAAATTTCACTGATTCACATTTAGAGACATTTGACTGTACTAAGAAATAACACACAGGACATAAATAAAATTACACTAAAACCTTTAATAAAAGGACAATAATTCTTAACCTGTTTAAAAGCAAACTTAAACACAATACAAACATTTTAAAGTACTAAAATATTAAAATAAGTATAAAAATTGATATTATGTTCAACATACATGTAACAACATTTAAAAAAAAGTAAATCTTATTAGCTAAACCTTACACTATTTCCAATATTTTCCAATATATTATAAGACTTTGTATAAGACAATGACTTACACATCATAACTCACACCATAATTAGAAATACAGATCATTCTTATTTGAGCTACTTCTAGAACAGATACAAATAGAGAAAAAATATTGTTGTACATTTCAAGATAACGAAACATTTTTTAGGTGATCATTTTTCTAAAAGACTCTGCTAAGGCTATCAGCATTTTGATTAGTTTTGCCTGCCCTATGTACAATTTTAAAATTATAAGGCTGAAGAGCAAGTTTCCACCTCATCAATCTGGGATTCGAACTGGCGTTATTATTTAACCAAACTAAGGGGTTGTGATCAGTCATTACTGTGAACGCACTTCCGTAGTAATGTAATTTCTTTGCTATACCGTTGTTCGGATTTGGAGAATTTTTTACTCATAAATAAAATTGGATGCTCCTCACCTTGATCATTCGTTTGAGCTAGTACTATTCCCAATCCTACATCAGAAGAGTCAGTTTGGACCACAAATTCTCTATTAAAATCGGGAGCATGAAGAACTGGGCTACTAATTAATTTTCCCTTTAACTTTTGAAACGCCTCTTCGCATTCTTTCGTCCACTCAATTTCACCTTTCTTGGCCTTCCCTTTTAGTGCATTAGTTAAAGGAGCAGCCATAACGGAAAACATAGGTATGTACCTGCTGTAGTAACCTACAAGTCCTAAAAACGCGCGAATGTTTGTCTTTGTGCGTGGAGTAGGGAAATCTATAATGCTTTTTACCTTAGCATCGTTCGGGGGCCGAAACCCATTTCTTACTACGTGTCCTAAATAATTTACGCAACTTTGAGCAAAATGACATTTCGACGGCTTTATAGTTAATTTTGCCTTAGCTATACGCCCAAGTACACTGTCTAGATGTTTTAAATGCAGTTCCCAAGTAGGAGAAAATATTGCTATGTCATCCAGATACGGCACAGCGAACTCTTCGCAACCCATTAACAACTTTGCCATAAGTTGACTAAAAAAATACGGTGCGTTTTTTAAACCAAAAGGCATACGCAAGGGACGATAGGTTCCAAAACTAGTACAGAACGTGGCGAAACGACTACCTCTTTCACTGAGCGGGATCTGCCAATAACCCTTAGATAAATCAAGAACTGTTATAAATTTAGCGGCAGACACCTGTTGGACGCGATCCTCTATATTTGGCAAGGGATAATATTCAGTTCTAATTATTTCGTTCAATTTACGGTAATCCATAGAAGGGCGCGTATCTCTCCCAATTGTTTCTACTAAGATTAAGGGAGAATAGTAATCCGATTGGCCAATTCCTATTATTTTAAGATATAGCATTCGCTGTATTTCCACCTTTAAAATTCCGTTTTGTCTGGGTGAAGTGCGGTATGGTTTTGACCTCACGATTTTGTTTGAAGTTAACTGAACATCATGCTCCACCATATCAGTCAGCCCCGGAATGTTAGAAAATATTTTGGCATAACGGCTGAGCAGTTCCCGTAGTTGTTGGACCTGCGTCGCATTTGGGGATTCCTGAAGATTACTCCCCTTAGTTAATTCGTCAAAATCATATACGGTTGGATTCATATTCAGATGTGGAAAATCAATTGATTCATCTATCTCAGATCCTCTTTCCTCCCAGTCGACAAGATCTTTCAGTAATAACCCGTCTTCCAAATAACAACCGTTCTTTTCCCTTACACCCTCTTCGAAATTCACTGAATTGAATAAAATTTTTAATTCTGGACATTCCTTCTGCTCCTTTGTTAGCTCTTAGTGAGTTCTAGTAAAGACAGATCAGATACCTCCCCCTCTATCTTCGGGATATTCACGATCTCCTCCTCATCCTCATCCTTACAAATTCCTACAGAATCATCCTTTTCAGTAATAGAGGTCAACTGCCTAGGCGTAGAAACAGTTTTCAGCGTTGTTGCATTTGGTCTGCCCTTGTAACACTATAAATCCAACACAGGAACAAAAATGTCTACATTTAACAAATTACGTTTAATTATTAATATATTTACACATATTTACAAGTTACTTAACAATTAACATTGTAGAGAATGCAGAGAGCAGGAGGCCCTCGCACGTTAACACACCACACACAACGAACTCTCTAACAGTCTGTCCTTTTCCACTAAAAACAAAAGGTGCGCGCGCAGATGGCCGTTGCGCGCTGTCACATCCTTCCCCTCAACCATCGACTAATGTCCTCATGTCGATGGGTGAAGTCTAGGTGATCTTCTGACTGGGGTAGAGTCTTGCTGTTGATTACTTTCAGCAACTGGTCGACCTCTTCTTTTCAGGGGCAACATTGGGTTGCTCATCCCTTGCCCTCTATAAGGTTGGAGGCATGATGAGTGGTATTTTCCTATGGGAGTAAAAGGATTATTTTGGGTAGCAATCAAATAAGATGTAGGAGATTGTACTTTATAAATAACATATGGGCCATCGCGTCGTGGCATAAATTTAGCTGTTCTTTCGGATTTGGTTTGACTTTTGGGGTGGAGAGTTACCCACACTTTATCACCTGTTTTGAATTGAGGCGTTTTTCTGATATGTTTATCAGCATAAAATTTATTTTTATCCTGTTTCAATTCTATATCAGACTTCAACTGATTCATATAATTTGCCAAACGTTTCAAATAGGGCGTTATCTCGGGCACGAAGTTGTCATTTGAGATAATAGCGCGAAGGTCGCGAGTAACATCGTCTGTTGTTCGAAGCTCCCTTCCGAACATAAGAAATGCTGCTGTTTCACCTGTTGTGTCGCATCTTGCTGTGTTCAGGGCAAAACGTATGGTTGGGAGTTTCTCACTCCAAATAGTGTGGTTACCTTTGACAAGGATTGCCAATCTTGGTTTTAAGTCTCGGTTCTTCCTCTCCACCGGGTTTGCCTGTGGGTGATATACCGGGGTTAACACCTGATCTATATTAAGAAGATAACAAACTTGCTGCATCACTGAACTAACAAACTGACTTCCATTGTCACTTATTATTCTTCTTGGGAATCCATAACGTAAATAAACTTCTTCTATCAGGGTGATAGCACATTCCCTAGCTGTAGCATGTTCTAATGCGAAAAGTTCAGTCCATCTAGTAGCGCAGTCTTCTACTATAAATATCCATTTTTTACCATCAGGACTCTTGGGTAATGGTCCAAATAAGTCAATTGAAATTGATTCAAAACGTTGGTTATATACAGGTGTTTGTAGCAAACCTGAAGGTTTCTGATTACTAGCTTTAAATCGGCAACAATCTTCACAATTCTTTATGTACTCTGTAATGTATCTACGCATGCCAGTCCAGTAGTACCGCTTCGCTATCTTACTAAGTGTTCCTTCTACACCATAATGTCCCGCCATTGGGGCATCATGATATTCTTTCAGTATTCTTTCACATTCATGCTTTGGCACTACTAACTGGGCTTCTTCTGTCTCTGCTTCTGGTGAATATCGGTATAAGACTCCTTGATTCAACAAATATCCCCGATTTAGCCAATTTGTAAAATTTTCATCTTTAGCAGGACTCTCAAATGATTCAATGATCTTTTTAAGGTCTGCGTCCTTAAGTTGTTCTTCTCGTAATTCTCTGGGACTTCGTGTTGGCATATCAATGGCAATTTTGCAGAATTGGCAACATTCTTCAGCGTGTTGGCAGAAAGGTCTTGACAAGAGATCTGCCACAACGTTGGCTCTTCCAGGTATGTATTCCATCTTTGGGGCAAACGACTGGACTTGCAAAGCCCAACGAGCAAGTCTTCCAGTTGGAGATTTTAAACTCATTAGCCAACGAAGAGGTTGATGATCTGATGTCACTGTTATATCTTGTCCCTCGATGTATCCCCGAAATTTATTTAGGCCCCAAACCACTGCCAACGCTTCTCGTTCTGTGGTTGTATAGTTCCGTTCTGCATCGTTTAATAGTCTGCTCGCATATTCAATAGGGTGCTCCTCAGCTCCCTCACCTTGCAACAGCACTGCTCCAAGCGCGTAGTTGCTAGCATCGGTTCGCAAGATGTATGGCTTATTTGGGTCATTTTGTCGTAGAACAGGAGGACTAATCAGATGATGTTTTAGGGTTTTAAATGCGTTTTCCTCTTCTTTTCCCCATTTCCAAGGGCTATTTTTCTTCGTGAGATTACTTAAGGGCCTTGCTATGTCAGAAAAGTTCGGTACAAATCTTCTATACCACGAGCAAGTTTGCAAAAAGGATTGGACTTGCTTTAAATTCCTGGGAGATGGTAAATTTTGAATGGCGGCAACCTTATCTGGGTCAACTTCAAGACCAGAATTGGTAATGTAGTGTCCCAAGTATTTCACTCGGTTACAGGCGAAATTACACTTCTCTCTGTTAGCATGTAATTTAAACTCACGCAATTTTGATAATACTTTTCCTAAATCATCAATATGCTTCTCGAAAGTTTCAGATAAAATTATTATGTCATCTAAGTACGACAGAACCAAAACATCATTCAGGGAGTTTCTGAAGTTATCGATTAGTCTTTGAAATGTCGCCGGAGCATTTTTAAGCCCAAAAGGCATGCGGCAATATCTGTAAGTACCAAAAGGGCACACGAAAGCTGTTTTATCTCGATCAGTGGGATTTACCTCGATTTGGTGATATCCGGATCTTAAATCTATGGTTGACATGTAAGGAGTATGTTTAGCTTCATGGAGCAAATCATCCATTCTAGGCAGAGGGTATTTATCCGTTTTTATAGTGGAATTCAACTTTCTGTAGTCCACACAAAGGCGAAATTGACCATTAGGTTTTGGAACTAGCACCACTGGTGAGGCATACGGTGACTCACATTCTTCAATTGTGCCATTGGCCAAAAGATTCTCTAACTCTTTCTTAAGAATGTCCTTCTTTAATGGAGACATGCGATATGGTGGCATAGCTACAGGGAGATTATTACCAGTGTCTATATAATGTTTAATTCTAGGTGTAGGCTCTTCCCCTGGCTGAAAGATATCCGTAAACATTTCTAACAGTTTACATAATTGTAACCTTTCCTCGGCAGATAAGTGACTGCCTTCAGTTTCTTTCAAAACGCAAAATGTTCAGCTCAGGAGACACAATAATTTTATCGGATGATATAGTGCTAATGTTTTGCGAATTACCTGAGGATTCGAAAGAGTTTTTATGTGGCTCACACAAGCTGGTATAAATGTATCTTTCTCAAAATTGAATTTTTTCCTAGGATTACTGTTGAAATACCATTTCCTGTTCTGAGTATCCAAGCTAACACCAGCTTTGGATAAAAAATCAGTACCAAGGAGAGTTCGATTGTCCTTAGCTGTAGGTAACACAAATAGTGTAGTAGGAATTCTTTTCCCTAACAATTCAATGTCTATTTCGGTATTATAAACTTCAGAGAATTTCGGCACTCCGTCCGCGAGTGTTATATTTAAATTCACTTTACGAAAAATTACCCCTTGTTCTCGGAGGAGGTTATACAGGGTTTCTCCAGCAACAGTGTGGCTGGCTCCAGTGTCAGCACATGCTAAACCCCACATACCATTTATTTTAATCTTCATTAACATTGCCTTGGGTTCTTGTATCGCACACGTTTGAAATTTCAAGCAACTAACCTGGGCGGAATCAACTTTAATGTTTGGGGAACACGTAGGGCATTTTGCCTTTATGAAACCAGGTTTCCCACAGCCATAGCAGCTAATAGGTCTTTCGTTAATTTTATTAACAGTTCTATTCGTTGAGTATTTATAATTAACACTATTCTTAAAATTTCTTAAATTGTTACTCGGCTTAGAATTTTCCATTCTATGTTGTTCATGGTTCGTGTTTCTACCTTTTAAGTTTCTACTTTCTTCATAAGCATCTAGCTTATCAACTAAAGCAACTGGATCGCTCAATTCACTCCAGTGATCTAAAAAATGATCTTTGTAATCCGGAGGACACTTCTTTTTGATTTGATCAGAAATTATTAGATCTTTTAACTGATCAAATGTAGTGATATTAAGCTCACTGAGCCAACCTTCAAAAAATTTTCTCAAATCATAGAAATAATCTCTCCACGTGGAGTCTGGATTTTTTCTGTGTTGGACGAAAAATTGTCGGAATTTCTCTGCACTCATCTTGAATCGACGTAATAAAATTTTTTTTTATTTCCCCATATTCCGGTGGTTTATCCGGAGAATCCGATTCTATAGCAATTAATTTTGAAATTTCAATAGGTAAAAGCCCGATCAGATATACCACCCATTTTGATTCTGGTATTTTCAAAAATGACAGTTGTCTCTCGAAAAGGTTTAAAAACGTACTAATGTCATCTACCTTCGGGTCAAACTGAGGGATTAACCCTTTAATTTCAAATTTAGATACATCCGTATCACTATCGGCAAGAACGGTTCCTGTTTTCGAAGCATGATTTAAATTTTGTAACTTTAGTTTCTCTAATTCAAATTCCATTTGCCGTCTTTCGGTTTCTGCTTCCTTTTCTTTTACTTCGGATTCTTTTCTGGTGCTAATGATTGTATCCAACAATGTTTTTGTGAATTCTTCGTCATATGAAGTACATCCGGTTATAACATCTTTAATTTTTATTACTGTGGCGTCGGGTTCCAACTCGATGCCTAATTCTGCGGCCAAAACCAAAAGGTCGCATTTTTTACCTCTAGCAAGATATGCCATTTTTATTCTTTTCAGGCCAAACTTAAAATTAATGGTAAAACTCAATTACTGCGAGAATGGCTCATTAGAATGACATAATATGCATACATCTGATTAATCAACTAAACTATATTATTCCGATTTGAAACCGGAAGTATCAATAAATTTGAAGGAATAAAATAATACTTCTTAATTATACAAATATTTCAGATACATAATATTTCTATTAAAAAGAATCATCGATGGAAAATTAAATAATAAGCAACACAAAAAAAGAACATTAACCTGAGCAATATCTTTTGTTATTAATACAAAAATCCAAATTAAATTGAACCTGCACCAATATTCAACACTGAAATATTAACTATCTTTATGAATTCTTAATCAAAACAATTGAAATTAACAATATCCATAAGTCCTAATAATAAAAATGTTAAGAAAAATAAAATTCAAAACTTGGACCGAAACACAAACTATTCAAATTTCAATCGTCAGGCACTAAAGGAACTGGCATGCGGTATTTAAATTTGATCTGGATGATCATAATAAAACAAAACAGAAGAATTTCTTCGATCTGGATGATCAGAATATCTTCATTTGTCAGGATGACAAAATTAATAAAGTTCCTTGAGTGCTTGTCAAAAAGAAAAGAAATCACTTATCTGTGGTCATGTCTTCGGCTTCGTGTTTCGAGCCACGGGTTGGGCGCCAATCTGTAACACTATAAATCCAACACAGGAACAAAAATGTCTACATTTAACAAATTACGTTTAATTATTAATATATTTACACATATTTACAAGTTACTTAACAATTAACATTGTAGAGAATGCAGAGAGCAGGAGGCCCTCGCACGTTAACACACCACACACAACGAACTCTCTAACAGTCTGTCCTTTTAGGCTAAAACAAAAGGGTGCGCGCGCAGATGGCCGTTGCGCGCTGCTACACATTATATAAAAATCATAGATAATATTTATAAACTAATTTAATTAATTCTAAATTTAATTAAATTAGTGATCTGTAATTAAAGTCGATTCCGAACGGCTACGAATATCCATGCCACAGTGGGATTCGAACCTAAAACTCCGGTTCCGAAGATCAGCGCCCTAACCATTTGGTCATAATTTTTACTACAATGTAATCTGAAAAATAATTTGAATTTTGAAAAAATAAACAACCTTTTTTACTCGAAGGATGGGATGCTAGCTAGCGATAAATCCAGAAGCGTCTTCAGTCTTCAGGATAAGCCACCAGTAAAATTATTATGCAACAGTGGGAAAAGAATATTACCAGTATTATTAATTCTATATTAAATGTATGGATTCGAAAATAAACTGCGCACAGTGTTTGAGGTAAAATCCTATTAGAGAAGGCATTTTTCTTTAAATCAGTGTACAGGTTCTTTTATTTGCACGGCGGCAGAACGTGCTTCTCGTTAGCATGAC
Organism: Pardosa pseudoannulata; assembly: GCA_032207245.1. NCBI lineage: Eukaryota > Metazoa > Arthropoda > Arachnida > Araneae > Lycosidae > Pardosa > Pardosa pseudoannulata. The sequence continues at coordinate 157,791,829 of CM063506.1, read as the reverse complement.
TCAACCGATCTGAGACGATCACGATTTAATCATCACAAATCGGCATTTTTATTCCGAAAAAACGTGGAAAGAGACTGACTGATCAGATCAAACGAAAAAGAAAAAAATATATATATTGAAGGTCAGGTGCGGCATGACATCTTTACGATCCCCCGCCGTTTCCGCCCGATCTCTAACTTTATTTCCTGTTTCCGTATTCCGTAATATATGAGTCCGGCGAAGCTGTAACTTATATGGCTTTCAGTTAACGTTTACAGAAGCAGAAAGCAGGTGTCCTCTCTCTTGGTCGGTGGGATCACGTTTGGGACGATGCTAACCGCATATTTTAACAATCACTAAGATAAAATGAAGAGGAGGATTCTTCTCATGAAAAATTTCTCGCTACGCCTCTGGTGCAGCTAAATATTTATATTACGCAGAATGGCACATATCAGGCGATAATGATGCCAAAAATGAGAAAGCGGTAGTTTTTTCAAGCCAACTCTATAACGGAAATGAATGTGCCACATAACTAAATTGTCATTTTGATTAGTCTTTAATAAAATTAAAACATAATTCTTTTAAACTAATTAGAATTTTGGAGTGTAAATGGCCGAAATGGCTTCCTCGATTCATTTCTCATCTTTTGGTACCTTTGGCGCCTTGCTATGTTAGCTGTTCAATTAGATGCACATACTTGCATAGACAAATACAATTATTGTATAATTGTCAGAATTGACAATCGATGTTCTGACTTAAAATCAATGATATTACCAAACTTCTGGTGAAAATTACGCCAACAATAACTACCCGATCACTTTTTAGACACTAACGAATGTATGGGAATAAGCTTCTACATAATTACATGTTTCTTTTTATTGCGTGTTTTTTTTTTTTTTGTTTGTTTGTTTGTTTGGTTGGTTTAAAGTAATAGGAATATCGGAAAGCCAAATTGACGAAATAGCTTCCTCAGATTGTTTTACGTCTTTAGGTACTTCCTTCTACATCGGCCTTCTACGTCCAGCAGTATGTAAGGAGACAGAAGCATACACATAGATATGTAAACATCAACATTCCTATTCTAATATATAGGATGTAGCGTCCTCGTATATTGCTCTAAATTCACGAGAACGTAACGTAATGTCGAAATCATTGATTCACGCTCGGATGTTAACTTTTATCAGTGAGCCCCATTCCAGCTGTTGTCGCGTTTATCCATGTACGGTTGCAAAATATCTGCCGTCATACAACCATAATTGAGATAAGAAGACGGCTACATTGGACAACAATCAAATGATTTAATTGCAAACACACGCACACACTATGTGCTTCTGCAATTTTAGCTTAAAAGTGGAAAATACTGGGAGATTATATTTGAAAGGAATTTTAAGATATCTAAAAATGTTATCGAAATAATATTAATCCATTTACTGTGTGTAATTCATTCATAGAGCCCCTATAATATTACTGACAGGAGAGAGTTTAGTTGGGAGCGCTACAGTATACAGTTCTGCTACACGATGGCTAATGAGATCGGGCCCTACAGCTTGAAAACGATTCCGAATGGCTGCGAACATCCATCCCAGAGGTGGGATTCCACGAACCTATGGAATATGGTACCGAAGAACAGCGCCCTATCCATTTGGTTTGCCAGGGGATAATTCCCGGTGGAATTATGAGAAGGTTTGGTTTGGAGCGCTGCGGTCCACTGTTTTGCTACACGATGGCTAATGAGACTGGGATCTACTGCTTAAAGTCGATTCCGAACGGCTACGAACATCCATGCCGTCAGCGTAGATTTGAACCGACGGACTCCGGTAGCGAGGGACAGCGCGTTCCCATTCGGCCATCGCCTGGCGAATTATAGAAAGGAGGTTAAAGCGGTAGCAAGGAAATACGCATGGCAAAATATGACGCATACAACAATCTACAGAAATTTATTATACCCTTTAAAATCTCAAAACTGAAATATCATAAACCTTATTATATCTCTTCTTTTGTTGAACAAAAGTCCGTCATAATAGTAATAAACTAAGTTATGCGGCATTTAATGTTTAATTATACATACATATATAAACACACGCATATATACAAAGTTTAAATACAGACAACAGAATGAATTTAAAAAAAGGCTTCAGACTTGTAAATTAGACTCTTGTCAAGTTAAACTACCAGATTTCGAAACAAATATATTTGTGCCTCCAATTTTGTTCTATTCTTTGCGAACAAAACACACAACAATAAAGCTAGTTACAACAATCAAAATTTTATTTCTTTTCGTAAAGCATAACAATTTTTCTCGTTTACAATGCTTCAACTGTCACAATTCTAAGCGCAGCACAACACTACTGTAAAGCATTGAGTTACCCTTTACAGCCATTTGGTAGGAATTTAAGAACACAATTTATTGAAATAAAATGCACGCAAACGTAAAATAAATCTGTCATCTGCTCCTTGAAGAGCGTTGTGTCCCGACAGATCGTTTAACTTCCTCCTGCATCGTATATTTTCCGCCCGGCGCATATTTGATTCCAGGTTTTTGAATCCGAAAGCACTATAAATAACTATGATGGGTTCAAACCTGATCAGACCACCTCCCGAGTCATTCAGTGGGATACCGCACTAGGAGGGAACCTTTCAGGATAGAAGAAAAAAAAATTCTACGCAGGTTAAATATTTCTGTATGGGAGAGAAAGAGGGTAGGGAATGCCTACTGTGGAAGCCAATTCCGTGCATTCATGAGCAAAACGCTTTACGGACGGATATTGTCGTAGGATTTGAATGAAAAGCTCAAGGGTAAAAAATGCAAACGACATGCGGAATAATGATAACTTTTTTTAAAAGTAAGCTGAAGACTCTGAACTTGAATTAAACGTACTAATAAAAGATCTCACAAATGCGACACAAATTTAAACAGTAAAAGGAGTACTACTTAAATGTTACCCTTATTCAGGTTTAAACCCTTGCGGTGGAAAGACGTGCCACGCACGTCGAGATGTTTTTGTTACCGGAACGGCAGCGACGTGTACCACAGGTCGTCAGGCGATTGTTGCAGAAAGAAAAAATGAAGTACGTGGCAAGTCAACCGTTAATGAAATTCTTAACAGAGGCACAGTTTCTGTTTATACTTCATCGTGTTAAGTCATCAATATTAACCCCAGACTGGAAAGTAATATTATTTGCACAAATAAAAGAAAAAAAATGTAGAATCTGACAGTGATTATTGATAAATAAATTCAGTATTGATGCATAAGTTAATTTCATCATAAGTTGATGCGTCTTATCTACTGGAGCCCCCCCCCCCGAAAGTGATTTACACTTGACAGTTCTGGCACTCGCAGCCGTGAATTTCTTCGCACGAAGAGAAGTTAAGGGAAAAAAAGAAAAATAATGAAAAAACTATCAAAAATTAAAAATTTGCAAATTTTTTTTCAAATTTATTTTTCTGCAAGCATTTTTGCTTATCACTTTGTCAGCGAATTTTCCTTACAGAATATGAAAACACAGCTCATGTAAGTTCATCAACGAATATGCGTGGGAGTCGTACAGTCTGCCAAAAAAACCTACCAAATCATCAACCTATTTTACTTTAAACAAACACCTTCATCAACGTATTTAAAGTAAAATAAGGTATTTTAAGAATACATAAATTGTTTTTATCTAATTTAGTTGTAATTTTAATAAGAACGGTGTCGTCGAAACAGCCTAGAACTAGAAAAACGAAAATTAAAGAAATTTTTAAAATTATGTTATGAAATTTATATTCATACTTTCGATACATGCCGTTACTTTGGGAGGGCAATATGGTGACCGCAGGCTGCAATTTAGAGACCTTTGTTTCAGACGTTAGAGTAACGTTTAATTATTATTAACTTCAAGGAAAAATATCAAGAGAAAAATTAATGATACTGAAATAATATATCTAAAAACCTTTTTAAGGGCAGAATACAAATATGCTTTCAATTGGATTAATTTTAAATATTTTTATTATTTAAATATGTGTTATACTTCTTTTGGTGCATTAAAGGGAAAATATGAGAAGATAATTTAACATGCAACCGCCCACGAACTCCGGTGAGAAATCCAATACGGCAAATACAGAAACTAGTTCAGCATTTGATCTGTTTATCTTTTAGACGAAAAAAAAAAAAAAAAAAAAAGTCTAAATACGATTGAAAAAAAAATCGATAAGTCTAAATTTCAATTAGTTTTACATTTTAACATATCACTTCTTTTCTCACACATCCAAAACGCAGCCCTGAACAAACGTCCGGTCTTTCCCGGGCCCTAACAAGATTCCTTTAACCATCGAAACTTGTGACACATAACCTTCTGACCACCCCACCCACCCAAATTGCCGCCAACTTGTCCGCTTCACCTGAATGCTTGCTCGCATCCTTAACCCCTTGTTCCGTGCGAGCAAACATTGGTTAAAGCGAATCACGTGAACATTCCAACTCGGTAGGCAATGTCCGTTTCTTTCTCTGTTGCCTTCACGTGTTTCACAGGTGTGCGATTTCGCTCCTCATTGTACTGCAGTGCTTCAAGCAGGGCTTTAAAAGGAGGGATGAAAAAAGGATGCTGGGAAGAAAAGAAAAAAAGGAGCTTTTGGGAAGTATGGGGTGTTTGGAATGAACAAGAGAGGAAAATTGCAGATAGAATTTATGGCTCTGGAATGGGAGTTTAAACTCTTAAGATGACAGTGGACTTTCAGCAGAGAGAAATAGGACTAAAAATTCGATATTCCTGTTTCTTTGGATTTCTTTGAAACTTTTTTAAACCCTTCTTATAATGATGAGTATAATTATTAACACAACGTACAATACAATTATTCATTAATATTTTACACACCAGGTATAAGCATATCAAACTGCACAATCTCTCTAAAATTTTCTACTCTGAAATAATAGTTTGCTAAAAGTAATACATTTCGATACACATAATCCAGTACAGAACTTAAATTATTATAGGCATTCTATATAGGAAAAATGGACATTTTTACTATAATTATTATTTTCTCTTAATATTTTCTGTGAATGTTTACAGTAGGAACTAAATTTTATTCTAAGTTCTGAAAAATACTGTTAAAAATTAAAATTAAAATGTAAAAGATGCGCATGGAGCATTTTAATTTTAAGCAGTCTTTGAACCAATCGATAATATAAAAAATAATAATTTACCCGGAAATTTGAACCACATTAACATTTATTAAATATATTGCTAATAATATTCATTTTCCAAGTAGATTGATTAAAAACGACAGCTATATAGTTAATGTAAAATTAGCTTGATAGTTAATGATATAAAGCAAGTCTTGTATGTCTACTGCTTCCTTGAAGCATTTATTCCAACATCTATTGTCACGGTTCTCAAACTGGAACTAGGCACCCTGGAGTGCCCCGACCGTATACTATGGGTGTCACGGTAATATAATCAGGAATAATGAAAAAATCATCCAAACAGTTTCATTCATTACAATAAAACCAAATAAGCATTAAATTTGCACTGTTTTGTCTTCTTTTGATTCGTATTCAAACCATTTTAGGGGTAGCTAAGCCACAAAAAGTTTTCAGATCCAAAGAGGTACCGCTTCCAAAAAAGTTTGAGAAGTGGTAGTGTATTGGGCTATTAGCTTAAACTGATCAAGCGTTTTTATTTTTAAGGTGATGTGGTAGAGAAGCATCATTGACAAGAAAAATCTTTTCTCTCTATTGAATTTGAATATTTTTCTTTAAGCTTCTGAACTGGATAAGCGTCTGTCATACTTTTTAAATAGACACTTATATTTTTAACTGTGAATTTGCTCTAAATAACTTCAACAAAATTGAAGCACGTAAAAATTTTTCATGGATGTACAACACCAAGAAGCAGATATACACTAAAATTTACAAAATATAATTAATATAAGTAATTTCTGTGTTATAAGTATTATGTACCCACAATCTATATTAATAAGTGTGATAAGGCATTTATGAAATCAAATGTGGATGACTTTTCTAAACAAGGGCTCACGTGGACTCCAATCTTGACCACCCCGTTTCTTTTCTCAGTGATACTGTAACGTCACAAGACTAGGATAAACGATTGTTCGCTAGTGGATCGAGCAATTTTACAAACAACCTCAATGTTGAATTAGTTCAAACATTTTAAAATATCACTTTTTAGTGAAGGAACTTCATTGCATATACATATTTACATATTATTACAGGTCCCTACTCAATACAACCTTTGCTCACCCAAAAGTCAAAAATCACTCTCTTTCATCCCCGACTTTTTTCAAGAAAATAGGGGAACTCAATCCAGAAGAGAGGCTGAAAAACAATTCTAAGCAGATGGACGATGTCCAGAAGCTACCATAAAAAAGCACTTAACCGCTGCTACAGCCAGAGTCGATCATTCGGTTCTCAGGCAATAAAAATACAAAATTTGCAAAGAACACCGACGGTCCGCAGGTGTGGCAACCAATTTCTTAGAGAGAATAACTTTACATTCTCTAACAATAGTAGAAAAACCCAAATTTTGACATGATAAAGAAAAAGCATAATAAAACGATACTTTTCCAGTAGCATCTGTAATCGATGCGATAACATAGACCATTTTGCAAGTTGAAAATGAACCACCTTAAGAATTTAAAATTTAATCTCTGCTCTTAATAAAATTGAAAACAGCAGATGTATATTAAAACTAGGTAACTAAAAATCCTTCTGCTTTTCTGGTATGGGCATTGCCCTGGTTCCAGCATTTGTTTCATCAATATTTTACTAGTTGCCCCCAACAACACTAACACCCGATTTATAGCATCAGATTAAACCGTCACTAAACATGCGGGCGTGCACTGTTAATTACGTGCCATAATACGGATACCAACTCGTAATACAGCAAAAGTAAAACAAAATAAAAGGGTTTTTCATCTGGAGAAATGACGTTATCAAGATCGATTTCAAGAACGTGTAGTTTAGGTTTCAGCATAAATTTAAATGTCCACCTTAGTTTTATATGTTCAGCGGTACGTTATGCTTTCAACTGACATTTTACAACATTTTAAGATATTTTAAAGATTGTAATAACAATCAAATGAAAACACATACTATATTTGTAATAAATAGATATTATAGGAAATAAATTGTAATCTATTATCAAATGGCTTAGGTATCAATAAAAATATAAAATGGGCTATAATTATGCTCAAAGATGGCAGAAGGCAAAAACAACATAAAAAGCACTTCCACATAACCACCTGAAAAACCATTAGATCCACCGGGCTTATACCCTTCGTCGAGAAGACCTTTTAATTTCTTCATTAAATACCTCGTTTTATTCATACTTATATTGGGCGATTACAGGAAGCGGTAAAAATTATTCCGTGTATAACATGCACCTTGAGCATTTGGCAGAAATTATCAAAAAAATTGTGCACGTTACACACGAGTAAATACAAACAAAAAACGCTCAACTGCTCAACAACTCAGCAGCTTCTGATTCCGGAGATCTATTGAAAAGAAAAATTTGATCGTCAGGTAGTTCTCTCTTTCCATATATCTCTCGAGGTGTTTATCGGAAAGGGTTGGCGAAGTCAATGCCTTCGATAACAAACAATGAAGGGCACGTCAATCATGTTAGCGGGTGAAGAAGGGGGGCGTCTAACATCACGACCCATGCCTCCTAATGAGACCTCTCCCGCCGAATTTTTTGCCACGCACGCACACCTATAAAAACTCACCACGCCTCCCTTCATTCCCAATAACAATGGACGATGGGGACAAATACTGCTTCCGTTTACCCATAGAATTTTTTTTTATTTCCCTCGGTGAGCACCATCTGCGTTTTGCCGCTTTAAGCAAGTGGTTCGACGTAATTGCCGGGCGAAAAATCTGCAATAGACACACAAGACAGAACAAAGGAACCGCACCTGTACACACACAGAGAGAGAGAATTTCGAGAGAGAGTGGAAAAGCCACGTTTGTATTTGCCAGGGGAGAGTAATTTCGTGGGATGCCAGTTATAAAGGCGAAAAAGAAAGTGAAAAACTTTCTCACACAAGACTCGGAATTCTAGATAGAAGAGTTGAAGCATTTTTTCTTCTTCTTCTTTGAACACTTAATTTTAACAGAGAAACAAACAGGAAGTAAAAATGTAAAGATTAAATACCTTATATACACATGCAGTGCGCAATGTGTGTATATAGCGCAAGGCCGTAGGCAGGGGGAGGGATTTGGGGGACTGGTCTCCCCCTCCCCCGAAAATTTGAAAGACCATTTTGTAGATAGACAATGTCCTACGTTTGTGTGTGTATGTGTTATCTGCCTAACTGTTCATGAACATGGACTGTTTCTCTCTTAGAAAAAAAAATCATAAAAAGTCTTGCTGGGCCGCTGGTCGGAAATACAGTGCTTTCCCTTTCATCAATTGAGGTATCATTCAGAAATAAAGATGTCTCCCTCCTTGGTCCCCCTCCGAAAATAATTTCTGGCTACGACCCTGATATAGCGCACCATAAATTAGACATCTAAATGATTTTCTACAACCAACTCCTATGGAGACCAAATTAATAAACCTCCAATCGCCGTTTCCTGAATACTGTACTTCAGACGACTCCATTTTTTCTTTCTTAACCCTACGCTCTAAAAAATCCTATTAGCTTTTATTATCTTATTCCACATTTAAAAACACTGGACAATCTAAAGGTGCTGCAAACATGGCTGAGAACCTGAAAAGAACTGCAAATTAATGTAACAGCGTCCCTAGCAAAATTTGTCTGATAAATTCACCGACTCCCAAATGACATGCAATATTAGCACAGATGCAATTAAATTTAAAAGTGGTAATAGTTATTAATTTAAAAGTAGTGTATTCTAATAGTATTCGATGTAATTGGTTTTATAAAATTAATACATAATAAGCATAGAATGCAGCTCAAAAATTTAATCCACATCATTTTCCCCGACTTTTAGTAAATATTCAATATTTTCTCTCACTTTCCCTGACAATTCCTTGACCTTCCCAGGTTACTGGAAACTGTGTAAGGTTAACGAATATTGCTACTAACACTGCTATAAAGAAATGAATAAGAGAGGAATACAAGCAAGTAAATTTTTTTCCTTGAATACTTTATCTTGATTTATGAGCCTATTGCCTTAAAGCGGTAAAAACTATTCCGTAATTAACCACATCATGTAGACATTTTATCCTAAATCTTTGAAAAAATTCACTTGATGCTTGCGTAAATACAGTAAAATGAGCTCATTAATAATATGAATGGTTAAATAACAGACTGGATGAGTACCAGCTCTGGAAATTTTTTTTGCCCTATGGAGAAACTCGTAAAACTATAAAGGGGAGTAGAAAAATGACCTGAACAAAGCTTTACCAGTAATTTTGTTATAAATTTTTTAAGATAAAATTTAATTATTTCCCCCCCTCCTTCCATACATTGAGATATTTAGTTTTCATTTTTATGATATACTCGAGGTTCATACGCAAATGGAAAGAAAAAAATACTTACTGATACAACATCATAGCAGTCTAGATTTTATACATCATTTTTTGTGCGATGCGCTACAATGCAACTAACGAAACTTTTGGAATACACTTATTTTCAAATTTTACTTCTTTTGTATAATATAAAATGAGCTGACATTATAAAATAAAAAAAACAATTAAAGATTTATGCTATTAAGTTGGTTACCCGTTAATATGACATCAAAAGTCAAATGAAACCATGTGCAATAAAGACATACTATAGAAAATAAATTTACTATCGAATGGCTTTGGTATTTATACTACAATAAAAATGCAAGCTAATGATTATGCATAAGGGCAAAAAACACAAAAAACTTTTCCATTATTTGATGTTAAAAAAAGGCACTTTCACACAAAGCAATTTTAAAGACTTTTTTTAAATATTAAAAAAAAATTTAAGCACTTTCGAGCACCAAAAGAATCTTGGTACGGTTCATAATTTGAAATAATTATAAAGTGTCGATTTTCTTATATCTCTGCATAAATCCTCAATAGCGATTCTATTAAAACGATCCCAAATTCACAAACAATGCTCGATAAAAGTATGACAGATGAAACATTAAAACTATACTATTTAAAAATAGAAACGTTTATATAAAAATAAAATTTTGTGAACTTTGGTGTAATAGTTAACTAGCGGCGTACACAGCGGTTTGGAAGTCAAATTCCTCTCAAGAACCAATTGACTGAAAGAAAAAGACTAAAAAAATTTTGTCTTTTTACATAAAGAAAGCGTATTAGCTTGTATGAACATGTATTATATTCTGATACTTCCCTTACGTTTTGAGAACTTATAGTAATTTATCTACACTTGCATTTTATTATAGTGTACAAAATAGCGAGCGCGTTACATATAAAAATTAATCTGTGATTCTTTCGTTTAAACCCCATCCCAAAAAGTATGTTAAACCACTGAGTTACAAACATACATACAAGTATTTTCTCTGAGAGGCATTTTTCGCGGAGGCTGTTGAAGGTATGGCTGATCAATTGTGTGGAACGATTCCAAACCTCCTCTAAAATTAGAGGCTTTGCTTAAATCATGGCACAGCAGGGTACATCCAGTGAGTTTTATTCAACTCATTCAGCCCAGAGCAGTGGCAATTCACGAAAATCATCAGGGCGACTGCCAAATGCAATGACTCACGTGTGATTCACCTGGATACATCAATAATTATTGGAATGACATCCTCAAAAATAGAATGACTCTCAGTGGAACACCCTGTTGGTAAAGTTTAATTACTGCGTAACGTAACGACCATTCATTTCAATTACGAACATGTGTACTCACATTCTTTTTGGCTACGTCAACAATTAACCCTGAATGATGCTAAAGCAGAAGATAGCATCTTCTAAAACCATTGCTTATTTAACGATTATAACCTTATATCGTTAAAAAATAACACGAACAAATTAAGGAAAATGGGACAAGACAGAATTTTGTGGATACATTTCTCGGAAGAAGTAATAGAAGTGAAAATAAAGTGTCCTGTTGCAGGATTTAGAACTGGCCGCATCATTTATCTACAAGTTTTGTGTAGAGTACTACAGTCTACTGTTTTGCCGCAAAAGAGCTAACGATACCGGGACCAACTGCTCAAAGCCGATTCCGAACAGCTACGAACATCTATACCAGAATCGAACCCACGAACTCGTGTATCGAAAAGCAGCACCTGTCCTATTTGGTTATCATTTGGAATATGTCTATTGGAGAGAAAGTTCTCACTCTACGTAACAATGCATGATGATGGATTTCTAAAATAGAAGACGTGGATAAAGGAGGACTGGGAGCGGAGAGATAAGAGGATTTAATAGACGGAAAGGCATTTTTTATAGTTATAGTAAGCATTTATTAAAATGTGTCAATTTATTATAAAAGTTTTTTAAACTATTAGTAGAAATGCTCAAAAATTTTTATTTATTTATTTTTTTCATGGGTGTTTTACAGTTGAACAAAAGTCAGTTAAGAGGGAGTCTACTGAACAAGATATTGGAGAGAATGAAACTGTTGTCGGTAGATCAACAACGGAATACTCATGAGTGCTCTTTCACGTGAGAACTCAGGTTCGAATAATTAACAACGTTGGTCCATAATCGGTCGCCGTCGTTATAACAGCGGAATGTTCCCATAATACAGCAACTTAGTTATTTATACGTGAGGAAAACGAATGTCCATGGGATAAGAAATAGGCTTATTAAGAAAAAAAAACCATTAACGGATGTATGAAGGAAAAAAAAGTTATAACTCTGAGCTCACAGTCATCATTACAAATGTGTTCTTTATCTGTACAGCACTTGCAGTGGAAATCAATTCATCCACTATGTATCAGACACAGAACAAACTCGAGACCCCGGTTGCTATCGGTGTTTCGCGTTCCAGGATGCAGCTATTAATGCCGAATGCGATATCCCATTACATGTCCGACACTCTCCGAGAATGTACAATCGATGTATCTTTTTTTCTTTTCTCCACTGCCGACTGTGGTTCGACGAACTTTTCACTTGCGGATCTCAAGGACGCAATACCTGTGTTCAATCGACCTATTCTCTCGGAAGAAAAATGCTACTTACACCTTGTCTGGACGGTGCAGCTTGTTTTTTTGTTTTTGCCTAAGCAGGGGCATGTTACAAGGGATTCCTAGAAATAAATATCATCTGATAACTCGGTAAAATCAGATTTGATGCTGCGAAGTAATGAAAGCTCTTAAGACTTACTTTACTATCGGGATAACAGCATCACAATACGAAGGACGAAAAAGAAAAATGTTTGGTTTTCTTTGTATTTTGTCAAAGTTTGTTAATAATCTTAAAGACCTCATCCCAGGTATATCTGTAAAAGCAACAGATTAGGTTTACGATTCCTTTTCCTGATGAAGAAAGCGTGGATTTCTCGTACACTAGTGAAAATTTTTAATCGATTTATATTTTGATTTAAATTGTCGTGTTATTAGACCTTTAACTTATAGAAAATTTTTACTCTCACTCGAGAATTCTGCAAATTTTTCACTGGGAAAAAATATCATTAACTGAATCTGTCACTTTTTCAACATGTACAGGCTGACATGTGATAACGCCTTTATTCACCCTCAAATTTCTTTTTAATCAACACTGGAATTTGTAATACCGGTAAACCGATTTACATTACACTAATGGATTGGGATTAAATGACAAGTAAATGAAATAAATCAGTATTATCATAAAATGTTTCTCATAAAATGATCACAAACAAACATATGGAAAAAATATAAAATCATTGCCTCCTATATAAAAACTTAAAATGAATTAATAACAGAAACTTATTACTACAATCTTATTTTCATTTGAATTTTAATGCCATCGCAAAGAAAAACGACTCCCCATTAGGGAACTGAAGGTTCTCGCCAAAAATAGAAAGCGGATATGTGAAAGAGGTGACGATTACGCTTTTCTGTTCAGTTCTAATTACAACAATAAAATAGTAGCCTGTCGGAGCTTTCCTGATGAAGTATGGGCAGCGATTAGAAAAGGGGCTGTGCAGTGTCAAGCGACTGGGAGCGTGCTCAAACCCCGAGAATCTTTTATAAATTGAAGCACTTTTAGATAGTGTCATTTTCAAAATTTTTACTCTCACTCGAGAATTCTGCAAATTCTTCACTGGGAAAAAAAATCATTAACTGAATCTGTCACTTTTTCAACATGTACAGGCTGACATGTGATAACGCCTTTATTCACCCTCAAATTTCTTTTTAATCAACACTGGAATTTGTAATACCGGTAAACCGATTTACATTACACTAATGGATTAGGATTAAATGACAAGTAAATGAAATAAATCAGTATTATCATAAAATGTTTCTCATAAAATGATCACAAATAAACATATGGAAAAAATATAAAATCATTGCCTCCTATATAAAAACTTAAAATGAATTAATAACAGAAACTTATTACTACAATCTTATTTTCATTTGAATTTTAATGCCATCGCAAAGAAAAACGACTCCCCATTAGGGAACTGAAGGTTCTCGCCAAAAATAGAAAGCGGATATGTGAAAGAGGTGACGATTACGCTTTTCTGTTCAGTTCTAATTACAACAATAAAATAGTAGCCTGTCGGAGCTTTCCTGATGAAGTATGAGCAGCGATTAGAAAAGGGGCTGTGCAGTGTCAAGCGACTGGGAGCGTGCTCAAACCCTGAGAATCTTTTATAAATTGAAGCACTTTTAGATAGTGTCATTTTCCAGATGTGCATGAATGCTTGCGTAGTTTCATTCTAAATTAAATACTTTTGCCCTTATCTAAATGATACTGCAATGGGGCGACATACCTCTGCGTTTCTCATCTAGCAGATGATTTTTCCCCTCTTTATGTGACAAAAGAAGCATGGAACTTTTTTTAAAATTGATTGCTGGAGAATGAACTTGAAGGATCTGATATACTGTGTCACTCTAAGCAAATATGTATACTTTACAGCTAAATAATTTAGATTGTTGGAAACAAACAAAAGGGAGAGAATTAAAGATAAAAGTGTTAACTAATACAAGCAAAAAATAATATAGTATTTCAATTTTAAGGATAGGTAGGATTTCCAGCAAAACCTCTCTAACAAAATCTCGACTTTCCCTTCCCAAATGACACGCTCAGGTGTAATTAAATTTAAAAGTGGTAGCAGTTATGAGCAGCAGTAGTAGTAAAGTTATGAATTTAAAAGCATTATCATCATTCTAAAAATAGTATATTTTAGTAACTTCCTAAATTGTAAAAAATATATATTAAATAACTTATTTAAACAAGCTATTTAGCAATTTAAAAATTATTAAAATATATTTCAACAATTAAAAAAGTTATTAAAATATACTATTTTAATCATTTTTTAAATAGTTAATTTTATAAAAAAAATCAACAAAAATACAAACTTATAGTAAACAACTTTGAAAAAATAAATCGCAATACTTTTCAATCATATTTAGAAAATATTTGTAAATTTCCCAGATTATTTTACAATTCCCAGACTTTCTTGGTTGCTGGGTACCCTAAAACCTCGATAGACCGATACTTAGGGGACCCAATAAAATCATTGTACATAGGAACATAAGTTATATCGAGGAACGATATAATTTTAATTTAAATACTTCAATTATATCTGGTTTCATACGTTTACAACACAATGAAAAAAATAAAATTGTTGAATTCAAATTATAAAAAGAAATATATAAAAAATTACAGACATGAAATAAAAAAAAAAATTACATATAAGAGAAATAAATGTTGGGAGAAATCGATTATTATCCTTTTTTACAGTGTTAGAGTATTACCAAAGTATGTATAGAGTCAAATGCCCGAAATCGATCATAACTTGAAGACGAAAGGCCTAACAGAAAAAAAAAAAAAATCCGCAGAGATTAATAGATTGAAATGCTTCAGGTGGTATTAATAAGAATGCTACGTTTACGTTTATATCCAAGATATCGGACAAAATATATTATTAACTCCTGCACAAACCGTAACGTTATCATCCGCTATTAAAATGTTTTCAAGACTTCCTTTCCTGGTATTCGAAATCTAAAATATCGTTAAGGAGGGATAAAACTATCGTTTTACAGAGATTTATTGCTATAACGAATATCGTTGAATTGAGGAAATGGTGTGCAAAATCACCGAAACTGTAAGATACTATCATTACAGATTTTTCGTTGTATCGGATATTGTTGTAGCGAGGTTTTACTGCACTAGTATATTGATATAAAGGAATATACAGTATCAGTACAGGAAGTATAGCTATATAAAGAGATTTAAAGCTATAAAATATGACCACAATTGAAATATGTTGTGCACAATTATTATCCTCATTTATATCAGTGGTTCTCAACGGGGACGATACCGCCCTCCGGGGGGCTGTAGGATTATCCTGGTGGACAGTGAGCTTATTTCAGGCGATAGGGCGGTGCTGTGATCAGCTTTTGGCTTTCAAACTTTATTTTAAAAATACTAAATAAGTTTATTACATTGATTATATAATTTACAAAATTTTTACCAGTAATAAAACAAACTTACGATGCTGTACTAGAACCAGTTATTTCCATTATCTATATTCTACGGGTAATTGGACCGACATTCAGAAAAATATATTTAATCAACAGCATTCGTTTGTTTGGTTTGGAGAGCTACGGTCTACCATTTGCCACATGAGCGCTATTGAGATCGGAACCAACTACTTCAAACTGATTCCAAAAAGCTACAAATATCTATTCCCCATGTGGGATTCGAACCCATGAACTCAGCACCGTAACGATTTGGCCATAGAATTTGAGTGTTGCTTCAGCGTGTCTCCGTAAAAAAAAACCTTGATTTGTAATTCTATTGAAGAAAATAACTTAAACATTTTGCCTCTTATAAATGAGTACTTCTCCTATGGGATTCTTAAGGGGGAGGGGCGTTGAACACATTTCGACTCTGTAGGGGGGGGGGTAGCTTAAAAAAGGTTGAGAATCTGATCTATACCATAGGCTTCCAAAGTGGGAGCCGAACGATGGCCGATTGGTTAGGGTGCTGACCTTCGGTACCGGAGTTCGTGGGTTCGAATCCCACAGTAGCATGGATGTTCGTAGCCGTTAGGAATCGGCTTTAAGCTGTAGATCCCGACCTCATTAGCCCTCGTGTTGCAAAAAGTAGATCGTGGCACTCCAAACCAAACCAAACCAATGGGGGCAGTACCTCAGCCCAATGGGCGCTAAAGTCTTCAATGAGAATGTTAGCGGGTTCGGAAGCAAATGGGGGATATTAAGGTAGTCAAGGGGGTGAGGCTTCTAGATTATCTCTAAAATATACATAACATCTATAAAAAATTAGTAAATCTATGGAATAATTTGGTATTTACCATAATAAATGTGATATTTTTTCAATTATAAATTATAAATTCTATCGAGAATTCTACCACGTACGTAAGTTTGGACACCCTTGGGCTGGGGAGCATAAATTTTAATTGCGTTTCTTTCATCGTATTTGGCTTAATGTAGACTCAGTGCAATAGCTAGTTGGTTGTGTGAAAAGAAGCGTCACTAAGCATGGAGGTTTGCGAATGTTTTCGGAATTCAAACTTTGACATTAACAAAATGTTAAAACTAGAGCAGCCTAAACCATCTAATTATTTTATTTCTCATCAATTTTAAGTTTTTAATAATATTTTTGGCTACATTTGATGTCCGTTTAAAATTAATTTATATTTTGTAATTTTTAGTAAATAGGCAGATAAAATAGATGTAGTAACACAACAATATTTTAATATTTAGATATAAGTAACTATTATGGTAGATGGACTGTTTGAATATATATTTTTTTCTAGTAAAGGGAGTGGTGGTACAGAAAAGGTTGAGAACATCTGATCTATATCAAAGCCTGGTTTTAGAATTTTCATTTACACATTCGAATATTGACACAGTTTCTTTTTAAAAATTAGAAGGATTATCTGATCTAAAACTAATAAATGTAATATTGAGACATATATAACATAAAATTTCGATATTAGGAGTTACTTTTGAGAAGATTTAAAACAAAAAATTGACTTGAAAACTCGAAAGAAAATTTGACCACTGAAAATATTACGTAAAACTGACATGTTTTAAAACTATTTTTACAGTAAAATACATCCTGGAAGCTTATGTAGTTTTAAAAAAGAAAAAAAAATCTAACGTTCGAAGCGACAAAGGCTCTTAGAAATTTCTAGAACAGTCTCATGAATGAAAAGACTTGCCACGACGTGATCAACAAATGCAAGTTTTAGCCGAGAAAACAGGTGACTTTTGACACATACCTCTAGGCTTTGATCTTGCCGCTTTCAGACAGAGGGTAAAAAAGTAAGAGCAGAAGATACCCTGTTTGAAGGAAGAAAAGGAAGTCAGTTCCTGATTCACGAAACAGCATGATACGAAAGGGATACCTTGATTCAAGACTAACGACGACTAACGAACTATTTTTGGATAGTAAAATTTTTTGAACAATAAAATGAGCATTGCCATGAAATAAAACACTTCTTCAATTGACCTTGAATAACTTCCGCCATCAGACTTCTGAAGAAAGGAAAATGATGAAAAAAATCCCGATGAGAAAGAAAATATTTTGAGAACTTTCTTTTTTCTCGCGATTAGGAATACATAACTAGAGGCTAATTTTCAAATTCTGCTAATTACTTCATTTTTGTTTCAGTCAGAATTTGCATTTTTTATTCTGGTTAATATATTAATTATAAAAAACTGGAGCCTTTTCCTAGAGTATTATGTTTGGTTTTCATTTTGTTTTCTGGGCTTACGTATCTTCCACAGTGGCGTACACAAGGGATGGATTTTGGAGTTCAGACACATCCTATTTGCTAATAGGATTGTAATGTCCATAATTTTTGCATTTTTAACCCAAAGATTTCATCTCGACTGACTCACTTGTCCTCTAACATTTCTATTATATTTTTGTCTAATTAATAATACGCACTAGTTTTCTACCATAATTTGAGAAAATGTCTAGCGAGTTGCATACAAAAATTTATCAATCTGCAGCACTAAAGCCCTTACCATAAGTGAGCGTCACCGATTCTTCCATGCTATAGACTAGTAATAGTATCCACGAGATAGCGCAACATAACTTTTTCCGTCGGTCGGTAAGACCTATATCCGTGAATCTGAACTACACAAAAAACTATACAAAAGAGGGATATAAAGTCCTAATACATCTGATAAAACAAAAGTGAAAGAGTTGAGATAAATATTATACCTTACACATAAAAAAATTCTGTTCCATCAAAATCTCAGAAGTTTTTGGGTTAAATTTGCAATTGATAATCCCATTCCTTGAAAATAGCTTTTAGTGTCATACAAAAAATTAATAAGAATGTAAATGATACTAGAAGCAGTAAGTCAATTAGAAGACATCTTGGTCAACTTCGATGGGACTAATTATTCCCTTTCATTTTTATTTCGGCTAAACAATAAAAGAGCAGATACATAAATGAGTGTGACGACTCGATCTAAACGACAGGTGCTTCTTTAAAAAGAAATTGAGATATGTAAAGAGACTGAGGTATGAGATAATTGATTTATTTACTACTATACACAGTTCAACAAAAGTTACAACATTTACATAAGGCTTTGGCCTTCGGAACGAAACCTCCCAGTTTGATAAGCAAGTTCAGCAAGGCTGAAGGAAAAATTAAGATCTTCGGTGAAGACACAGCTAAAAATCCAGTGATAGGAAAAGGAAATCCCCTCTGAGGTATAGCAATACACCTCTCAAAAGAAAACGGGAAAAAAGTATAGATAACTGATTTTTTTTTCCAAGTTACACATCATGAGCTCCTGCTGTAGCTGAGGCATTAAATACTTCTTCTGATTTGTCTCTTAATTTCATGACGTAACTTTTTTAACAATGCTCAATGGTGAGGGTCCAAAGTGTTTTAAAAAAGATGCGAAAAACACTTTGGAGTCCCAGGCGGTAACATGAAACGTCGCGGTCTTTTCTTTGAACACGACGACACAAAACTGCATCATTTTAAATCTCCAACTGCCTCACGTTTAGACTTCGCGTTATGGAGGATGGAGAAGATGCAGCGAATAATTATTTTTCTGGAGCTCAGAATCATGCTCGACGTTTAAGTCCACCGGGATTGGACCTGAGATGTTCGAAAAGAAGTCATTACAGATTGGTTAATTGGTTGGTTGGAGCTCTGCGGTCTACTTGTTTGTTACACAAGGACTATTAAAACCAGGACCTACTTCTTAAAGTCCATTCCGAACGGCTCCGAAAATCCATATCAGCAATGGAATTTGAGTAGGGAGCTGCTCTTCGGTCTCAAAGTCGTTACAAGAGTGATCACACAATGCACAGCGCGATTGATCAGTATGATTGATTCAATTATTAGTATTAATGATAAAAAAAACGTGCTACTTGTATATGATGCTGCTGTTAAACATACTTTAGCATCTCTTCAAACTGATGCAAGAAAAATCGGGTAAATAAATAGTTGTTACAGTGGTATATGGCTAATTACTTAAATTTTTAAGTAATCGTATCAGTGGTAAATAATAATGGGTCACTTGAATAATACTTTAAGCGCTTTAAACTGTTTAATTTAATCCCGCATTACTTATGTTTTTTTATGAATTCAGTTATTTACCCATACAAACTGCTGCACTTGAGGTAATTTTAAAAACCGATTCACTATATTTAAAACCTTTACCGAAACGTCTTTACATTTGTTTGAAACTAGTAATATTTTTCTTGGAAAGTACCTCTTTTATCAAGTTGCGGAAATAATACGTGAAATATAAAAGTTCCCTTTCATGTTCAGTACGAATCACGTTTGGCTTGTTCTCAAGACACGCGGAGAAAGACCCACACGCAGTTTTGGGGAGGTATGATGATATACTTGGAAAGTGTCCAAAGAGTTTAAGTGTGCAACTTTTTCTAGTCGACCTCCGCTAAAAGCTCTTTGCTCTGATCAGTGTAACGTTGACGTTTATATAAAGAACTGCAGGGGAGAACCAAGAGCTTTCAACATACGGGCTGAGAAGCCACAGGTGAAAGAAGTGCTTAGGAAGCTAATGAAATGTAGGTTGACGTAAACAAAAACATGACGTACTTCGTTAACTCCGAGACGATGATAAAAATGCATAACGAACAGCAGTTTTTGCACATCAACAAAGAAGATTAATTAACGCTAAGCGGAACCTTAAGGAGGAAATTGTTGCAAAACATTTTCACCTCGTTGCTAATTTCCTCCAATAAGGAAGTGACAGTGACAAAGGTCTAATAAGAAAACAATTTTTAGAAAGGTACACGTAAAAGTTGATAAATATTTTGAGCGAAAATTCTCAGCCGTTAAGATAAAAATTAGGACGTTTGTTGCTGATTTCCACAAAAATTGTAGCTGTCGAACTTAAAGGTTGCAGTAAAAAAGATAATGAAATGATTCGAGGGCTCAATAATAGTGTATATAGATTGAATGATCTAGAAACTAGGAAGTTTTAAACTTTATGCTCGTATATCGTGCTTAGTTCGACGCAGCGACAATTGAAAGGGCGATCCGAAGCGAAAAGACAATTATAAACAGAACACAAGCAATTTTCAATATTAATTATATTTAAGACATTTTGCTTTTAAATTGAGTAACAAGGAAATGTTAAACTAATCATTGAAAAAGATTATTATATTAACTCTGGTCCGATGCATTTCACCACAGGACTTCGTTGTACGCTATACATTTATTTACGTGCGTATGCACCGACGTCAAGAAAAAACTTGTCATAAGTGTTTAGGAAAGGGAAAATAAAATCTCTTAGTATGTACATGCATATGCAAGATTAAAATGTTCAAACTTCGCTTTGCCACGGTCAAAATAAATATTTTCGTTGAAATTTAAGCTCTAAAATTTATTGCGATTATAAAAATTTATTTTGTACAATGACGTAAAAAGAGCGGAAACTTATCTAACATATAAAAAGTACAATAAATTTGACATGTAATCAACTTTTAAGTATATAAACCAACTGCTAACGAAACCAAACGCTGTTTCAGTGTTATTTTTTCCGTTTTTTTAACTTTTAATCCTAAGAACTCTTAATCATTTAAACCACATTCCAAACACTGGAAGTACTTCAGGTTCTCGGTAGCATAGCCAAGAATTTCCTGAGAACTGCCAATTAGTGTAAAGTTAATGCATAATGTTACAAGTACTTTGTTTAATAGTTAAGTGTAATAGAAGTGACATAAAGATGCAGGAAAACTTTCTATGAGTAGGATTTTTTCCATATAATTTTCTTCCTTGAGTACCTTCTCTGATTCATGAATTCTTCACGTATATCATGACCATCCGAAGCAGTAAAACTATTCCTTGTACAACGTGCGTTTAAGAGTTTTTACACTAAAAATGTTTAAGGAATAAATAAAAAAAAAAGACAGGGGTGGCCTGTCCACGACTTTCTTCTACACCCATAGAAAAGAAAACTTAGTATTTTGATCAATCATTCTTTAGTTATTGAATTTACAAGATATGAACACTATTGCATAATTAATAATACTCGTCTTTTAACTACGTTATTTTTAAGAATGTAAATAACAGTATCTGAAATCAGATAGTAACCAGATGTAGCCATTCAGTAACCGGAAGTAGCAAGTGAACTGCTACTATTTGTTGACGGAAGTAACCCAAAATTTGAATGAAAACTACTATTTTGCTATAGTGTACATATTCAGAATTTGGTTTCTTTAAGTTAAATCACATTCGAGTTATCGTTTTTACACACACATATTTCCAAAAATAATATTATTTTCGTAATAGGGGGAGATACAAACCGTTAAAATCAATCCAAATCATTTTTGAACGGTCACAATGATTTATCTATCGTACATATACGAGAAAGTAATAATTGTGAGTTAAACGGATAAAGATATGGTATTATACAGTTGAGTGAAAATTCCTAATTGTATTTCACACTACCTGTGGTTCTAACGAATAATTATCAGGAAACATAAGTTGTGTTCAGATTATATTAGTAAAGATTTCATCTTGCTGTTCTCCAACTATACTCCAAAAAATAAATAACGCAATACTCAGCAATTCTTAAGTTTGATTAATCTATCATTTATTTATAACAATAAAGGACGATTGAAAAAAATTACAATTTTTGCTTTCGAAAAACTATCGCCAACTGACTGAGGTAGAGATTTAAAACACATATTGGAAATAAACATCTGGACAGCAAAATTAAATTCTTATTTGGGATATGTATAATTTAAAGGACACAGGTCATTACTTAGTACCCTAATGATCGTCACTGCAAGTAGTAGGCCATAATTTTAACCGTCCCCAGCATGACTAATTGGACAGCAGGTATATGTACTTAGCTAAGTAATATATAATAGAAGATAAAAAATGCATGAAAGCCGTTGAACGTAAAATGCTAGGCTGGCAAAAAAATTAGTTTTAATATAGTTTAGACATCGCGTGTGTGACAAAGAATATTAATACAATTTTTAAAAATGCTGTTAAAAGCCTTATTAAGACAGAAAAAATGCTTCACAGATTAAAGGTCATATCATATGTCAACCTCTACGTGTTGGAAAAGTATCGGATTCAGTTCGTAATTCCTTTTAGCGATGTAGGACGTCCGGGTTTCTCATGTGATAACGAAAATTTTTCAACCAATTATCACAGGTTAATCTAAACCAAAAGAAATCGGTTGAAAATGATTTGTTATCATACTAGAAATCTAAGCATTTATCACCGGAAACAGAAAAGTTAATTGAATATGTTACTTTTTCAACGCATACAGGTTGACGTGCGATAAGGGTTTTTACGAAAAACAATTTAACAACTATCTTAAAACTCATATACAGAATTATTGAAAATTCCTCTCAAGCGAAATTACTGGATAATTGGAAGCAAAAGTTTAAAGCATCTAGATGACAGATGGAGATTTAAAATGTTTACACACAACTTTTAAATGAATTCAGTTATGTAAAATGGATTTCATTTTCCCGATAGAAAAACTGGCTGGAATAATAATTTTAATTAAGAGTTTTTAAAAAAAATCATTCTTATGAAAGCAGTTCAGTTCCATTATGGTGAAAAACGTTTTCCTCTTAAAATTGGGAAAATAAGAACTGAAACAAGTTGGCTATAGTCTTAAAAATTTTTGGATAGAAAAAGTACTCATTTTAACTGTTAATGAAAATTGAGATTTTAAACACATTTCATCATGTATATTGAAGAGTTACATCTCACTGCATTTATTGTTAGAAAATCTAAGATTTACTGAATTTGAATTTCATAATGTACAAGTGTATTTAATAATGTACATAAACAAAAACGTTTTCAGGAAACAAATTTTTATTATAGGTATTAAATTAAAATTAAATTAGAATATTAAATGGACCTTTTTAAAGTGCTGTATTAAATTATTAAATGGAAATTTTAAATTAAAATAGAACTATACATAGAATAGAAGTCTGAATATAGCTCGAATCAGCAATTAAAATTTCTTTATGATGGTTTTGATAATGATCAATCAAAATTTCTTCCCTTGATAAAATCAATATCTTTCAACGTCCAGGTCTAGAGCAATAAATATTTTGGTAGTAGTCGGTTTAACACAGTGTTTGTTCACCGGCAATTTTACCGAAAATTTATCTCATGTCACCGGCTATTAGCACAGTTTGATTCATAATCACTCGAACAATCAGATAAAGCATCCGCGTATAATTCATGGAAAGATTCTTCATTACGTTCCGTCATCGTTTTTTTTTTTTAATTTTTTTAATTATTAAATATTTTTTACAACAAAAGATTTGGCGGGTCTTATCAGCGAGAGAAACAGCTTGTGTTATACTGACCAACACTTGTACTGTATGGTCGCCAACAGAAAAAACAGCTATGCGAAAAACACACGCATCACGAGTTAACTTGTGACCGGTCAACAATATGTTAAATACTTCATGATGACTGGGCCTCAGAAAAAACTGTTCTTAATGAAAGAGTTTCATTTTTATTTACATAATTGTACCTCTTGTGAGCAAACCCACCATCGTTCAAAGAAATGATAACATACAATCATTCCTCTCAAAGAACCTCTGCCCGCTCCTCCCCTATTCCCCTCCCCCCAAAAAAAATTAAACGCAAAGGCTATGCGTCGTTTACAAGCCATAAAATTGAAGATTTGCATTATGTAGGTGGGAGGGGGTAGCCCCGCGTTTCTCGGAGAGCAACTACAAAAAAACATTCCCACTTTTCTTACTGACTACAACGCGACAGAAGAAAACAAACACTGGTATAAAAAAACAATTTTAAACTCGACACACTAACAAGTACATGCTAAAAAATATTTTAGTACCATACGTGATGCTAAAATATCAATAATATGCAGTACAAATATATAATTATAAACATTAATACATTATAATATAATTATATTACACGTGATTAAATAATAAAATACAAAAAAGAATACACCAGATTGTTTATATAAACAAAAAATAAAAAGCAATTTCATTAATCTTTAATCTTTAATTTAAAATTTGAAATTATTTTAGTTACAAAACTGCAATCAAATGTGAAGCTTTTGTAAAAAAAAAGAAAAAAAAATTAAAAATAAAAAATAAGTATTCAGCTTAAAATTTGGATGAATATTCGGTATTCAGCCAAATCACTATCCGTTATGTCACTAACACCGTACAGTAATAAGGGAAGCAAAATTGTTCCGAGGGGATTAGCTATTTTTTATTCCATGAGATATCCCATCACAGAGGAAAAAAATTACGGAATCAACGATGAAATTTAATATACGCATTATGAACGCCTTGTTTCATGAAGATTTACTGCATTCCAAACATATCGCATTACGCAACACAGTTTCATGACAGATTCCTGTACCTCATAGAATACACCCAGAATAACTCTTTCTCAGGGCAGGAAAAAAATGACACAAATGACACTAAAAAATGTCCTAACTTGAGATCTGGGAAATAATATTCGTAGAACGTGCTAATAGTACATCGCAGCCTGTTCTGCGAATGCGAGAGGGTGTGGATCGCCAACTCTCTCTATTTGGCACGCTCACTGTTTTGACGTCACCAAGAAAGAGCCTTGAACGTCGTTCCTGGACGAGTCTCGGCAGACAGCATGGCATCGTCTTACCGAACCCAAAAAGGTCAACTACAAGATCACGGGTCTCTGAGATTTCAACTTTTTATTTCGATGCTGGTTAGGTTTTTTCCCCATCCTTTTGTGCGACAATCGTGCTCAATTGAGCACAAAATACAAGTGTGAGAATTAAAAAAGGAAATTTGAAATGTTCAGCGAGATTGGTTTAACTGGAAGTGAAGAGATGGAATTCATCCATAAGAATATACTTTTACTTATAAATACAAAAGTCAAAAGTTTCCCATTTTCGTGGAGTTAATTGATTTTAAATTGTTTAATTAGAGTATCATTTGTGGGGGGAAATGGGGGAGGAATTGTATAGTTCAGTGGTTCCTAAACTTTTCCAGAATTTCTTGAAGTTAATTGATTTTTACGATTAGAATATCATTCCTGCGGAAAGGAGGGAAAATGCTATATTTCCGCGGTTCTCAAACTTCTTTAGTTCTCGACGTCCTTATAAATACCAAAAAAAAAAAAAGTCTCGACTCCTTTTAGAATATATAAGCGACCATTTTTATATGAAGGTGTACAATTCAAGTATGAAATGCCATCTTGAGCTAGCATGAGGGGCTAAAACTAGGGGTGTCAAAACTATTTTTCAGCCTCAACCTCGAAGAATCCTTAAAATATTTCCCTCTATAAGGAAAGAGTAAGTAAGATAAATCGAAACAGTGTTCCCAGCATAACTTGAAATTGTCTGATAAATTCACTGACTTTCCCTGATATTGTAGAGATCACCGTTTCACCACAATTGTGTTTACAGACACGCACAAACACTTCTCTTCATTAATACAAAAAATGCACTTCATTATTAGTCTGTAAGCTAAACCACACTGTCCCAAGCGATGGAATTCTCCGAAAAAGTGCAAACTTTCTTAAAATCAAGAGGTGTCAATGATAATGTAATCTTTAAGTGTTGTACGTCAAACAGTTGTCGAGGAAACAAAATCAAAATAAGAACAAAACTGATCAGCTTTTATTCTTTGGTGTGAATAACGGAAGACATAAAATGCAAGTCATTTTAATTCTTTTTAAACCCGTTTATTTACAATGCTTTTTTACTTTCAATAGATTACGAATATGAACACTCGGAGTTAACGAGGAAATTGTCTCTTTATTGTTTATTTTTACTAGATGAATAGCAATATTTTTCTTGGAAAAGCAGAAAAATATAGCCTTCAATCCATTGTGTTTTAACGATATTTTACACCATATAATCTTTTCTATGTTGCAAATGGTACTTAAATCATATTCCAACTTGATACCAGTCTTGTTTTTATTTCTTAAGCCACGCACTGATGTAGTGTCTACACCAGATTTTTTACATATAACTTAGATACTTTTAGTTTCTTTATTGAAAATAACTTGAGACTATAAAATGACCAATGAAGTATAAGTTTTAACAAGGTGATTTTAAACTCAGAAATAAAAACTGAATGCATTTAGGAGCAGCCTCCCGTCGACATTTTAGAAAACTCATAAGAGAAAAGTAGTTTTATTATTGTGAAAAATCGAAAACATAAGATATTAATTAAAATGTCTTCGTTATAAACAAGTTCGACAGTATTTTATTGGACTGTCATTCCATGTTAATGAAAAGAGTCGGAGGTGAGAATGTTAAACAGGCTCAAACCCTTGACGTCACGGACAGAAAAACCCTGATCCACGACCTAATGATTAACATGACTGAAGAAACAAGGATGAAAGCGAGAGTTCTGATCGCTGAGAAATGTTCACTCTCAACGTCCTACTAACCTACAGGAAATAGGAGTCAGCACACCTCTTTTCGCCTTCTATGGCAATAACGCATACGATCAAGAGTAAAGAAAATATGCATATATAAAGAGACACAAAAGGGTGTTTACACTATTCAGAGGTTGTAAGAAGATGAAAGAACTAGTTAAAAAGGCAACGAGTTTCACTTAAATATAATTACTAATTCTGAAGTGGCTTTTAAACCATCCATTTTCAAAGAATAAAGCTCTAACAAGTGTTAAATGACATTTACGCATTTTGAACATGTAATATTAATATTTATAACTTACTTTGAAGATTCGGGTAGTTATATGAACTAATTGAGACACGAAACTACCTTAAGGGGCATAACGATTATAATTGATTTATTTCTCAAACACAGCGTCTGAAGCAAGTGATCTTTTGCTAGGGGCTACCCTACTATTTAAGAATATTTTATTAAGGAACCATATTTATAAACATTCTATACATACATTGCATAAGTTATATAAGTGTATGCGTATAAAAGAAAAAAGTAAACTAAACCTAAAAGCAAACATAAAAATTTTGTATGAAAGCCCAAAAATGACCCCTTAAGGAATATGGAATCAAGGAGCATCGGCTTACCTAATATATAAAAAACACTTAAGTAAATTTATAGCCAAAATCTGTCATTATAGCCCCTCAAAAAAGTTTAAAAATTAACTGACAAATAACTGAAGACCCACTCTAATATTTTCTATATTTGTTTAGATCTGTAGGGTGGTTAAAATTCCACGCTTGTTTAAGTTCGGCGAAGCAAAATCTCCAATTTACACTAATTTATTTTTCAACTGATTTATAATGAGACAACCCATTTATCAGATTTCATCCTAGTTAATTAAGAAAGGAATCTCTTGGAACTAAAATGAAAAGACATTTGTTAATCTTTTTTCTTCGGTATAAAAGTTACTCACAGAATTAGTCCCCACGCATTTCTATTATCACTGAATATTGATGTAGACATTTTAAATTAAAAAACTAAATTTCAAATGAAATAAGAAATGTCGAAAAAGTATATACTTTCCGATGCTCCAAACAAATCTCAAACTAATTCATACTAGAAAGGCAATTGGAGTCATTTCAAATCCAAGTAATGTCTATTCTCTTATAAAATCCAATAATGTGTGTGTATATGTGATATATATATATATATATATATATATATATATATATATATATATATATATATATATACACACACACACACACACACACACAAAGAAAAAAAGTGAGAGGGATAAAATTTGGTTAGTTTGGGGCGCTACTGTCTGTTTTTTGGCTACACTAGAACTCAGAAGTCAGGTATCTACCGATTTATACAGGTTCCGAACGGCTACGAAAATTCAAGCCTTCAACGGGTCTCGAACCCACAGACTCCAGCTACGAATAATAGCGCCCTACCATCCGGCCATCGTCAGGTAAAGAAGGATACAGAAAGATTATATATGCATACTTTAGTGGCATATCTACTTAGTAACTATAGTTTCAAAACATTAAATGTTAGTAGTTTATAACTTCGATATAACACTAGAATATAAAAAATTAACTGCACAAATGTTTATGTGTGTATATATACATACATACGTACATTATATATATATATATATATATATATATATATATATATATATATATATATTCGCGTGCGTGTATGTGTGTGCGTTCGGGCGAGTTTTTATAAATATATTTATATACATATATTGTGGACATTCTTGGAAATTTGTAGCTAGCGATCCAGTTTTAAAACACATAGGAATAACTTTATCCCATTATTACCAGAGTCATGTC
Source organism: Pardosa pseudoannulata (assembly GCA_032207245.1). NCBI lineage: Eukaryota > Metazoa > Arthropoda > Arachnida > Araneae > Lycosidae > Pardosa > Pardosa pseudoannulata. The sequence goes on along the minus strand of CM063506.1, from coordinate 157,763,106 downwards.
TGCCGAATGTATGTATGTATATGTTTATATTATATATATATATATATATATATATATATATATATATATATATATATATATAAATATTATATGTGTATATATGTATGTATATATATATATGTATATATATATGTATGTATATATATATATATGTATATATATATATGTATATTATATGTATATATATGTATATTTTATATATTTTATATATATATATATATATTCTATGTTATTCGATAAATATATGTATATAGGTTCGAAAAAATATGTAATAAAATGTAAATATATATATAATAATATAATATAGATATGTTTTATGTATATGTATGTATTTATGATATATAACAGACAAATCTGTCACGAGAATATACAAATTCAAATTTCTCTGCTACGAAAAAATGTCGAATCAAGTGACAATATTATATATAATACCAGGTACAAAAATATAGTATATTTTTATGGGATTGCAGTACCTTCAATTAAGGAAACCACGGTACGAGAAAACATGAAATGCATACAATATTTATTGTTGTAAAAGACTACTGTCCTCAAGTAAATTAATGGTTAAGAAATGAACAAACTGCTATTCATCAAGACATGAAATATATTATGAGAAAAATAACTCGCGTCACCATATTACTGGTTCAGAAAAATTTATTTTCAATTGATAAAGGATCCGCTCTGAAATTAAGCAAGAACATATATGAATCAGCCATACAGACTTAGTTTCACTTTTGTACTAACTATTCTTAATTGTGTTCGCTGGTTCCTTAAGAAATCATACAAATGAGAAATAGGAAAAAGAAAATCTTCTAATGTGAATAGTTTTAAAATTAAAAATGTTCTTATTTCCTAAATATCTATTTTGTTTTCTACTTCCACTTCGAGTCTACTATCACTTCAATTTTCGGTCTGCCTAATTAAGGTTTCTAAATGAAGGTCACATTTATTTCCACTATTTGAATTCAAATTATTTTTTACATTGTATTACACCAACAATTTAACCAATTTCAAAAACAAAACTACTCGTTATCATAAATCGAATAACTCAATAATTTAAATAGAATTTTTATCAGGACATTAAGAAATATAAAAGAAATAAAACTACTATTGTTTAGCAAAACAAAACCTAATGATACCGGTACCTACAGCATAAAGCCGATTCCGAACGGCTACGAACATCCATGCTAGCTGTGAGATTCGAACTCACGAAAACCGGTATCTAAGAGCAATGTCCTACCCATTCGGCATCGTTCGCCGTCTTTGCCCAGATGATTAGCGCTAGAGATAATCGCCTGACAAGTTTCTAATTTATTTAAATTTAAAAAAAATCAACAAATAAAAAAACAATTCAAGTGCATAAATGTTAAATACTTTTTTTAAACTATAACGACGTTGGCAATAAGATCGACGTCTAAAAGTTGAATTTAAAATGCAACACAACTGAATTCAGTTAAAGATAGTATCAGAAGTTAAAGATATGTATCAAATTAAAATTGGTAAAATAAAATAAGTCCAGTAAACATGGTTAAAAATCGGAAAAAAAATTGTGTTACCTCACAACACATTTTTAAACCTATCAGATGAATTAAATTACTTTATATTTTTATATTATGTAATTTAAAGCAAAATGTATCAAATAGCACCAAAATAATTCGATAAAGCAATTTATGATTTTAAAAAAGGCGTTCGCTCTCCGTAAGCCTGCACTTGAGCTTCGACCGTTTTGACTTGCTTAAAATTTTCCCCGGATTGAAAATGAATTTCCAAACAAATTTTTGTGAGGATTCATACAGAAGTTCAACAGTACAGTAGACACATGTACATGCAAAGGGTTTTACAATACTCCGACATAAACCAGATATAAGCATTAAGAGCTAATATCTGTATTATTTAAGTAACTGCTTAAAACTAAATTTAATAACGGAGCGTTTAGGGCAATTAACAAATTGCTATTTAATGCAATCAAAGCTTGATCTTGCAAATTATTTATTTTTGGCAAATAAATATTAAGCTCTCCAAACTTAAAACACGCATATTACCTGGCAAGAAGACATCCATTTTGAAATTCTGCAGTTCTATATTTCAGAACAAGATTTAACAGGTACTTACCTAAAAGGAAAAAAATGCATAAGTTAGTAAAAATTTACAATTAATTTAACAATTTATAAATAATACAATCTAAAGTTTTTGATTAAACAATGCAACTTATGTTTAGGTTTAAATGCATTTAAATAAACATACACGAGGAACCTTATCGTCCGAATATATATCCACCGAAGGTGTCCATTACACTAGGACCATACTCCATTTATAACAACGGAATCGCCCAGGAACGAAACCACTGCGCGTGCGCGTTGGAATATATAAAAGGGCTATGCATTGTCTTTCCAAACATAACGGGATGAGCGACATAACGAGAAAAGTAGCTGATTTATCGAATTTCGATAAAGGTCAAATTAATTATGGCTCAGTGACTGGGAACAACAGTATCAGAAACGGCGTGTTAAGTGGGCTGTTCTGGTACAGTCGTGAGCACATATCGAAAGTGGTGTGTGGATGGTGAAACCACCAGTTGCCGGCCAGCGTTGTTTCGTCCATGGCGATTTTAAAAGAGAACGGAGATTGATACGCATTGTTCGCTGTGACCCAAGAGCTACAGCAGACGAAATCACCACCAGCTACAACAACAGCGTACTATGCAGCATGCATTGCTTCGTATGAGCCTACGTAGCCGGAGGCCGAAGCATGTCCTTGCACTAACGGTACGTCCTCGCCAATTGCGTCTGCAATGGACCGATGGACATTAGAGGAGTGAAAGAAAGTTGCATGATCCGACGAATCACGTTTTCTGGTCCATCACATCGATGAGTGCAAGCGAACACGTCGATTTACAAAGAAAACCCTGGCTTCCGGAGGCACAGTTTGAAGGAGTATTATGGTTTGGGCGCACATTAGGACCCATAATCCCCACAATCCCTAACAAAGAAATATAACAAATGATACCAAAATAAGAGTCGCCAAACCTTATTTAGATTTTTAAAAGCCCTGTTACTCTACACGCTCTTGTCTTCCGTACTATTTGACTTGCTTTAATCTTTCTCAAAGTTAAACTGAATCACCATGAAACATTTTTTGAAGATTGATCAAGCCATTTCGGAATGAATATCATACACATACACACACAAAGCATTTTTTATATGTTAGTAAAATTAAAAGTTAGGTTTATAGTCAATATCTTTTTTTGGCCCCTGAAATGTTTGTTAAAGCTAAATTGGTCCGTCGACTAAGAGGTTTACCTACGTAGATCTATATGGCAGCAGCAATGGCTAAATATAATTCTTTGGGGAGTTTAAGGGATCCCACCTAATCCATTGCAATAACAGTGATAGAAGATACGAACAGAGTAATTACGCGGGAATTCAGATTCATGCAAAACACCTCGCACGCACGTTTATCGTCATCATCAGAAAAAAAAAGTTTTTTTAAGTGAGAAAAGCGATTCTGATCGGAGATAAGATTCAAACGAAAGATAAGATGATATGGGTTTCCACGTAGAAAATTTTGCCATGCATCTATAATGCTACTACTCAATTCGATAGATTTAACACCTCCTTTTTCACCGCCGATGCCGCGCACGATAATTTAGAATGATGGATTACTCAGTTCTAACATGAAGTATTGTGTAAAACAATTCATTAGTAAAAGTTCATGGGTTTGAACCAAGGAATATTACGATTTCAAATATCTATTATTATGACCCAATAAAAACAGTTCAATTATCTTTTTAAATGCTTCTTTAAAAGTCGTTTACGTATAACAATCAAAAACGAAATTTCTAGCACGAATAACAACAAATAAGGATGAAAGTTTCATCGTTGTTATGGCCATTTAGCAATAACCACACGTTTAACTCATACATACACGTCTCAAATGTCTATCATATATAGTGATGGGTATTTGCAACGCATCTTAAATATTGTGTTGCTGTATTGAAAAAGACAGATAAACTTAGCTCATAAAACTGCAATTGCACTGTACAAGGGTTAAGGATTTGAAAATGTACCGTAATGTTCATTTACCAGTGATTCGGGAAATGAAAGTCTAAATTTCTGTTTACTGGTAATTTACATGAGGATATATTTATAAGAAGGGTCCGGGGAAGGGGAGGGGGACTGGACCTTCGCTGGAATATTTTTAAAGTATGAATTAGAAGATTTTTTAACTTATTAAACTTTGTATATAGCACTAGTTTCCAGTGCAAGTGTTGAAAGATAGTTTTCAACCATAAACAAAACCATAAAACAAAAAAAATATATATATATTTCTTCGCAATAGAACTGGTTGCAAGAGGTTGAAAAATTTAGCCTTACTTTCGGTGCATAGAGGCATGGCAAAAAATTCGAAAGAAAGTTTGAACAAGTCTTAAAAGCTAAAAGAATTAATTTACTACTATAAAACGGTAGCTTATAGATGACTGATTATGCGAGTTTCGAATTTTGTCGTCGTTAAAAAAATATAAATAAATAAAATAAAATAAAAAATAAAAAAATAAGATTTGCCATAATTCCTTTCTCAATATTTTTTTTATTTTCCTAGTTATTCATAAAATTAGTCTGGTAAGTACTGGAGCTGAAATTAAATAAGTTCCAGTACTTACCAGGCAACCATAAACCTGGTTAAAACTTAAAGCGTCAATCAAAAGACTTAATGTGGTTGCGATACATTTATGACACACTTTTATGAAATTACGTACATCGTTGATGATATTTTTTAAGACTTATTTATGTATGCATATAAAACTATAGCTGTATTACATTATAAATTTATGAAGTAATATTCCCCCACGTATCACCATGTTTTCCAGCTTAAAATGAAATGATTATGTATATAATTAAACCAGAGTCGAAAGTAATTACCAATACACTTAAAGTGCATATAATCATTTCACTTATCTTAATAAAATATATTAAACATTTTTTTAATTTGCGGCTGGCCAGATAGAACTTCAGGCGGGTTGTATTTTATCTATCCCTGGTTTAAAGTTGCTCAATGATATTACTTCGGAAATTGAACTGGCAACTATTTTAACTCATAGCAAACAGGAATTATTTCTCACGAAATACGGTGAAAACTTCATAAGCGAATATGTTCCCTTTACAATATTAAAAAGAAGGTCTAGCGTTAGATTTCACTTTTACTTCCTCGCTACGCACAGCTGCAGAACGCAGCTGAAACGTGTCACTTTTTATATAAGCACAATAAGTCTATAAATAAGGATTTATTTACAGCAATTGAAATAAAGAAATTGGATTTACACACAATTTTGAGAAGCTTCCGGCTTTGAGAATGGATCCGTAATATCATTTTGCATCAACTTGATCGCCTTCACGTAGCATCATATTTACGAACAGACGTCTTAATATTTTTCATTTCATGAATATGTAAACGAATCTGATATGGATGCAAATATTTTCACATCTGGAGATTATTTTAAACGAATGGTTATACAATTCACCTGCTATAAAAGTCGGTTCACTGACATATAATGTAACCATTTTATATGCTGAATTAAATCACTCAAACATTGGTGCAAATCGAGAGAAAGCAAGGTTAAAATTTACGTATCATAATTTTTAGTTCTACTATAGGAAGCTTTAATTTTTAAACAGGTTTCTAAAACTGTCATTCGGATATTGGTCCAGTAGTACTACACATGCTACTGCAATAGTATTTGATTTTAATATGTGTTTGTTCGTATTGTGTTAAATTAAAATTATATTTTTATGCCAATGCCTGTACATTTCTGCCCGCATTGAAGTCATGGGGAAAAAAAGGGGGGCTGCTATGTCACTCTCCGAGAAACCCGGAGCTTTCGTCACGCCTGCGGAACTGAGATCTTTATTTTCATGGCCTGTCAATACGCTGGTCGCACACGTTAAGAACTAGTACCGGGTGACCGAGCTCCGCTCGGAGAAAACAGGTATCGAAGCTAACTCGAAGATTTAAATTTTCAATTGTGATTTATCAAAACGATACATGCCATAAGAAATTTGTGAAACCATTAGTGAAAAGATAACCGGTTAAAATGCACCATTGTAAACTATTCTAAACAAAGTTGTTTGGAAAGGGAACTATTCTATACAAAGGTAAAGTTTGAAAAGTCATAGAAAATAAAATGTAATTGATAACAAAAAATTATACAATTAAAGAAATGGTACAAAGTGAGCAGTGTAAAGATTGAAGTGTGTTGAATGGAGAAGCATTCTGACAATGACTGTATCTTCTAGTTGTCCATTTTCGGGTATAATTGAGTTGATCGCTTGTTGTTCCAAAATTCCGGCTCCTTGAAGCATTTCATGTAGAGATGCGTTCTGCATGTTGAAAATGTAGCTTGAAATCTGATGAATGTTGAAATGTCGAACTTTGTTGACGGTGATTTGAAATCGAAATCAGTTCCTTAACACGTTCGCTGCCACCGACGCACTGGCGCGTCAGAGCGGCACCTCCTGTTATGCCGACGCCGCACTAACGCGGCGACGGACTTTGATAAGTTATATGCTCTGTGTTTAGTGTGGCTTTGGAAATTGAACGGCGAGGTTGTTTCGGCACGTTAGTGAAGCATTATTTTTTAATTTTTTGTGGTTGGTTTTCAAAATTTTTGTTTGCATTATTCTTTTTTTACTATATTGTTTATGTGTTATATATACTTTGCTACATTAATTTAATATTTAGAGTTGATAGAAAATAAAAATGGAAACCGATATCAAGGAATAAAGACAAATCAATAAAGACTTTTATTATTATTATTATTAATTCGTCAGAACTACAGCCAATCGATTCCTCGTGGTCGAAAACCCCCGGGTACCAATTTTCACTTGGTTTGGACGCATGAGAAAAAAGTTTGCCCGCACCGGGGTTCGAACCCGGCCCTATCTGTAGCGCCGAACTACGTGACCTTAGCTCGTCAAAACCGATGCCAATCGATTCCTCGTGACCAAAAACCCCAGATCCCCAAGTTTACTACAGTTTATTAATTCTGGGGCGATTTTCGACTTGACAACCATTCCTCGTATTATAGTATAGGATAAATTAATGTCAAGGTGCAGCATTAGCAGAACTCAACTCCATGGATTAGATGACTTTTACAAACTGTGAGTGGCAACGGCGAGGAAGCTAACGCGACAGCCGCTAAAGACACACAGAATGATGTAGAACAACCCGTTGGCTTAAAACTGAAATCGAAAACGACGATGTTAAGTGCTTATAATGTTAAATTTCATGATGATTGTATCTAATCGTTTAATTGTTTTTGTGCTTTCAAATTAAATGTTCCTGTTTTGTGCAATGTGAGTGATGTTGTTTTATCACATTAATTAGGCTCCGGTGAAAAATCAGTGAGATACCGGCAGTTGCGTTGACAGGAATGTGGGAAGAAATTCTTAGAGACGATTGTAAAACTTCGAGGATGTGCTTCCTAGCTATAAAAATTTGCATAAAAATAAAAATTGAAATAATGTCAATAGAATTAAAAACTCTTTCATAATTTTAAAGCGTTTTCTCCGATGTCGTAGTTAAATCATGGAGTTTTAAATAACACCACTGTACCAAATTATTTACTAATCTAGAAATGTGACGTTACAGTAACGAAAAATACATCTTTATAACAATAGTTTATGTGGTCAAGACGACATAAAATAGACTCATATATTAACTTGTGCATTAAAACTGAGAAATGAGAAATGTTTTTACACCAAGAAACAATGCTCGAAATTTAAGCAAAATAAATGCATAAAAAACATTTTGATGTAAAAACTATATAAACAAACTCCAAACAATCTAATTAGTTTGATTTTTAAAATACAAGGAAGCATTTTAGCTTAGCATCTTTTTTTCTAATAGAAAGCCATATTAGGCATTTCCGGTGACCAGTGTGTTGACTACCGTTTTACTTATTTATTATGAAGACTTAACTTGAACGATAAAAGCTGAGCAAACTAGACGAAAAAGGAAGTTTGGTCCAGTGAACTCGAAAATTAGTATGCTTAACCGCTATCTCCAGTTTCCAAGCTATTAAAGGACAATTTTCGTCTTAAGGCCCCCTAGCCTCTCTCAGACATACTCAAACTCGACTGAAACTGGAAACAATGAATAATTCGAAAAACTAAGAATGTGTCAGACAAACTTATGAGGTTAACCACTTGATCAATTAATTTAACAGGGTAAATATGACGTGGCTATTTCTAATAATGTTACGGATTAATTGAACTGCTCGTTCGAGCTTACCGACTGTAAATGTTTGAAACAAATCCCAAATCCCCAAAATGATTTTTGATCTTCTGCGTACAGATAATTACAGGTTGTTATTTCGTCGATATCAGTATCAATAAAACGATACATCGCTATTTTAAAATTAAAATATCGCTCATTACTAACTACAACACATACGTAATGAAAGAGTAAATATAAAATCCTCCAGGCGTTTCTCAGAAACCTTTACGCTGTAATCACGGCAGTAGATTTTTTGCTTTACAGATTTATTGAAGAGGATAACATTCTTCGAACAATTAAGAGTTAATCGAATTTTACGACTGCAAAAGATTTATCAACTTGTACGCTTTGAAAAAGGAATGAATTCAATTTCCGATTAATTTTCAAGATGAAAATGTACGGATTTTTTTGTGTATTTAAAAAAATTAGTTTTTATAGACCGTCGTAAAATTGTGCATCATTCCCCTACAATCAAATATTATTACAATATTATATAATTATTAATAATATATTATATAATTAATTATATTATATTAATAATATTATATAATCAAATGCATTCATATAAAATCAAAACAATGAATAAATATCAAATCACATCTTTATACGGGCAAGGCCATGTACTTAAATTATACTCAATATTATATTATTAATATTAATCAATATTATTATATAACCAAACACATTCACATTCAATCAAAACAATGAATAAAGAGCAACAACTAATAATCAAGATATGTAATTAAGATGTGATTTTCTTACTTTCATTATGAATATTTAATTTTAAAATTCATTTATTAGGTTTTCCGCATACTATGTAGTAGTATACTAGTACTACTACATTAGAAAACTTTAAAAGTATTGCATACATTATTAAATTTGCAATAATCAAAATTATTTTCTAAAATTTCGATTATACTTTTTTTTATTTGCATGTCATTTGATCCTCTGCAAGACATATCAAGTCTTGTATAATAGAATATGCATTATTAAAAGAAACATTACAATTATGTTCCCTGAACCCTTAGGGCAGTATCTCAGACACTGCTACATGATTATAAAAAATATTCCCACAACAGTTTGGCAATTCCTCATTTAGATATTATCTCAGCCTCGTTACCGCAGGAGTGGAAACAGAACAACCGAAACCCGTAATTGCTTAACAAGCGAGTAATGTTAACACATTAATTCTTATTTTCTTGGCAAGCTTGGGGCACAGCGATCATCTTTTGCAATGGGGAATGCTAACCTGATCAGCAGAAGATACGTTGCAGTGATTCAGTTTCTTGGTCTCGTTAACTTCGACCTGCGATTGCGTACAGCTTTGCAGGGTAAAAGGAACGGTATGCGGTAAAAAAAATAGTTTAAGAGAAATTTAAAAACTTTAATATTCCTACTTGGATAATTTATTTGTCGTTTAATTTTAAAATTTATTATTTTTAAGTTGTATACTAATTTTCTTTTTTATTTATACTCAATGTTCTATTTTCTGAAGGCTGGATAATTTCGTAGCATTTGTGTGGCAAAGTTTTTTAAAAGAAAAAATTGTAACTGGAAGAAAGATGCCCACTTACTGCCGCTGGCGTTTAGATAAAATAGTTTGACCTTACGGGATAGTAAGTTTTATCTTGAAATATCTTAGTTTTGCCCTCGTCGACAGTTTTCATTCATTTATAAAATAGATTTTTGGAGTATTTTTATTTTGCGTTTTCATATACAATCAAGCTCAACTTATATTTTGAGAAAAATTTCAGCCACCTAAATATTTGTTTTAGAATTTTAAGATGTGTTTAAAACGTTGAATAAATTGTAAAAGGTTGGCAGATCACCAGTTTTCTTATTTTTATAGTAATTTTACATATAAATTATTTATTATACTCCGATATAAGGAACTACGCATTGAACAGTAACTATATGAAGTATTTTGTTTTCGAAATTAAATATTATTAAGTATGATTTCTAATTTGATGTTTGCACAATAAAAAAAAAAGCTTCTTACGCATTAAAAGTCACTTTTATATGCTAATTTATTTTGATGTGAAAATGTATGCACAGTTTTATCGGTATACATATATATATATATATATATATATATATATATATATATATATATATATATATATATATATATATATATATGTATTGTTGAATGTCACACAAAAAATTTCGGTTGATAAACATTAGTTTATTTTAATGCACATTTTAATCATTTTTACTATTACAGTTTAGGACACCGTCTCACAAAGGTGCCCCTTCTCTCTCACACACACAGAGAGAATTCTCTTTCTTTTTCGTAGAACATGACAAAAACGCCACCTAACGGCGTGAACCTCAATATCGCACATTCCAGCAGTAATTTGAAGCAAAAATTAGGTGCAAGAAGCAATTTAGAAAATGTTATTTTCAAAGGAAAACAAAAGTAATCAAATGATTTAGAAAATAACACATTTGAAATATATTCTTTACCACAAAAGAGATCTGTGTATGGTAAATATTATATGTAAATGTAACACTGTAGCTCTGATAAAAAATTGTTGAATTTTGATCATTTTCTTGTATTTGGAATAAATTAACTTCATTGAAAAATGATACTAAAAATTCAATATTTTGCAGAAATTATGCAACTGCAACTGGAAATGGAAAAATTTTCCTTGTGGAACTTTGGGTAGAAGCCCTTAGAACTCCTTAGAAGCCTTAGAAGCTTTTGGAACGTCGTAGTTTTCAGATGGATATTCGCCTACATGGGCATGTAGTACAGTCAAACTTCGATAACTTGACTTCCTATAAGTCGAATAATCCGCAAACTCGAACTTTTCATCAAGTCCCGAATCATTTCTATACTTTTCTTTAAAAAACTGTCTCGATAACTCGAAGTGAACATCTTCTAAGTTGAAATTTTTGTGATAGATTTCCCTGGTAAAAAACACAATTCTGTTCAAAACTTCGAATACCAGTCCTTCTCGAAGGTCATGAGAAAGCACAGGACGCTATTCACATCTTACAACAATACCTGGAGACCACCGAAGGTACAGACAACACCCTATTTAACTGTGTTCAGAAATTAGGTGACTTTGTGAATGCCTTAAAAATAACTGCTTTTTTCAAATGAAATTTACATGGTATGTACACTAATTAATATGTAATGAGGCCAAATTTATTGGGTTTTAATAAATCTTTTGAACCCATTCTTCTCTTGTTGTTTACATTGGCTAATAAAAAATTGAAAGGAGTACAACTATAGTATTATGGCACATATCAAACCATTTAAACCATATCGACCCATCTTAAGTGTCAGTTGAAAGGAATGGTTGGTAACTTCGATAACTCGAACTTCGGATAAGTCGAATATTTTTGGGGCCCCCTGGCACTTCGAGTTATAGAAGTTCGACTGTAGTAGAAAAAGCTAACAGTAGTTAAAAATGGAGGGTAATAATGGCAGATACAGAAAAATTTGGGCTATTGTCTGTATGGTTGTCATCTACCTTTGTTAAAAAGAAAAATCGTTCCGAGAAAATGAATATTCTACAAACTGTTTTTTAAACCGGCCCAAAAAAGGAACGGTAGGTTTTAGTGAGTAGCTTACCAACCCCGGCGTCAGTTAAACCAGCACAAGGTATTCGGGTTTTCCCATAAGAGACCGTAGAGAAAGAAAACCAGGTAGTTACGATGATCTGTATAAAAACAAAGGCACATGTGAACATTCTAAAGGTGGGGACCAGAAGTACAATCCCACGTCATTAAATAACCATTTGGAAGGCTCGGAATACCCGTGCTTCGGTGTGGCACGTTACATAAGCCCTGCTTACCAAGGAAAGAAAAAAAAAAAAGTTGGGGTCAAAAGTTCGGCTAGAAGAGTTCGCTCCGTGGAAAAAAAGGAAAGCAAAGTAATCCTCGCTAGCGTTACGATTCGAGAAAACTAATAGTATGCACACCAAGCTAATGAGGCAACCCAGCGGAAAAAGGAGGTCGAGAACGCATTACGTCACAGAAATCTTCAAGTTTGTTTACTCCAACCATCAATTCGGATTAGGGCTTATTTTCTTTGTCGCTTTTTTTTTCTCGTCATAAAAATTTGTCAGATACTTTAAATAAATGAGCAACTCCTACACCCGAGTGATACGTCCTCTTTTAAGTGAGGGTCATTTACAACCGCAAACGGGACACGATAGCAAAGAAAGGCACGGTTGTTTTTCACTCATTAGGGGAACAGTGAACTTGTTAATAAAACTAATTTTATTTTATTTTTTACAGATCTGCTTGAAAATCTAATATTTTATTAGCAATAAATTTACTTGAATGTGTGTATAATCACAGTTTCAATGTATAATCTTCAGGATTTTAAAAATTGGTAATTACTGCTTCAAAATCCATTATTCCCATCCTATACTGCTCCTAATAAAAAATGTTCCATTGTGCATGTCTTTCACGCGTAATAGGATCATTTTTAATCATAGGATACCTTTTAAATATTAGACCAGAACTTGGCTGTTATCGTAAGCATTCGCTGGAAATATAGTTAGAATCAAATAGTTAAAATACCCATTTTGCTCGTGCAAAATGCATAAAATATTTCTTTTATTTACAAAATGAATGGATTTTTGCTGTTAGAAATAGATTACTTTTAATTAACCTTATTTAATACTGTACACAGTTAAATTATCGATAAATTTTGAAAATATATGGCAGTTAAGAAATGCACCTGGAGTGTTTTAAATACTTACATAATGAGAAAACTTTTGTTACCTGAATTACTTGTCGTGGTCGTAATTATATTAATTATAAGGTGATGGATATTAAAACCCTCTCTTTGTTTCCTTTTATATTTTAATTCATTGACAAATATCGTCGTAATTCGTCTCATTGGCCAAAAGAATCCCTAAATGATACAATATCTCACCAATTTGGCGAAGAAGCCACAAACATCTTGTGTAAACTATAGCCCAATTCAGATCCATACTCGAGGAATTTTCACTAGCCGTGACATTATAGGTATTTGGAAATAAAATACGGGTTATATAATACGGGTTCAAAAATAATTCAAAGAGCAAATTTATTTTTGATACAATCTCTGATAAAAAAAAAATTTCAAATAGTCAAAAAATAAATAAATAACTTTCACGAATGTTTTAGATATGGAAGTTAGTTAATTTAACCATTTTAGTATTTTCATCAGTTTTCAGTAGTCGTAATGTACAACCCGTGTAGGCAACGACAGGCATAACAGTTAGTATATCACCGTTCCACCTAAATGCTTTCTTCACAGTTTACGAAACTGAATATATCCATTAGCGTAATCGGTCCAATTAGAAGATAAAATCCCGGAAAGCCATAACTCACGATGTCAGCGATTCGCTGCTAGGAACAACAAAAATTTCATTTTAATCGAGAGTGATATCGTTTACCAAGAAGATTGTATCACACTTTATCGGCGGCACATTCCGGATAGATAACTATTTGTTACACAACACTCGATGATGTACAGACAAGTAGACAAAATGGCTGGGAAAACTGGACAGAAGTTTAATCGGAATACCCGACAAAATTAAATCTGATACGTAACGTTTAGTAACACCGAAAGGTATTTTCTTCTCTTTATTTAACCAGCTAGCTCACAAGAGGCGTCTCGTGTGCAAAACAGTAGACCGTAGCGCTCCAAACCAAACCAAACCAAACCAAACCAAACCACAAGAGGCGTGTTTTTTTGTATTGTTCTGATATTAAAAACACACAAGTGTACTGTTTTTATAAATTTTATTTTTACATGAGAGCATGTACTTTAATCTACTATTTAATATAATTTCCAACAGAAGGTTAGCAGTTGACAAGACAAAAATATAAGCTCTATGGGTTTAAAAAAATCTAATGACACATTACAGCAGTCTAGATTTTATTAATATATTCTAGATTGCTTTTATTCTGTATCCTTTTTGGGCACTTAAGTGCGCTTTTGGAATATACTTATTGCATTTCCAAAATTTTATTCTTTGTGTATAATATAAACCTATATAAAATAACAAAAAAGTAAAACATTCTATTAAATTTTTGGGAACGGGTGGTAGACATTCGACCAGGTTGGGTAAGTCTCAAAAGTACGGGCTTAGTGATAAATGCACCAAACACTGCATTCTCTCACTGAACACTATATATTGCCATAAAGTGGGGAACAGAGCTCTCGTCATTAGTCCATCTACGATTTGTACTGTTTTCGTAGGTTCCCTTTTCTTTTCTACCTTCCTGCTTGTTGTTGTACAAAGTGGCAAATCAAAGAAATTGCCGGAAAGCGCTAAACCTACGTCTCTTTATCTATACCAGAGGTGGGCAAAAGCCGGCCCGCGGGCCGGATCCGGCCTGTTTGCTTACTTTATCCGGCCCGTAGAAAAAAAACCCATGCAATTTTTTCATTCTCTTATATGCGATTTTCTTGAAATCAACAGTATTTGTATGCGTAGTGTACAACATATATTTGTGAAAGAACTTTTTCGTTAATGATTTACACGAAAAATAAATATCGATCACAAATTACTGACGAAAGTCTACACTCGTTATTAAGGGTTGCTACAAGTGATTTGGATCCAGATTTTGAAGAAATAATATCAAATAAATATTTCAGATTTCACGTTTCGTATTCACTAAAACTATTCTATTTTAACGTTTGATGTGTGTCTTTCCTTTTTATCATTCTATTTACTATTATATTTACAAAATGTAATATAAATATAAAAAAAGTAATAACTATGATCAAAATAAAATAATTTGTATCGTTAAGATATAAATAAATATCAAAATAAAATCTTTCATTAACTGATTTATTTAATGACCGTTAATTTGATATAATGCATCCTATTTCTTTAAAAATTACGCGACATATTTTACTGGGCACAAATGGTTCGCATATACTCCTAAGTAAGACAATTTATTATTACTATTATCTTTTATTAACTCTCAAATTTATCTGTCCAAATGCTTTAAAATGATACTATTAGTGTTTTTGTCAAAAACAATTTCTTGGGCAGTAAAAAAACTCCATCCAAAACATTCGCGCGTGCACAGCGTACGCGGTATAATCTTCCGGCCCGGGAGACATTTTGAAAATTTCATTTTAGCCCAAGCTTAAAAGTATTTGCTCACCCTTGATCTATACCAATACGGAGAAATGAGCCGTCACACAAAAGTTAACAGGGTTCGTACTCTATTGCCAGGATAAAAAAAGAAGCGCCTACTGACACGACATCACAGTAATGCAAATTGAGTTATTATATTTCTATAGTTTTATTTCTATAGTGTATTCTAAATAATTTTTAAGTAATGTTTCAACTAATGCAGCGCTACCAAAGCAATCTTTCTGAATAAACTAATTGCGCTTTCAGTTTTACTGTATGTATATTATGATGTGAACTGATAATAATAACAAAAATAATGAAAGGTTTATACTATACAGTTAATTACCCATTAATATTCCATCAAAATAAAAACTGTAATAGCAATGAAATCAAAACATGCTATATAGCAATAAACTGACATTACAGAAAATAAACTGTAATTTAACGTCAATTGGTTTTGGTATAACACTATTATAAAATGGGCAATAATAATTTTGCGGGGAAGAAGAAAAAATGATTTTTAAATAATTTTATATTAAATAAAATCACTTTCAAATAAAAATAGTAGTTTTATAAGTTAAGTAGTATGCAAACTATGTACTAACATGCATAACACTTGTACCGTACAACCAGCTTTTGAATTTAATTTTCTAGACATCTTCCGCCAGTCTAAGCGTTTCGGATTTTGACTCCCCAGCGTGTGATAAATTTACGGTAATTTAAGTGCTATGCTACAATTCGGTAAAGGACTCATCTTGTAGATTGCTAATATATATATATATATATATATATATATATATATATATATATATATATATATATATATATATACATATATATATATATACATACATATATATATACACACACATATATATATACACATATACACACACACATATATATATATATATATATATATATATATATATATACATATACATATATAAGTGTGTGTGTGTGTGTGTGTGTGTGTGTGTGTGTAATATGGGCGAGACTTATTCAAAATCACAACACAGTTTATTTCTGGCAAGAAACATGAAATCCGTACAACAGGCAAACACTTTTACCACCTCGTGCACATAGATAATGAGATCCCGTACATACGCTTTTCAAGTAGGGATTCCTCAGGTAAAAAGACTATGAATAATCCCTAAGCACAATTGATCACGTGATAAAAAAATACCCATATTTAGAGAGAACGCGCTAACTATTGGCTAAAGTAGTACAGACAGAGACTGAATTAAGTCTATAGCGTGTCTGGAGGGAAAAATCAGAAAGATCGTGCAAATCACCAACGTACTTTATGAACAAAAGTTAAATTAATATTAAAATACGTAAATAAGGTATTTTATTACATTATATATATATATATATATATATATATATATATATATATATATATATATATATATATAAGCAATAGTTTCTCATTACATATATTTAAAGTGGTTTAGCTTCTCATTTAGAAACCGCATTTTAAAAAAAGTGAAGGACAAAAGGCTAGATATTGCTTTTTTATTTTATTGCGTTATCTTTTTTCTCCAATAGTTAAGAGAGTACTATCTCTTACGTCAAACGAAATTTGGACATTAAATCTTTTTAAAAAAGTCATTGCAACTTTTTCTTTCGTTTTACCACTGTAGCCTATATAATGATCTTATTCAAAGAAAACATAGCACTTAAAGAACTATAGACAATGTCTATAAAATGAAAAAATGCAAGTCGTGCCACTTAACCCTCTACTGATAGATTTAATGGTATCATTACAAAAGATTTCACAACCAGCTGCTGCGTCCCGAATACAAAAGTGAGAATACGACATTAAGTTTTAAGCTCTAAACGAGTACGTCATAATAAATGTAAAATCAGTGTATTTATACATTTGAAAAATTTCTTTTTGAATTAAACTCCGGGATAATGGATAGTAAACTCCATAATTTAACTCCATATGAAAATAAAAACTTTAATTACGTGGTATAAAGCAGAAATGAAAAAGCCATAAATAAGTATTAAGTTAACGTATGAGGATTTTTAAATTTATAAAGGCAACTAGTATTACGGATTAAAGATAAAGACATTTTTAAATACGAAAACACAGTATAAAATTTTTCCACCCTGAGGCACCTTGGTGTGAGATCAGGGTCGCTGTAAGGCAATCAATCCTGGAATCCCTTTATACAGAAACAAGACTTAAAACGAATAGTTACCGATATTTTTCATTAATTATTTTTTTATTAATGTTTTTCTTTAATGTTTATTATTTCTTTAAATAATAGATCCTTAAAAACACATGTGTCGGACTATATTCCCTAAAACCTTCATGTAAATAATTTTTTAAAATGTCTTATTTTAAATTCTGTCATGCTCTGAATGATTTTTATATGGTAGAAAAATTGTAATTTTTACTCTTTTGCAACGAACAAGCCAAGGTTGCCTTGGAGAGGTCTACTGTTTTACTACACAAGGGCTAATGAGACCGGGACCTACAGCTTAAGCCGATTCCAAACGGCTACAAACATCCATGCAAAAAACAGGATTCGAACACATGAACTCTGATATGATAGAGACAAGCAATTCGGCCACCATTTTTCTAAACGTCTGACTGGAATAAGTATGGTCCGCAGCCTATGTGAAATTACATGAAGTGGCCCATAGATCATCTAAAGCCGGGGTAATCAAACGGCGGCACACCAGTAAAGTTTAGCGGCCTAGGATGAATTCAAGAAACTTATAATTGATACATTAACCTTTTCAAGGCGGGAATTTTGTCGACATTCATGTAGATTAAGAAGGGAGAGTAAGCATTATTGCTTTCCTCCTTTTGAGCAAAATAAATGTCGCCCTCAGAAAATAAGAACATGAAATCTGTGATTGATAACGCTGTTTCTGATGACAACTGAATAAATAGTATAGAGGATAGAGAATAAAGGATAGACAGGAGAGGAAGTGCCTGTTTTATATTTCAACCATAACCGTCTTTTGGAATATTTCAACTCTGGTTGAAATATCAACCGCCCGTCCCAAAAGTTAATTATAGTAAATACAATATTCGATTGAATTATTGATTATATAAATACTAGCATATAGCCCGTCATATGACGGGATCCGTAAAATTTTGCTAACCCTAACTCATTAAAAATACAATAAGGATGCTCCTATACATTCCAGGTCTTTTGACCACCGCAGAATGTAATTGGTTCAAAGGTGTGGGATCTGGAAAAATCTTCCGAAGTTTGCCGAAGTTCAACAGCGATACTCTGAGAGCGATGTCAAACAGCGATGGGTACAGTTAAATCAAAAACAGCGAGCGAGCTAGATCAGTGATACAACGATGGGGCTGTTTGAATGCCACAATAGCTCCAAACCGTGCGGTTATGTATGAAAAACAAACACACTTCTTAATTTTCAAAGATACATAACTTAAACGCTAGATATTTATTAGTCCGTGAAATAGACTAAATGACTTTTATGAAAACAATTTGTTGTTAATACCGGTGATAAAACTGCATTGCAACAAAAAATAATCGATTATTAAATTTAAAATTATCAAACATGTACTTAATCTATTATTTAAGCCAAATATAATAGAAAATTATTTTCGTAATGTCTAAGTTCAGTGATAAAAAGTATGAAAATAATGCAGATGATATTTAAATAATTTAAAATAAGAAAAGATTAAATGAGATAGTTAAAGGAATGACGTTATAATGCTAGAAAACAATGTTATTTTTACCTATTTATTGTGGGATAAATCGATAAATTTAATCGCCGGATTAACCGGAGAAAATAGGGTTTGAAATAATATCATTTATCGCTCGAAAAGGGGGGGAGGGGTGGATTTTGAACGTTTTAACGGCGAGAGTATTTTTCGCTGTGATATGAAGCACATTTATACCATTTTATTTTAGAATCGGATCGACAGTTTAAGAGAAGATAAAACTGACTCGCTTTGAATTCTGTTAACCCTAACTCATAAAGAATCCAATATGAATGACTCTATCCATTCAGGTCCAACCGCTTCATAAATTCGAGGACAGATGGGAAGATCACTTAGGCTATTATTATATAGGAAGTTTATGTAATTATGAAATTAACAGTTCTACTATTTATTGGTGAATAATAAACTATATTAGAGCACCTAAAAGACACAACCTATTAGAGGTTTTAAAGTGTTTTTACAATTAACTCATTCCGAAACTATAGAAATATTAGTGAAATGTTTTCACCTATATATACATATATATGTGTCTGTGTCAGACGCAGAACTTAAGAGGAAACAGAAAACGAAATGAACGAAATTAAATACAATGAATGGTGCAAAGAAAACGACACAGGATAATCGACTGCGGAATAAAATTAATTGATTTGAAGGACACATTTTGAGAAAATTCGCTATCACTGCGAGTAGTATTTAGTTATCATTCAGCGAACGTGAGGCACACAGTCCCCGGACTATCACGATCCCCGTAATTGTTTAAGAGATGAGTGTCACGCAAACGAGCGGAATTGTTATGCTATTTTTCATAGCTTCACGTTCCTGGGTAAATATTAATAGTCCACTTCTCCACGCACACAGACGATGATGCAAATGAGATAGTCGCTCTTTTGTTAACTCTCGCCAATTTCATTCCTAATTAAGTTCATCGACACACAAACCGTGGAACTAGCGCCGTGCCTGTTTATCACCATTTTTCGCCTTTCAGAAAGATACTCAGTAAACAACCATCAACTGCAGAGGGCGTTGAATATATAATATAAACATGAAAAGATATTTAGAATTTCAATTTTTTAAATACTCAGCTTTTAATTGTATTCTTTATGAGCATAATAAATAAATATAAGTTCATTAACTTTCTTTGATCAAATAACTAGTAATATTGACTGAGATATAATTAAATAAGTAGAATTAGTTTTTATTAGTATTAGGTAATTAATTTAAAAGCATTATTAACTTAAAAGTCGTGTATTTTAATAGCTTTTTAGATTGATTTTTATAAAATTAACACAAAATAAACTTATAGCAAGCAGGTTAGAAAAAAATAAATCCAGTAAATTATACAACAAATTCTGCAATATTATTTTATAACTATACAATAAATTATAATAAAAACACACAAACACACACACACACGCACACAACGCGCGCGCGCGCAACACACACACACACAACACACACACACATTACACACAAACACAACACACCAAATCACACACACACACACACAAAAAAACAAAACACACACACACATAACAAACACACACACAAACACACATAATAAACACACACAAAACACACAAAAAAAATATATATATATATAATATATATATACATATATATATATATATATATACACACACACACACACACATACATACACACACAAATAACACACATATACACACACACACACACACACACAAATACACACACACACATACAAACACACACACACACACATACATATATATAACAAACACACACAACACACACACACACACACACACACACACACACACACACACACACACACACACACACACACACATAATATATATATATATATACAGATATATATATTTATATATATAAAGGCACTAAACTCTAAAAGACAAATATTTTTTATTACAATACGTATAATTTTCAAAAACTGAGTCGTTTAACAACATTTATAAACGCATTGCCTCTCTTGCACATCCCATATGATATAAAATCTAGTGCCCTTATACGCTTGTATCTCATCACATGTGATACCTAATGATAAAAATGCATAAAATAATGTGTATAAAATATATCACATGTAATATTCAAGAGTAAAAAGCATTAGATGTGTACAATACCAGATCAAACAAGATGGAGGCCCTAAAGCTAGTGAAATCTCGAGGCCCTGTCGCCTAATAATTTAACCAATATAGGGCCTAAACACCAGAAGAACAATTTTTCAGAAATCAGAGCAAATTTTTGCATATGCAGATGACATTGTCACAGTTGCACGGACTCCAAGGGCTCTCAAACAATCCTTCCTTTTCTTGGAAAATGAGGCGAAGAAAAACCCATCTTTCAATTAATCAAACTAACCAAGTAAATGACGAATACAAATTTTAATGGCATTACATATGTTGAAATAGGAGACTACAGATTTGAAGGAGTTAGCAGTTTTACCTATTTGGGTTCTGAATTGAATGCTGTTAAAGATGTAACGCCAGAAGTACTAATAGAATTACTGCTGGCAATAAATGCTTCTATGGAATACGCAAATATTTAAAATCTAGTCTGATTAGCAAGAAAACTAAACTACTATTCTATAAAACTTTAAAAGCCCATAGTGTGTAATATAACTGATATTTTGTTATTTGCATGGCAACATGATATTAGGTTTTTTATGGTTGGCAACAAGCTTGGCTAATGTGTTGTGATAATATTCATCAACATGCAGCCAAAGACTCGGTACATGCTGTGCAATTATTATTAATGTTAATATATATAACTAAGAAGATTTAAATAAAGTTCATATTATAAAGTTCATATGTAGTTTATATCGTTTATGCATATCAGTAGAAGATTTAACATAGTGACTTATGCGGCTGAAATGTGGTCGATCACCGAAAATGATAAAGAAATATTAGCAGTCTTTTAAAGAAAGATACTGCGAAGTATTGCTGGGAGGCATAAAAAGTAATGATACATGGAGAAGAATATTGAGAATTTAAAATTTATATAAAGAGCCAGAATAATAAAATTTCTATAAATTCAACAACTGAAATAGCCAGGACATTTAATTATAGTGGAAGATCACCGAACCACCAAAAAGATCTTCAACGCTGAACGAACTGGAGCCCAAAAAAGGGGGAAGACCGGTGGATACAGAGACTTGGAAACAGCTCTGCCTGGAATTCAATTATACGGAAGACCATGGCCCTCCCTGGGAACTTAGGAAGAAGAAGAATAAGCTCTAATGTCTAAATTAACCCCTTTCCGGTTTTTTCGTAGCTGAACTCGGGCATGCGAAATGTACCATCCTGGCTCATCCCGAGTGTAGTTCGGGCACTGTGAAATTTTACACTGTGCAATCAGTCTTTCCCGAATTATCTCACATGTGCTTTTTATGGTTTCGAATGCTTTTGTTTACTTTTCTGGCTACTAGATTATTTGCTGCTCAAAGAGAGACAGCAGAGGGAAGAAGGTAAGGAGAGAAACAAGGTTCTACTGTCCAGATTGCGATGTTGAACTCTGTGCAGTACCGTGTTTCCAATTGTATCATACATGATCAAATTTTGATTAATAATTTCATAATCATTTACGTAAATGCAAAGAATATAAATAAAATTTAATTCAAGATAAAAGCTAGGTATTCTAAGCTTTATATTTATAGTTAGTGTGAATTGACTCCAAAGTCTAATGATTTCTGACGCATAGAAAGCCAACTATACAGGTAAATTACTCATTTATTTAAATTGATTTTTTTACATTAATTTTTAGGAAATTTTGTATGCGAATGATGCTATTATGTTTAAAAAGCTATGTATGTATGAAAATAAGCATAAAAATTTGACATTTTTTGGCCCATAATCCCGGGATAAAATGAACCTGGAAGGGGAAGCCAGAACTGTAAGTCAAATTCACAAAATCTAAATAACTTACCTAGATGTCTGTAAATGTCTCCGTTTTCAATAAAATATGATATGCATTCGATACCAATTCACGAAATAAATAAAAACTTAACTTTAAGAAGATTTTTGAAAATTCATTTACCTTATATTATTTTTAATACGAGGAACATTAGAATATAGTGCTTAATAAAATTACTGTAAATAAAAATAATTTTAGAGCACCTCTGTGCAAGAAAATTATGAAAATCAATCTTGGATTACCGGAATACGTTTCTGTAGTTAGTGTGTGTATGTGTACGTCCATGTGTTATAATGCATGTGTGTGTGTGATATTAAGTTTAATTTAATATTGCAATACCCATAAAACGCGTGGAACCCATAGGCATTTACCTAATGGTTAATCCGGCATTGAATGTGTATATCAAATGTGATGCACTGGACTGGTAAAGGGTTAGAAACATTCCTAGTAAACTCCAGTTTAGCTCATTGCTTTCACATTTAAACGGTATAGTTCATTCAAACGTTAACTGTATTGCATTTTAGCACGAAATAAAAATACATTTTCAAATATAAATTTTTAAAAATCTACTAATAAATCAAAATTTAAAAGCAAATTTCACTTTAAAATTTTTTCAGGATTTCCAGCAAAATTTTATACATAAACTATTACATCAAATATGAATTCATTAATTTTCTTTGATCAAATAACTAGCAATATTGACTGAGATATAATTAAATTTAAAAGTAGGATTAGTTTTTATCAGTATTAGGTAAGAAATTAATTTAAAAGCATTATTAATTTAAAAGTCGTGTATTTTAATAGATATTTAGATTGATTTTTAAAAAATTAACACAAAATAAACTTATAGCGAGCAGGTTAGAAAAAAATAAATCCAGTAAATTATAAACATTAAATTATAAAAACTAATATATATATATATATATATACACACATACATATATATATACACACATACATATATATATACACGCACACATATATATATATACACACACACACTTACATATATATATACACACACACACACTTACATATATATATATATATACATACACATATATATATATACATATACACACACTTACATATATATATACACACACACACACTTACATATATATATATATATACATACATTGCATTAAATCTTTTACTAGCCATAATTTTTCCCTTGAAATACCAATAAAAATGAATACGTTACAAATTCATAAAGAACAAAAAGGGAACTAAATATGCTTAATCTTTTGGGTTTTTCCTTGACTTTTGATAACGTTCTAAAGTTTTCTTCGACTACTTTGCAATTTACTGACATTCCCTGTTGCTGGGAATTCTGTTCTATCTTTGTTTCATTATTTTTGCTCAAAATTGTTTAGTAGAATTACAAAAACATTTCTTCAAAATTCTGCAAGGACTTTTAAAAACATAGATATACTATTCAATTTTATAAAAATTTTAATGCAGTTATGAATATTAAATTTTATGCAACTTTGATTTTAAGTTAACAATAAATAACGATATATCGAAGAGAGGTTGCATTTCACAAAACAATGAGATGGAATTATCGAATTTTCGGTCAAATTTCGCCAAATCGAAGGAAAAAACAAAAATTAATTTTCACTTTCAGTTTATCACCCCGAAGTGTGATAAAAACAAAGCTTCGTGTCATGTTTAACATGTTCTTTTTTTAATCACAAAATATCTCTATCACAAAATTGTATTTGAACAGCAGTGCCCCTTCTCTTAAAATAGCACACTATTGCAAAGTCATTTTAAACAATAGGATTCCCCCCTCGTAAAACGACGTCCAACGTTTACAAATGAAGTCCCAAACATAAAAAGCAAGCATGACTCACTCGAATTACGCCATGTAATTATCAATAATAAAAAAAGAAGTGCCTAATGACATGTTTGAAAAATCATTGAGGATCTCTCGCTTGCCCTCTTCCAATTTGGAATTTATCGGACATCTCCCCGGAAAGAGACCCGCATACGAAAAGAGGAGAGTTCTCAGTTCCGGGCGATTGGCCATGCGAAGTTGACTTCGAAAAATGCTGAAAAGCGGGGGCAGGTACTTGCTTCTATTATTCGACTCCCACACTTCGCCAGAACCAAAAATAAAAAGACAATGGACGAATGCTGTTTGGCTAGTTCGACCATCTATTTATCTTAAAAGGTTACCAACTGATTTTTTGGGAAAACCCCTTCTGCTTATAATTCCAGCTGTAAAAGCTTATCTATGAGATGAACCAGTAAATACGCAATTTCCAGAAATATCACATACTTAAACGTGTCCCGCCTTCCAAGAATTATTTTTCTTTGGAGTAAAATTCAACCCATAAAAGTTGCTTTAACTACTTTTTTTCATGGATATTAAAAAAGCAGATGTCAAAGATGAAATCCGAGTTAAGGTGGGTTTATACCTGCCATATTAGATACTTTTCGCTCTCTGTTAAGCTATGGGAAAAAATAAAATTCCTGCAAACCGACTCGAATTTAAAGATTCAAATATATTATATGTTGTAAGACGAAGGAATACAACAAATGGTAATGGCCACAACGAGACACCGTTTGAGCCACGGAAGACCTTTATTATTAGAACTTCAGTTGGGAGGGCTGCCACTTCATTATTATAGGGATGGAAAGAACTGAGAGATCATCTAATATGAAAAATCTAAGTCAAAAGCTAAGTAAAAATCTTAGTAAAAATCTGGCCGAACGATGGCCGATTGGTTAGGGTGCTGGCCTTTGGAACCGGAGTTCGTGGGGTTCGAATCCAACAGTAGCATGAATGTTCATAGCCGTTCGGAATCGGCTTTAAGCCGTAGGTCCCGGTCTCATTAGCCCTCGTATTGCAAAAAGTAGACCGTAGCACTCCAAACCCAACCCAACCAAACCAAACCAAACCTTAGTAAAAATCTGTCTCCGATAGCATGCATCTTCTTTTGTTTAGAATTTCATTAATTAGCACTAGAGCACTATAAAGTTTTAATTGGTACGACTCCCATCCCTGAGGACATGAACTGTAGTCCCAATGGTCAGTATAGATTAGTGGTTAAAAAGAGCAAAGCCAAGAGACGAAGGATTTTTTGCCCTAGACTTTAGATTTGAAAACACGTGAGAATTTTCTAGGGTCGTCCTGAGGGCTTTCGGCTATAAATTTATTTCGTGGTTGAAATGTCAAATAACGGAAAGTTATCTGACAGTATATTCCTTAACGGTTTTTTTTTTAACAAAATCTCTTCATTAATTTACTTATACTTTATACACACACACACACACACACCACGTGATAAAACAGCAAATTCTCTAGGATAGTGTCTGCCTTTTACAGTAACACCGAAAAAAAAAGTATTTAATTTGAAATTATATGCGAGAAGTTTTGGTGTACTCTTTTTCAAATGTAAATAAGAACATTTAGAAAGGTATAAATAAAAGAGAAAAGATAACACTGTTGAATATTTGCTATTCTATGAGTTATTTTTTATAAAGTATTGTTTAAATACGAACTGGCCAGAGGGAATTTTATTCCCCACCCCCATTGTTAAGTTTGGTTTCGTTTAGAACGCTACGGTCTACTATTTGCTACACGAGGGCTAACGAGACCGGGGCCTACTGCTTAAAGTCAATTACGAACGGTTACAAACATCCACGCCAGCAGCGTAATTCGAATTCATGTATTCCGGTACCGAAGACCAGCGCTCTACCATTCGGCCATTATCCATCCCCATAGGTCAACACTAAGTGAGAGGCATTCAACATAGCAGGTACAAACCCACCTTACCATACAGTATTGTTATACACCAGAGCTGTCAATTATGTGCAAACGTGCAAAGTTTATCACGCAAAAAAAATTTGAAAATCAATAAAAATAAAATAACTCTAATAATTTATTTTACGTTATTAAATAGTGTCATGTTGGTTTAGTGTTATATATATGTCCGAAGAAACTCGTCAACAATCCACTAGATGGCGTAAAAACATTTATAAAATTAGTATTCAGTTCCCTATCCACCTTTTTTAATTATAATTAAAATTTAATCTTGTCTTGGGTCATTTTCATATGAAAAACCATTGTAATTCTATTACTGTTATTTTACTATTCCATATAAATTTAAAAAATTTATTCAAATACTGCATATACACATAAATTACTACCACTGCGAAAAAAAGCTACATTTCGATTTGCATT
This sequence comes from Pardosa pseudoannulata, assembly GCA_032207245.1. Classification (NCBI taxonomy): domain Eukaryota; kingdom Metazoa; phylum Arthropoda; class Arachnida; order Araneae; family Lycosidae; genus Pardosa; species Pardosa pseudoannulata. The sequence continues at coordinate 157,735,913 of CM063506.1, read as the reverse complement.
AATTTTGGCACTTTGACTTTAAAATCCTATTTGCTATCCCTGGTCGAGATTAGTATAGCATTTTGATTTACAAATACTCACAGCTAATGATATTAAAACAAATCAAAAAACTGAAATTTCACTCGGATTAATTTTTCAACTTTAACAAATGTTAAAGCAGTAAGTAGCGTGAAATAATTTTACCAGTTCCGCTCTCAATAACTAAATAGTAAGATCTTACCTCTTATTTTTTCCGAAATAGAATCCAAAATTTAAGGAGGAATGTTATGCATTTCACAAATTGGTATCTATTAAATCCACGTTACGTTAATATACAGAAACACTTAAATGTACATAGCAACAATATTAAAAATTGACGAGCATAAAGTCAAACATAAAAATGGCAAAGAACAAAAAAGCTCAGAATAAGGAAAATTTAAAGTTAAGAGAAAGAAACATCAGTTAAAATGCTAAAAATATTTTACTTTATTTTAATCTGTTTCCATCTCAGAAAAAGTAAATTATATCTTTTTATTTAATTATCGTCTGTACTTAAATTTTAATTATATTACATCAATCAAATTCCTTTAAGTATCATTCATTTCAAACAATTCACCTTCGTTTTATTTATGACGTCGTAATTATTTAATCGCTTATAGTTTTCAACATTATTTTAACACTTATTTAAATAAAAGTGAAATTCGCTATCAACATATTCCAATTCAGAGGTAAATTTACTTTTAATGTAGATAGTAATGATGTTTTAAAATAACAAGAACAATGTCAAAAATGGTTAAGAATAATGATAAGATACGTTAAATGCTAACTATATATATATATATATATATATATATATATATATATATATATATATATATGCTTTATTTTAATGCTACCATTTAAAAAATATGAATTCCATCTTTCTATCTTGTTATCATCAATATTTATTTTTTATTTCTATTAAGTTAGTCCTATTTCTTTTAATGTCGTTAATTTCAAACAGTTTTATTTATGACGTCATAATTTAATCGTTTATGGCCCTCGCATTATTTTAAAATATATTTAAGTAGTAGTGGCATCCTCTATCTTAATTCATAGGTTGATTTCTTTTTTATTTAGAATAAAAAAGAAACACATGAAAGTAAAAACTTTGCCTACGTACTTCGTGGTCCAAATTACTGTAGGCATGCAATAGATTACAGATATGCCAAGAAAAAAAATCAACTTTCCGGTTTCAACATTATTATGTTTAAGTCACAAAATATAATGTCTGCAATACAAGTTTGAGCAAGCTGGTAATCAATGTCAAAATTATGTACTCACTGTCTTAACTAAGATCTCGTTATGGAGATATGGCAAATCAAAAGAAATTATTCTGCACTTACCTGAAAAGGAAAAGAAAAGACTCTTAATTAAAATATTACATTGCAACAATACAAAAATCATTATACAGCGATTCATAATACGATTATTAGTAATAATAACTTTAGACGCCTTTTCAAAATAAAAGCTTTTGAATTTCATGAACATTTGAAATAATCCAGGTGCATTTCTAGTTTCCATATCCGTATAGAATTTCTCAACTATTTACATTAAGGATTTCATAACTATTTGAATCCCTCCAGGTGCATTTCTTGCTATCATATTCCTTTGAAATGTCTCAACTATTCCCATTAAGGAATAACAAATGCAAATTTAGTCTGAACTAATGATTCCAAACACAAAATCTGTCCGTAAAATAAGATTTTTTTACAGGAAATAATGATATTCCTAATAACGTTATATTTATCTCTTAATATATTTTTCGAAAGCTGAGTATAACAACAAAATGTTGTTCTGAGATCAAAAAGATAGCTTATAAATAAAAATGGCTACACTATAAGCACAAAGTAATGCATACAGAGTAATGTTAATATACTATATCGAGAGTGAAAAAAATAATCATCAAGTAAAAATATATTTTAGGATTCAATCTTGCATAGTTACAGTTTTACGTAAATATATTGCAAACAGCAATAAATAAAAAAAAGTTAGCTATGATAAGATAAGTTGCTAAGACAAATTTGTTTTAAAATTCACGGTCACAATAAAATAATTAACGAAAAACGTTACAGCTCGATTGGTGTTAAGCATTTACATTCTAAAACAATAACAGACATGTATAGTGAAAATACTTAATCTGAAATTCTTCAAACGATGTTTTTCAGTTGCCAGTATAGAAAGAATGAAAAGAAATTTTCACCATTTGTGTAAGTAATAACTAGTTTAAATACATAATTTAGTAACATTATTTAAATGTAAGTGATTAATTTAAAAGCGATTCAAAAATATTTAAAGAATTGTAGATGTTATGTAAATTATTGTACAGCTTTTTCTGCTTTGTAGTTGGCAACAATTATTATTATTCCAAGGATTTGAAAAACCCAAACCAGAAAAAAGTTACTAGAATTGAAAATAAATTCGTTATATTTGATTTTATGGTTTTATTCTTGTTTTAATTAAAAATCGTTAAATAAATTAGTTTTTACGTGCTTCTTTTATTATTGTTCCAACTGAGAAACTGCATAAGTAAATTAATCATAGATTAGTCAGACGGTTGATTAAAAATATTCTACGGCATTTCTTTGTCACATTGTGATGGAAAAAAGTAAATTCCATAATTTGTGTGAATTAAGACTAAACTTGTACAAAACGTTATTCTTTCCGGCTAATAATTTACTTTTCACTGAAAAAATATTCTCGAACTGTATATCTATAAAAACCAAAAGAATAATTTATTCAGTCTAATATTTTTTTCTACAAAGGGAAAATCATAAAAACAGGAGTATTAAAGTATATAATAGAATATAAGTATTTTTATCCGCAATTAATCAAAATGCTTGATATTCGCTTTCATAATTGTCTGTATTCCACAAAGATAAAAAAAAAATCGTTGGGGACGAAAAAGTTCACATAGACTTAAAACCAAAATCAGAAAATGGTTACCAGAAAAGAAAATAAATAAGCTATATTTGAATTTATGGTTTTATTCTTATTCTAATTAAATATCGTTAACCTAGTTAGTTTTTACATGCATCTTTTATTATTGATGCGACAGACGAACTACATAAATAAATTATCATAGATTTGGAAGACCACAGACAGAAATATTCTTAACATACACAAATAACCAAAGAATAGGTTTTATATATCATTTCCTTATATGGAAAAATGTAAATTGCATAATTTATACGCGTTAAAACTAAATATCTGCAAAGGCTAATTTTCCGAGCTAGTAGTTTACTTTTCACTGAAAGAACATTCTTGAACAATATAAAACCAAAAGAATAATACATTTATTAAATCATATTTTTTCTGCAAAGAAAACAGCCATAACGCTAGATTTAGCCGCTATTTTATTTGCAGTGAAAGAGAATGCTTGGTGTTGCTTTCATAATAGTCTATATTCAGCAAAGATTAAAAAATCTTTAGGGACGAAAAAGTTAACCGTGGTCAGTTTGAATTGAGCACAATGCCTACTTTCAAACTTTCACGTTTCTCTTTCGACTCCTGAAATAACTTATCTCACGACAAACGTGCTTTATCGAGATTTCGGTAGAACCTTACGTCATGCTCAGCCTATAAGTACGTGATGGGGTATAGGACGAAAAAGCAGAGAGCGTTGGACTTCTGCTGGGTCCGGAAACCGGTTACAACCAGTGGTCAAGAGGATCACGGACATGGGTGTCAGACAGGGAATACCACAAAAATGTTCTTCAACCCTGCGTTTCATGATATGCAAAGGCTGTGGTGGGGGAAAAACGTCTTCAAAAAAAAGTATGTTATAAAACAAATAATCCAACTCAAAATAAACAAGAGAAAAACTTACACAAGAACTAATGTTTTTAAAAGCCACAGCTGTATTAAACTTTATTAATTTATTTAAATCATGAATTTAAAAATTAAATGACATTTTCAGACGTTTTGAAAGATTCAAAAAATCTTCATCGGTGTTAAAAAGATGTCACTGAGTAAAGAAAATACAAGCACGTCAAATGTACTTTTTCCTCAAAAAAATAAGACAAAAGACCGTTATACTCTGCATAATTGTTACTGCTTCAGGTAATTGCTCGATATACGCATGAAACAAGACAGTTTTAAAGAATCAAATGAAACAGAAAAAAATAGGGTTAATAGAAATCTTTATATCGCTCCTATTAAAATATTATTTTGAGTGCTAGTGATTCTATTTAATCATTTTACACTAATTTCCTGAGAACTGGTAATGCAGTTCTCAACAAATTCTCAGCCATGTAGCTGGGAAGCTGGAAGTTTTTAGTTAGAACCGCTGCACTCTACTGTTCTGCTACACGAGGAATAATGAAACCGAAACTTACTGCTTTAAGCCGATTCCGAATGGCTACGAACATCCATGCCAGCAGCCGAACAATGGCCGAATGGTTTGGGTGCTGGCCTTCGTAACCGGAGATCAAACGTTCGAATCCCACTATGGCATGGATGTTCGTAGCCGTTCGGAATCGGCTTTAAGCAGTAGGTCCCGGTCTCATTAGCCCTCGTGTTGCAAAACGTAAACTGTAGCAATCCAAAACCAAACCAAACCATTCATGCCAGCAGCAGAATTGAAATCCGCAAGCTTCGTAGCAAAGGGAACATGAAAGATCAATAGTTTCTGGAATGTGAATTAACAGGTTAAGATTCAGTACTCTTTAGTCCTTAACATTAGAAATTAAAAAATGGATTCGGCTGAAAAATAAATTCTAAGCAACGTTGGGGATCAATTCATTTTCTCCCCGTATCAATTGGAAGTCTACCTGATGGTGCGTTCTGTATAAAAAAGAAAAAAAAGAACAAAAAATATGTATATTTATATATATATATATATATATATATTTATATATAATATATATATATATATATATATAAAAATTATATATAACATAATTAATATATATTTATATATATATATATATATATATATTGCATATATATATATATTTATATACATACAATATTTAAAATATAATTACATATATATATATATATATATATATGTATATTATATGTATATATATATATGTGTATATATTAATGTATATATGTATATATTTATATGTATATATATATGTATATATATATGTATATATATATGTATATATATATTGTATATATTTTTATATGTATATATATATATGTATATTTATATATATGTATATATATATATGTTTATATATTGTTATATTATATATATATGTATATATAATTATATGTATATATATATGTATATATATATGTATATATATATATATTGTAATATATTATATATATTTATATATATAATATATATAAATGTATATATATAATATATATATATATATATGTATATATATATGTATATATATATATATATTTATATATATATATATGTATATATATATATATATATATATATATTTATATATATATATTAATATATATATATATATAGAGAGAGAGAGAGAGAGAGAGAGAGAGAAAAAACAGAGTGCGCGTTATATATGAATAAACACAGTACAGTATCTAGATCAAACCACGGTTGAATTTTTAGTTTAAACTTAAAAAGTAATTCTTGAATTAATATAAGTGCGATTAATTATCGAAATAGGATAGCTGTATTAAATAATCTCGTGGATTTTAAATGTTTAAAAAACTGAAAAAAATTATAGTGAATTATATTTGGAATTCTTTATATTTATTTAATAATTTTACTTAATATTTATGGAAATCGTAACATACTTTTCAAAGACTACTCAAAAAAATTTTTGAATGAAAAATCTGAACTTAAAAAGAACTACTACTAACTGGTTTATAAGAGTGTAGCTTTTATTATATCTTGGGCCGACTTTTTCACGAAGGTTTGAACGACGAATTCTGTGGCGTAATTTAACTGTTTGAAAAATAATAGGTTGAGTTTTCTGACTTTAATTTAGATTCAAAACTTTTCAATTGCAAAGGACTCCGAAATGAAAATACCAGAGTCCCAGGGGTCTCACTACTGAGAAAAAATGAGAATCCTGCAAGAATCCCTTTAAAATATCAAGCAAAATCACATTTTTTATTTAAATAATTATAATAATATATATAATAATGATTAATATATATTATTAAGATAATAATTATTGTATATATTTGTAAATATGAAAAGATTTATTTTATTTGTAATTATGTTTATACAACATACATCTCCCTTTTTTTCAGTAAAATTTTCGATTTGCGGAAAGAAGATCAACAGCCTCTTTTAAATTTGGGGCTTTGTAATGAAACCATCATTAAATATTTTGGTTTCTTTCCTAGAAGTTTATTTTTAGGACTAGTTTTGATTCTCTTTGTGCAAGAGAAGCGTTTTTCCGGAAGTTTCGCCGGAAAAGAAAACTTTCTTTTTCCTCCGATCTTTTTGGGTCCGCGATATCCAAAATTGGTCCCTGTTGCGTCACTCCGCAATCGTGAGATTTTCACTCTTTTTTCCTTAGAATTTTTCGGGATCATGGAACCCAAAATTGCTTCCCGTTATTACAAATATCCGAAAAAAAAAATAAAAAAAAATAAAACGCTATAGCGTGTAAACGCGAGACCTGAAATACTTTCTCAAAATTAACATACAGATGAGAAAGAGAACTTTCCAATTTTTATAGATAATAAAGTGCCAGAGAATGATTTAATTATACAATACAGATAATTATCGTTGAACTGAAAACTAGTTAAATATCAACAGAATAAAATGAATGTTTTGCATAGAAATTAATGATTCCATTCATAAAATGAAAAGGAAAAAAAATTTGTAATTAAAATATAACTTTTTTTTTGCGTACGTATTATTAGTTTTTATTATACTATGTCTATTGCAATGCCTAATAATCAATAGATCAGTTTATCGGAATAAATTACAAAATATTTTGCTTTCTTGATAGGTTTTTTTTAGCCTATTTTTTCCATAACCATCAAATACCCCAGAATAAAATAACTCGATGCATTTTCTGATACTTCGAAAATTGGCTCTTTCGAATATTTTTCTCAGCCTTGACGAGTTCAAGATATATAGAATATTATACATTCTAAAGCTCGGTGTATATCTATAGTACTACAATTATTATTACAGTCAGTACCGGCTATATGGTCACCCGCTTATAAGGTCACCCCGCTTATATGGTCAGTTTTCTTAAGTCCCGTCTAACTTAATAGGGACATGTGTTAAAGTGCACCGCTTAGACAGTCATTTTCTTTTTCTTGTTACCTGTTATATGGTCAGTTTCATGTTTTCAATGAGTTTCCGTTTTTATTTCTTTTCTAATTCAAGCCTTTATCTTCCTTTCTTTCCTCCCTTTCCCCCTTTCTTGTTTGTGTAGACTCATCATCGGAGTTTTCCACCTCTCTCAGTTCTTGCCCAGCACTGATAACAAGTGGATATCTGTCTGTTTATTGGTCGAAGTTATCTCTCTCATACATGACCTCAGGAGTTATTTTACTAATTGCGAAGCAGTAGATGACCATTTAAAAGCTATTAGGGACTTAGAAAAAGTTGTGTTAACAAACAACAAAAAGAAGAAAACTTAATATATCTGATTATTTTTAAACACATTGAACATGAATGTACGTGTGCTGTACTTTGATTAGTATGGTAAGCTAATAAATTCCCCCGTGGCCTGCAAACTTCAAAATTACCGTTTACAGAAACTCAGATATCATTGCGACCACGAACCATTTTACGTGCTTCAGCCACCATTAATGAACACTGCGGATCTTTGGCCGGCTCCAGCTTCGAACTCGCAACTCTTCGGTTACGAGATCTATACCTTTTCTGACTGAGGATCTCTCTCTAGTTCTTGAAGGAATTTTTCAACGTAGTTTAGTTTTATATCTTGAGAACAGATGAAAAACAATTCATTATTATATTTTTTTCATCTTTTGCGACACCTTAATACTTTATCTCTGTAATATATTATATGGAATCTTTGGTTAATAACTTCAGGGTATAACAAGCGCTCGTCATTACACCCATCAATAGCAGATTAACTATATGAATTAAAATAAATGAATTGTTAACATGACAGGAATTATCTGAATAAAACCGCATTTGAAGCAGCGCGACGGATAAGCCGGCGTCAGTCATTACTTCACTTGCTTCCGACAGAGATCTGATAACATGTCTTAATTATATTTCCAAGCAGAACAAGAGGTCAGGATGGTTCATTAGAGGATATTGGTACATCACACAGGCGTGTGTTTATTGCTCAATGGTCCTGAAAGGGGATTCAAGCGCTTGGTTTTGAAAGCTGCATTGGCTGAAATGTATACCACGTCATACTTCCAACATTTCAAACAAGTCTCTATAAATGTTACAATTAAAATCTCTGTTACCACAAAAGTTCTCAACAAAGTCATTAATGATCCTAAGAAATGTTTACCATGTTTTCGTTAAATAACATTTTGTGTCTGTGTATTTTATTGGCGTCTTGTTTGGTTTGGAGTGCTACAGTCTACTTTTTACAACACGAGATATTGGTATCTGTTAGATATTGTTTGTTTGTTGGTTTGGAGAGCTACGGACAACCTTTTTGCCTACGCGAGGCCTCACGAGACCGGTTTTATATATATATATATATATATATATATATATATTATATATATATATATATATATATATATATATATATATATATATATATATATATATATATATATATAAATAATTGGCCGAATGAAATAGATATAATATACAACAATATTTAAATATTTGTTATAATGTACAAACATGAAAAAAAAGGGCGTTCGATTTTTTATTAAAGGGTTGGGGGGTCAATGTTCCAAAAAATGGTGGAAAGCACTGTTATAGAGTAAGATTAATGAGGATACATAATATATATATATATATATATATATATATATATATCAATATTACATAATATACAACAATATTTAAATATTTGTTATTATTAACAATTCTGAAAAAAGAGAGGCCGTTAGAACATCTTTTTAAAGGGGTCGATGTTCCAAAAAAGGGTGGAAAGTACAGTTATAGAGTAAGATTAATGAGGAAAAATAATATTAACATCGTTCATACTTTACAGCAATGGGTGCTGCAATTTATCACCTGTTAATGAGAGGAAAATACATTATCGACTAAAGAACCACCTGCTCCGTTTATTTCTCTCCCCCCCCCACACTTGTGATTCTGGTACGTATTGCTTCACGGGGTTTGCAAAAAAATAGAAAAACCTATAAATCTCCGATATCCTATTTGTTATTGCTCGAAATTTTGATGTATATAACAAAAACATGTTTACATGCCATACTACAGTCTATAAGACTGAAATAATGAAAACATTTAATACTCGTTTAATTCATTCGGAACGACTTTTAATGTAAAATTAAAAATGCTAATAAAGCATCCATATTTTTCTTGATTACAATACTTCCTTCATTCTATACCAGGAAATTCAAAATTAAATTGCTCATATATATATATATATATATATATATATATATATATATATATATATATACATACATATATACACATATATATATATATATAAATTATATATATATAACATACAAACACACATATATATATACATATATATACATATATAACATATATATATACATATATATACATATACATATATATATACATATATACATATACATATACATATATACATATATATATACACATATATACACTTACACATATATACATATACACATATATATATATATTTTATTATATACTATATACATACACACATATATATATACACACATATATATATATACATACATATATACACATACATACATATATACACACACACATTATATATATATATATACATACACACATATATACATATATATATACATACATATATATACACACATATACATATACACATATACATATATATATACATACACACACAGATATATATATATATATATATATATATATATATATATATACTAAAAAACTAACCAACGCAATTATTACATAGCGTCCAAATTGCAGTCCAAAGGGGAGGAGAGCAACTAAATGCTACAATAGTCTTATATAGGCTACGATTTTCTAAGACTAATCATTTTTCATTTCACAGCATAATTCCTCGTTATACAGAAATTCTTTTGAGTACAGAATGTGACCAAAAGGGGTGAACTATACGTTCCTAGATAAAAGTTTCTAATTTCTACCACTAATAGCTTTTGAGTTATGTGAGATACATACGTAAATATGTAAGTACAGAGAAAATTAGTCAGGGAAGGATAAAAATGGATATTTAAAATTTCAGAATTGGCACACGTAAAATATTTTCGAGGTCGCCATGTTCTCCAAGATTCGAACGCTACATCTGGAGGTGACAGGCTAAGCCTAAGGCGTCTTCTGCTTGGTTCCTGCTTCTAAATTACGAGGACCCACCAGTGGGAGGGTTGCCGGCGACTGTATTATTCCTTAAGCTACACGTGCTCCTAGGTGATGCTAAATTAACAACAGGTTTTAAGCGATGTCTGGCATAGAGATATATGTCTGTGTTGCCAGCTACATTGGAAAGAGTTTACTTATATATAGATATGGTTTGGTTTGGAGCGTTACGGTCTACTCTTTTGCCCACGAGGTTTAATGAGACCGGGACTACTGTTTAAAGCCGATTCTGAATGGCTACGTACATCTATTTCAGCAGTGGGTTTCGAACCCGCGAACTCAGTACCGAAGATCAATGCTCTACCATTCGGACATAGTTCGACATGTACATAGATACGGACGTAACACTTAGAATGGTCACATTTGAATTAGCCATGATCAAAATAAATATTTTAGTTCAAATTTGAGATCTGAAACTTTTAGCGATGATAATGCTTTCGTTTACTTTGCATAAGAAATTAAAAAATGCTCATTAAACAAACTTAAATACAGTACTATAAGAAAGTCCAAGAAGTACACTTGCGTTTCCGAAGTATTCAAAAACACATCATGCAACCTTAGTTGGCAAACCACGCAAACAAGGAAAAGAAGGAAAGAAAGGTCCTTAAAATAAGCACAATCGTTATCTCGAGAAGACAATACTACTCGCAAAATTCATATAATCCCGACAAATTCCGCATTCGGAAGCACAATGGTGCGTCACTTAACGAATTTGAGTTTTTTCGCCGCTCTCTACCAATCATAAGCCGGTACAGGCGTGCATTTTTTGTTACTTCTATTTTGATTCTGGTTGATCCAATATCTCGCATATAATGGTTACCGCCGAGAGACAATAGGAGGTCTTTTGGAGAGAGCGAAGAAAAAAGCAGAATAGATTCACGGCAGGATTCTCTTTACGGCACCACTTCCTTTTAGCCTTGAACCTCGCGCGTTAGACATATTGATGGAAGATGCCATGTGTTTCGTTAGGCTATTCCCATTGTTGTTAAGTGTATTACGAAAATACTAAGTAACGAATTTCATAAAACGATAAGAATACGCAAGCTTTTCTCCACTTCATACTGGAAATGAATGCCTTAATTTGATATCTCAGTAAGTACTAAACTCAAGCCACTTATCTGCCGTAAGAAATTTTCAAATTGTCGAAAAATTTTGATTAATAATTAAAGTTACACAGTATATTGTTAGTACAGTAGAACCTCTTTTTAACGACCCCACGATACAACGACCCCTTCGTTAGAACGACCTTCTTAAAAAGTCACAATTATTTTACCATGGGAATAATGTTAATTTTGAATCATTACTAAGACCTCAAGCGTATTTTTTTTTCGTTAGAGCGACCACCAATTTTAAACCGCAGAACTCATGAGCAAGTCTGCTATTTTAAAACTAGCCTATAGCCCGTCATATGACGGGATCAGTAAAATTTTTAATTCTCTAGAATTGTAAAGGTACCCTATGAGGCAGGTAAAAAAATGGCTTGTTTTTTGGCTGAGAATTATCTTTCTACAAAAATAATCAATTAAAATTATTACATATGTACCTAATTACTATTTAAGCCAAATATAAAAGAAAATTATTTACATAATATCTAAAATCAGTGATAAAACGTATGAAAATAATACAGACGATGTTTAAATAATTTAAAATAAGAAATGATTAAATAAGATAGTTAAAGGAATGACGTCATAATGCTAAAAAAATTGTTATTTTTACCTATTTATTATGTGATAAATTGATAAATTTAATCGCCTTTAATATTATATACACACACAGACATATATATATATATATATATATATATATATATATATATACACACACACACACAGACATATAGAGAGAGAGAGAGAGAGATACACATATATACACAGATACACTCGTATCTATATTATATATACACACAAACACATATTTATATATACACACATATATATTTTAAACATACGTATATACAATACATCCAGACATATTTATGATTTTGTTAGACGCGATATTAGCTCAGATGAAATTAAAGTTAAAAGTGGAAACTTAACTTAAAGAGGTAACAGCGATTTATGTAGAAATTATTTAAAGTTTGAAAAATTCTTTAGTAGAATTATTTTGAATGATCTTTAAAATAAAACAAATGTGTAAGACTAATTCTGTTATTTTTTAAAAATCGAATTAGCATAATAATTTATTTAGAACCACTCCATGTTAAAATATCAGTAAAATAACAAAGCAATATAGAGTCTTCTTTACAAGTTTCAAATACTAAAAACTTAATAAATTTCTACACCATAAATTAAACAAAATTTTGCTTAGATCAGGAAAAAAAATCAGCAATCAGTTTAATGTACTACTAATGAAAACTAATAGAAGAAGCGGAAATAAGAAATAACATCTAACAAAGACTGCAATATACATTTCATATTCTCCCAAAACGTATCCTGCTGAGTCTAAACTACGCGTCAATCAAACGTTTTAGATGGGATCAGCCACTCTATTAATGGACAGATAATGATTACGGCACAAAACAAAGAACTTATTTTTAGGAAGAACGAAAGCAACAATGACATTCACAGTGGGGTGCTACCAAGGGTGTTTTTTTTTCAACACCGATGGGAGTGATGACTTCTACCAGAAAAAAAAAGTTAACCTTGGTACAGACATGTGGAACGCATGCGTCAGCAAATATATACAACTAAACCCACGCCACTGATTCCCAAGTAGTAATACCATATGAAGTAAATAACATTCATTAATAGTTTGGTTTGGGGCGATATGGTCTACTTTTTTGCGATAGTAGGTTTAATGAGATCGACACCTACTGCTACGAATATCCATGCCACAGAGGGATTCGAATCCACAAACTCCGGTACCGAAGAGCAGCGCCCTAACCAATTGCCCATCGCTCGGCATAAAGATCATTACAGAATCAAGGTCAAGGTAATTGGGTTTAACGGAGTACCTAGCGAAGTGTAAGGTCTTCACTTTAACCTCCGAACGTAAGCAGATCAAAACATAAATTGAGGCCTCTAGGCAAAAAGTCATCCAAACAAAAATTGAATACACTCCGGCTCACAAAGGAAGCGTGGAGGTGAGGACGTTCTCATAAAAAAATTATGAGTAAAAACGCGTTGTTTAATTAGGGGATAATTAGACTGGAACCTCGACAATGACCATTCGGTATGGTTAACAGCAATGCATTGATTCAACAACAAGAAGCTCAGAAAAAAAAATAAAAAAGTACATTACAGAATCAAGAAGAGTAACGACAATCGATAATTAGTTTAGATGGGATCGAGAGAATTAGTTTGCAACAGACAGAGCCGGCTCTAACAGCTTTCCCGCCCCTGACAAAGATATAAAATGCCGCCCTATCCGGGCTTTAATTGGAAAACTGCGTATAAAGATAAATATATTTTACGCGTCTAAAATATTTTAAAACACTGATTGCTTATTCTTATTACCATGAATTACCTAAACGAAACAGTTTTGCACGCACTTGCAGTACTAACAGCTTTCACGTAGTACTGCACAATAACAATATATAGCAAATAAAATAATAGAATCGCGGATTTTGTTTTTATCCAGCAAAAATCTTAAAATAATAATCATATCTACCTATGTTTAGTAATAGATTTGTTACAACAAAACGCTACGTAGCGCTATCTTTCTCAAATAAGTATTTTACAAATACGAGACAATCAGTACCGGATTAAACAACTTGGAGGTCTTTAGGCAATTGAAATCTCGGGGTAATAATTTTAAGAATAAAATTTTATTACACAACAGTTTCAGGGATGTAATTTTACTGCCCAAAAAATAACAAATTATCAACAATTATTAATATAAAATATAAATACACGATAATTATTAAATACTAGCTGCTTTGCACCCAGCCTTCGGTCTGGGTATTAAATTTATAGTTTTAACTATGTATATGCTCTGTGTTGCCTCTAAACCGCTGTGTTATGTTGCCAAATTCCACAGTTTCCTCTATTAAATGACACGACAGTGTTTTAAATTTTAGCACCGTTGAATTCGGATACGTAGATATGATAGCGTATAAACTTTCTCAAAAATTTTATTTAAAAAAAAAGTTATGCAGCCTGGTATCCCATGGATTATCTCGTATATTTCATCATTCTAGAGGTGATAGTGAGGTCAGTTTTTAAAAAAAAAAATTCGGCCGTGAATTCGTTTAGAACATCTTAAGTCTGTGTACTGCAAGACGTTTAATCGTCATAATTGTTCAATCTTTCTTGTGTTAATGAAGATCAATGACAGTTTCTGAGCACTTTTAACTTTGAACAGCTGTTAAAGAGTTTATTACCAAGAGGCACCTACATAATTTTAATGCCGTCATAACATTTGGAAACATTGATGGCAACAAGTTCTTGAGAATAAATTTTTAGGATCGCGATGCTGGTACCGTTTCTTCATTTTTAAAATCGGTCCCTGTTTTAGGTGACACAAGGAAGAATCAGGTGTATCTTGATTAATGAATTTATTTACACTTCTGCTATATACATCATTTCACAACTACACACAAAAAAAAAAAAACAATTTCCGATCACAGGTAAGGGATTAGTACACGTAGGCCTGAGTAGAGACGGGTACCTAAACTAAAAAACTAAAATCAGTCTCTGCCGAAATACTGGTGATCCGACGGAAGAAACAATTCGGTAGCTCTCGCGAAAGTTCACTGAAGTACTGGTAGAATATCAAAGCACAGTTAGAGTTCCGAAGGAAAATGTGCAAACAATCCTGAAGAGGATTATATTAGAAAAGGAAACCCAATAGACAGGGTATCGTTTCAATCTCGGCAAGAGATATATCCCAAGACGGGATTTCGCTAAATAAAACTCTCCGATGGAGAGACTGGTCGAGGCGACCTCCGAGTTAGCCGATGCGGGCTACTCCTTAAAGAAAAGATCCCAAGGTGGGATTATAGCAAAAAAAACTCTCCGGTAGAGAGACTGGTCAAGGCGACCTCTGAATTAGCTGGTTGCTAGCTAACTAACTTCTCTAAAAAACAAATCTTCTTTCGTCTCTTTCTAGGGGAGGGGCCTCTAAAAATTTCAATTTCATTATTGGATCACCTAGCGATGACCTCACCTTCGAACAACTGGATTGGTCCGGGTTAAACAATCATCGGCCGCAAACCCAGGGGTCACTGGAATTCTTAGCGGCTACATCCGAGTCGCGGCAAATCCTTTGTCGTTCCAATGATCATATTTCTGGCTGTCAGTGAAGGTGCCAAGTTGTCTGGTATATTGTTCCGCTACTATAGAGCGCAACAGTGTAGACATCGTGATCCCGGGGAAAACAATCACACAAGCGAAGTCCACCTCTCAAAGCAAAGTTCTTTGATGTCGACACACCGCTAAATTAAGCCGTTACAATCTTCTATTGGTCATAGGAAGTACTTAAAATGAACCATTTCATTTGCGAATTCGAATTAATAATATACAGTCCAATCTAACCTTGCGGGTCCCCTAAAAAGCGTGAAGCCTATAGGCAATTCCCTACTCCGTCTAATGGGTAATCTGGCACTGGAGACAATATGACGCTCCTAAAATTTGCCGTTCCAGAACAAAAGTCCGGTTTGCCAGGAACTCGAACAGCTTACTAAGAAAAGTATATTTAATTTTATAAAAGGTACGACCTGGAAAAAAAAATGCAATTTTGCGGAAATATGACCAAAAAAGATAGAAACGTGTGTTTCATTTTTAACATGCATTTCAAAACATTCGATTTTCAAAGAAGAGCTTAAGAAACCCATGAATGTCATCCACTTCTTACCTACGTTACGACTGTGATGAAAATTTCGAAAACTATAAAAGGGAAAAAAAATGTCTCGCTTGATAATTCATTCTTCCATCGGGTGTCGCCTTATGAGGGAATTTCCTTCGGGATGCCTTGAACTCATGTATTAGGTATAAAAGGCCGTAACGAGTTGCGAAAGGGAAAATTCGGGAGACAAAAGGCAGTGCGTAAGAGAGAGAAAATAAAAAACACGACAGACGGTGATGATTTCGAAAATAAAAAAAAATTCTCTCCCGAATTATGGCGATGGGATTGACCGGGTCAGGTTTGGCGTTCCTTCAAGGCCGAAAGCGAGTTTGAGGATAATAAGCGAGTAGTGATGCAAGACCCAGCGATGTCAAGGGTCGGGTTCCACAAGTCAAAGATTTCCCCTTTCTCGGCGATGATGTTTATTGATACGATAAGAAATGAATTGAAGAACTAAAAGAGGCGGGTAAATAGCAATTTTCCGTAATTTACCACAGATTCAATGCGGCTAATAAATAAAAAGGCATGCCAACGAAAAATAAAACGACCCAATGAGGAAAAATAATTAATGGCAACAGCGGGCATATTAATAAATTTCCTCTTAAAATATCTTTCCTAGGATAAAAAAAAATTCTGAGCGGTTTTTAGACTAGCTTTTATCGAAGGAAAGACTAGCTTCATATCGTCGGTTGGAAAAAACATGGTATATAGAATGATACTTATGACTTAAAACTCAAGTAGACCACTAATAATAATAGTTTGGTTTGGTTTGGTTGGTTGGGAGCGCTACGGTCTACTGTTTTGCACACGAGGGCTAATGAGACCGGGACCTACAGTTTAAAGCCGATTCCGAACGGCTACAAACATCCATGCCTGCAGCGGGATTCGAACCCGCGAACTCCGGTTCCGAAGAGCAACGCTCTACCATTCGGCCATCGTTCGGGTTAATAATAATAGAAATAATAACATATATACATTATATATCAAAATTATTACACCTAAAATATTTAACTTTCTCCTTTTCACCTTCTCGTTCTTTCATACCTAATTAACCAGTCACAAAATCTCAGACTTGAAAAAATGTTCACCGACTTAAATTCTTTTTACCCGTCTCCCAAAACTGCTGAAATAAATGCTCATTTTCTATCCACTCGCTATATTTTCCAGCTGTCTCAGAAAAACTGGTTCTCTTCCAATGTCTGAATTTCTGCAAAACGCTAACTAAGCTGTTGGTATCAGAGGAAAGAATCCGCGTGATCCCTTGATGTAGGGCGAAATTTGTATTAGAAATGTATTTTCGTCGTCATTCGATGCTTTGCTCTTGTCGTGTAAAGACGCTCTAATGAGCTTCAAAGTTCGACGTTGGACTTGCTTCTTTTTAAGGGAGCCACGACTGAAATTTACGTAGGTCCTCTCCTTGCCCAGTAAGCCGGGGAATTTAAAGTAATAGGGGCTAATTCTTTTGTAACGGCGGGCGTAAAATTTACACGTACCATATTTCTGTCAGGTTTGGAATTTTAAAGTTATAAATTAAAGCATTAATTGATAAAAAGAAAGTGAACTCTTTGCCAAGTGTAAGAACGTGGGAGTAACACTATACTATTTAAGGGCACAGCTCCAAGTTCAAAGATAGAACAGCCAAACGATGTCTGAATGGTTAGAGCGCTGATCTTCAGTACCGGAGTTCGTGGGTTTGAATCCCACTCTGGCATAGATGTTCGTAACCGCTCGGAATCGGCTTTAAACTGTAGACCCCGTTCTCATTAGCCGTCGTGTTGCAAAAAAGTAGACTGTAGTACTCCAAACCAATCCAACAGAGAACAAGTAAATCTTGTGGGCTGGTGACCTGCTCTCGAGTGAGTCTTGTTTAAAACAAAATGTCTAACGTGACTTATGATATTCAAATAAAATGATAACGCCAGAAATTAATGTCTTCCTTATTTGACTTATCATACACACATATATTAGTCTCACACTTAATTGGTAGTTTTACATTTAAAGAATAATTTCTTAATAATTAATGGGACTAATATTTAAATTTCTAAAATATAACTAACATAATATCAATGAATAAAACCTTATCTTTATAGATTTGAATATAGATTGAATGTATATAATGTTATAGATTGAATGTAATTAACCCCTTAAAGTGCACGCTCGAGTTAACTCGAGAGCGTTAAACAGGCCAAACTTTACACACTCGAGATAATTTGAGAGGCGTTGTATTTTATGTTGCTATAATTTTTCACACTCGAATGAAATCGAGAATTAAAAATAACAATGTGAAAGTGAAAAAAACATTTTATTGATATTTATCATTTAAATGGGATTGTAAGCTATACCACTTCCTTATTCAAGTATAATATATATATATTCTAAATTCAACGTTCTAAATTGTGTTTTTTACATTAAAAAATTTATTCTTTTGACGCGAGCTGACAGCCGCGACGACGCCACCGGGGGGCAACGCCGGCTCCGTGCGGCAGCGACGGGGGGGGAAACGCCATCGCCCCCGCGCAAAGTAGCAGGCCGTGGAAAAAGAAAACAGTGCATTAAGGGGTTAATCAATGTAACTTATTTTATCCTGGAGTTCTGGAATAGCGATTCAGTGTTATAGCGTAATAATTATGTGCTGTTATTTAGACTATGTTGTTCCTCGTATTTTAACCCCTTGGTTTTATTATTCCAATCCACCGACAGTACTAGCGGTTAACTCCTGTAGCTGTTATCTTGTTTAGAGCTTCATTACTTAGTGTGAGGTGCTATTTTTTTTAATCTGTCACAAGGATTGTACAGTACCAAGATGTATTTACTGTAGAAATCCCATCTTTCAGGAACAATTTGTTTGATTATATTTGTGAGTACACTGGTGATGAGACAACACCATTGAACCTTCGTATTTTTTAGTTCTATCTTTGCTTTGTTTTCATTACTTATTGTGAACTTAAAGAATAGAAACCGAGGAAAGGACTAACAATAAAACCGTAGTGTGATAACATCCCGTAAAAGACACTGATGAGACTGCTGCATTATCTCACTACGGGGAACGCAAAAAAAAAGGAAATTTTCTCGTTGAGGCAAATGATTGAGGTAAATAGTTTCACTGTAAGTTTTTAATAACTTTGCAAACAGGCGCAATAGCCTTTTAATGACGACGTTAATGATTCTACTATAGGTCTAACAAGTTTCTTATTTGCAGAAAATTGCAGTATTTGAATACCTGATATAATATATTTTAGATTGAAAGAGTGATTAGCATACACAGCGAAAAACATACTTTACAAAAATTTTAATCAATTTTAAACATATCGTGGCAAAATTTCCGAAACAAAGCGTATTTTGCTTTCGACTTGCGTCAAAAAACTATAACGGGAAGATCATATCCTAGTTATGATTTAAAATTCAACATTAGGCTGTAATGAATTAATATACGTAATTGTTTTGATTTTTTAATTCAAAAAATTTTTTATTCATGGTATCTTAGTTTCTATAGTACACATTATGGGACAAGCAGAAAATTCATGGTAACCATCGATTCCATAGAAGTCATTTTCAGAATATTTTTATCTAATTTCTTACTGAACAACTTTTATTAACTTTATAGTTAAAAAATAGAAAAATAAAAAATCGTGTAATGCAAAAGGAACAAATTTAATTAATTAAAAAATAAATTGTGAAATGTCGCAGTCAAGAATTTTAACATTATTTTAGGGATAATTTTTTTAACTTATTAATGTCGGAAAATAAATTACTGCTAAAAAGATAGCCAATACATAGTGATTTATTTAAAAACGATACATTTTTATACATTATAAAATATACGAATAATTTATTTATAAAGATGTATTTTTTAGGACTGATTCTTTTACTATCATCGAACGTACGTTAGCACGCAACATGTCAAAATTTTATATTTTACGGAAAATGATAGGGAAAATTAATGAAGACTTTTAGAAAACAGATGCACGTTGCAAGGTAATCTAAGTTTTGATAATAACTAAATTTCGATACCTGCAGTCTTTTTCACATATATCATATTACGCATTATTATTATTCACACAGGTCAATAAAATGCAGTATCTTCGGTAGTCTCTTTGGAATACATAAATCGTTTCCCTTTCCATTACGTGTAAGCAATCTTAAAATTAATCTACCTCTAATTTCTAGCGTAACTTTCCTTTAGTTACGGCAGTCATTACACAACACAATAAAGACTTCTAAGAAAATTCTGGGAAAGATAGGAGATACGTCTCATAACAGGAGAGCAGGGGGAGAAAATGGAAGAATGTGACTGACTACAGAAAAATACAAAAACTCAAAAAGACTCTGGGTACCAGAGTAAAAAAAAACTTTTCTGGTTCTTTATCAGTCTTAAACGCTTGAAGTAATCTTATAAAACATGTAAGTGTCGGTACAATTAACGAAGATAAACAGCACCGATATTTTTTTTCTCCTTTTTTGCCTCCCGACATCGAGATGAAAAAATAGGAAGACCCGACACTTATTAATTCTCGGGCAAAAATCTCCCCGATTCTCAGAGGATTACACAGCTTACTAAACTCCAGAAAAATAAATCAGATTACAGATTGAACGAAAAAAAAATCAGCAGTTGTCGGAAGTGGAGAGCAGTTATCTGATCTCCGATTTTCTTTTCCTTCGCTCACTCACTCGTCAAAGAAACTGACGTTTTTAGGCGGTGAGTCAACAAACAACCGCGAGAAAGATCTCTTCTCAAAATTGAAAAAGGGTTTCAAACTCTGAAACACTCGAAAAAAAAGTAAAGATTAGGGATCTTAACTGTGGTGGAACAAAAATTCCACAAGCTGCGGTTTTAAAGGTTTATTTTCGAAGCAAAAATTAGAACATTTCGAAATACACCGAAATAATTTTTATTTACGATAAAAACTTTTTTTTCTAAGTGCCCATGCATTACGAATAGAGAACGATCGAGGTTGTTAAAAAAATAGATTTTATCTGTTACATTAACATTTCTAAACTGAAGGAAATCTTAAATTCAAATAAATAATCGTTCATACTCAGTTGACAGTAGAAAAAAGCACTATGGGTTTAAAAAAAGCACCTACTGACATGACATCATAGCAGTCTATATACAGTTATGACATTCTATATTATTTTTGTTCTATCTCATTTCTGTGCAATGCACAACTTAACTTTACATGTCCTGTAGATCACATATGTACGCTAATGATTTATTATACGCTTGTATATCAAACGTTGCACAAGATTAACTATATTGTAACGTCACAGGATCCTCGGGTAGAGTGTGGGTGTCGAAGTGGTTATGACACGACGTACAGCTTACAAACAATAACAACGTTTATTCTTGATTAAAATGGAGTATGTACAAATTTTACAAATGGAAATCACAGGGCTCAGGAGGGCTGGTGCGGACCTAAAAGTCCCACGTTCAAGGCGAACCTAAAAAAAAAACAATATGCGGACTGTAGCCGACAGATACCATTGTACAGGGGTACAACTGGGCCTCCTTGAGTCCCCACAGAGCTGGAGAAAAGCTCTCAAAAAAAAAAAAAGAAAAAACGAACCACCACAAGTCAAACCTCTGTCCGTTCTCTTCTCCCGAGGACTCTCCGATCAAAAACTCGAGCCTCCTGACGTCACCTATCGCTTCTTCTCATTGACTTTTTCTTGTCGCGTCGCCGTCCTGGCAGCCTCTGATAGGCTACTTCGGTGGCGTCTCACTGTCGGACATTTCGTTGCCCCGTCCGTCCTTCCGACTCACCTCGGGCATGCCAAGGCGTAGTGTAGAGTCCAAAACACAGACAGAGTGTCGCCCTGCCCTGGGCTTTAACAAAACCTCTTTGTGAAGCCAATGGGGTGTAGCGACGTCACAATATTTTAAGAGTAAAATAATTTGGAGTAGCATGCTCAATTTATTTAAATATAATGAACATCATAACAAAGTGAGATAACCAAAGGGTTAAGTAAATTTTTGATTTGGTTTGGAGCTTTACGGCCTACCTTTTTTGCTCAAGAGGGCGAATGAGAATCTGAACCCACTGCTTAAAGCCGATTTCGAACGGTTACGAACATCCGTGACAGCAACGGGATTCGAACCCGCGAACTCCGGTACGGAAGCAAGGCAGAGGAAAGATAAGAGAATGAATCAGCGTAAGCAGAGGCTGCTTGCACCATTTTCTTTTAACGATTTTTGTTTGACATCTTCTCTGACCCTAAGACACTAACATTATAGTATTTAAAGAACTAATTTTGCGTAGACCTGGACAGATTTACAAAATCTAATAAATAGATGTATAATGAAGTTCAGTTATAAGTGCTAACTTTTAAAATAAATTGTCGTCGCCGGTAAGTCTTCTCTCATTTATATCCTGTCTATTTTACTTTAGTTTCCCAAAAGACCTGGTTCTTAACTTCACGTGTGCAGTGCTTACGTTTTCATTTTTTATACTCTTGCACAATATGGCATAATAACAACATTAAGCCATCTTAGGCCTGTTCCCCGAAGCAGAATGTCCCAAAAAGTGCGACGCACGTCGCAGAACAACTGGCTCCGATGCAGAACAATCGCGGCTCATGGGATAACTTTTTTTCCTTAAAATATATATATATATATATATATATATATATATATATATATATATATATATATATATATATCAATGTTTTTACTTAAGTAGGAAAGAATAGCGGAAGGGGGGGTACAAGTTGAAGTGGCAGTTCCAAGCTTTATGATAACGGTGAGAAAAATTAAATTTATGACAAAATATTTTTAAAGGACACTATAAATTTGAAAGTACTAAGGTTTACTTGGAATTTCCGGTGTCTTGCCAAATTTGCCCTTGGGAGAGTTGTCATTTCTTTGTCTTCCCTGCACCCTACCAGTGTTCACGATCCGCCTATCCTAAAAACTTCCCTTGCATTAATGTTTAGGCTAAATTATCCGTCCCATTTTTATCATCTCAAAAATCTTACATCAAAAGTAATTGACAGGACATTCTATGTTAATGCCTTGGTTTTAATACAAATATTTTTTTCTAAATTTCATTTAGCACTGTTTTATTAAATATTTTTAGTTATGCATATTGATAAAAACGAAAATGTACCACAATAGGAATAATATTGTGGGAGAGTAAATATATGATAAAATAAATATATCTCCTGCAGAACATTTTTGATTATCTGAAAGCCTGTTGCAGAAAATTGAAAAGTATTCTGCTGTGGGGGGACTGTTAAGTTAATATATATGAGTCTGTTCGCATTTGACAAATTATATGACGGGCTATTGTCAATTATACTAATGAAACTACATTCATGGTAATATGTATTGGAAAGTTGCTACAGTTGAGATTTTACCCTTTTTAGACAACAGCGAAGTATATCATTAATTATATCCTAACATTAAGCGTCATTTATACGTAGAATGTAACCCCCCCCCTCCTCCAAAAAAGTAACATCTTCTAATGGAAAACTTAACATGAAATACGACAGATGTCATAAAAGAAAACAGTTAACTCTTTCTTATCATAAGAGGGGGGGAAAGAACAAACTCACTCAATACTATGAGTTTCAAGAGAAAATCTCATCAATTTGAAAAAAAAAAAAAGATCTGCTATGAAAAAGAAAAAAAAAGAGTTGTGATTTTTCTGTGAGGGAGAAAAACTATCTAAATGATTTCCGCAACGCTCAATAGGAGGACGCAAGAGAAGAAAAACATTTCGAGACCAATTAGAATTAGGGTAAAAAACATAAATAATCCTTCGCCATTTTTCAACTTTTCCCCTTAATGGCTTGAGAACAGACTAAAGGATGACTGAATGCGAAAAAAATATATATAAAAAGTCCCTGCTACTTTCATTACATGGAATTCTTTTTTTCCTTACAGTGTATAAGAACTTATGTCTTTTTTTTTTTTTTTTTTTTTTTTTTGTTCAAATTGGAGCGGTTGGCTTAGTTACAACCCAAGCTGAAATTAGTTTGAATTAATTCATATAAATGTTTGTAAGCATATAAATGTTCATATAAATGTAAGCATATAAATGTTCATATAAATGTTTGAAATATTGATTTGGTCTGGGGGTCTACTATTTTGCCATACGGGAGCTAATGAGCGAATGGAATCAATAACTTAAAGCCGATTTCAAACGGATAGTAACATCCATGCCATCAGCGGGATTCAAACTTGTGAACTCTAATACCAAAGGTTTTTAACAAATACGTTACTTCAACATTTATAATGAAAACACGATAGCGATATAATAGAGAAATGCAAAATTCCAAGAGTTCCAAGAATGTAAATAGAAAGCACGTGACATTGCTGCTTAATGGAAAGCACAATACATTTTTATTTTTCTCGTAGAACTTAACCCTTTAATGTCCAAGTCATTACTGTGAATTACATATCAATGCATATCAGTGACGTGCGGTAGGTTTTCATGCAGGGTGTGCAGAGAACATGGATTTTCCAATAAATCTTTCATTATTGAGACATCTGAGTTCTCCACTCTGTTAACGGGTTATGCATTATGAAATATAAATTTAAAGATTACAATAAATAAAATATTTACCTCAGAGTAGTTGAGTTATGACTATAAAAACAGCTAAACTTATGAGAATTCTACTAGCACTGAAGTAAAAATCATGTCTTTTGTTGTATGGTGTCATATCAACATCGAAAAAGCAACGCTTCGGTCTTCCAAGAAAAACTTACATGTTCAGCAAACGCAGCAACACATGGCACCCGCCGCTGCGGTGCCTCATCCGGATGCTCATGGGTGCCGACAAACCGAACGTCTATTCCACGTGCAGAGGATTTCGCTGCACGCTTGCACAATAGAGCGAACTGTTTCTCGTTCGGTCAGTGGATTAAATTATATTTTTTAATTGTTTTTAACATTTGGAAATCATATATTCTGCGAAAAACATCTTGAAAATTTTTAAAAACAAAACCAGGGATATGGTGTTACAGATATAACTTATATACTGTCTGTAAGACACAATGAATGGTAAAATTGGGACTGTTCTGCTAAAATTCGTTTCTTTAAAACAAAACAACATTGTTTTACAGCTAATTATTTCAATAAATAGAATACATCACCGAAATTAATTTACCGCACTAAAACATTTCCCTTTATATTGATGAAATACTTCTTTTATATTTCCATGAAAACAAAATCTTACAATATATAAATTTAAACATTAACCGTCTGCAAAATCGTATGGCCACTTAATCGGTTAAAAAACCAAAAGAGCTTCAGCACGTAAGTCCCCGCTCTAATACAAAGCTTAATAAACCGTACCTTCGGATGATTCTGAATGCCTAGTGCAGGAAAAATAGCTGCAGTTGCCTCAGTGCTATAGAAGGCTGTTCTTCTCCATTAGCCCATACATATAAAGCGTGATTTTCAATTTAGTGCGCAGTGCGTACACATCAGAACTTCCTATGTTCGTTTGCGCGCTACGCGGTGCAGCACCTAGTACCGCACGCACTGCGGGAATACAAGCAAGCAAATCAACACAATACTTGAATATATTATAGATAATATTTATTATATACCACATAAAGATAGGTAGACATAGGTGCAGAAAATGATTGTCCCTCATAATTTTGCCAGGGTGTGCAGTGCACACCCTGCACATACGGACCGCACGTCACTGATGCATATGTTAAATCTAAGTTATTATGGACTACATAGAATAAAATAAACAGGAAGTTTAAACAACTTTGAATACCACAGAACGTCACGTGAGTGATCAACTTTCGTTTCAAACATCATATATATATATATATATATATATATATATATATATATATATATATATATATATGGTGACTGTTTCCCATCCCGTAGCCAAATGGGACGTCCTGCGCAGGTATCTTGTGCACATTTGATTCGGCCGGAATTCTGGAGGGACGAGGAAATGGTATTTGGTTCACGACGTACAGGATGGAAGACAGATATTGCTTGTTTAATAATTAGCATTCAGATGCGTTGATTAGTATTATTAGTTTGTACTGCCACATTTCGATCTATAGTACAAATTCTTGTATTTCTGAAATGAAGTTCAATATTTTTTTCTTACAAAGAGCTATATTTTACTCAAGCCCGGCCATTTATCTCTCCCCCACACACCTGGAAGATTGTTAAAGATACCGTAATATACACAATATTTATGCCTATAAATCTCGACTTGAAAACCAAATATTTCGGTTGGGTAACACAAAACCCGATATTCAAAGAAAGTTTTACGGGGAGACCTGGTTTTTCTATTTTGTGGGTCAGGCGTCTCCTCTCTGTTTATGTGGTCTTCTATCTTTAGAGACTGAGAGAGAAGCATCACTAATTTCCTGCCTTTGTGGGCGTTCGCCAGCCGAGCCTTGTTTTTTTGCGACGCTTTCTTTGGGCTTCCGACAGCAACCCCCCCCCCTCTTGCAACAGATTTCGAAAAGCTGAATTCACTGTTCGCAGATTTTCCTCTCCTACTGTAAAAACAAAGTTTTTTTTTAATTCTACTTTCTAGAATTTCAGAAGTAATAAACTGTTGGTAGATTTTCCTCTCCTACTGTAAAAACAAAGTTTTTTTAATTCTATTTTCCAGACTTCCAGAAGTAATAAGCAAAAATGTTCGAAACGTAAATAGTAAAAGACGGATGAAAAATAAACTAATATATACAATGCATTCGTGCAGCAGTCGCATGTGTGGAAAGAAACAAAACTTTGCGCAACATCAGACGTTAAGATTAATTAATTAAAGCTTATAATTGTTATCTCCGTGTTTTTAACACATACGAAATTAAAGTAAAAATTTTGACTTCAAAAAACAAGTATGAATACAGGAGTAAATAAGATGGTGTAACTACCTAGTCGCTTTGAGCCTAGCCTTCGGTCTGGATAAATCAGGTTCCGAAATTATGATTACATTCGTTTCAAAATTTAAATTACTTTTTAAATTAAAGTAACTTTTCACATTACAGTGACGCAACCACGAGAACAGCTAAGAGGTCTCCACGCCCCTCCCAGGAGGTACGGATTTTCTTTTAGCTTTATATATACACCGTTACCACAATATAAAGGCAAAGTAAAATACCATTACGTATTGTAACGACGCCAAATGCACCTCTATGACTCTGCAACGGATATCAATTTGGCCGGATAAAGGCTCTTATGTTTGGGTATAAAAAATTTCAAGAACATATTCCCACTTTTTTTTAAAGTAAATTTTCTTTATTTGTCTATCCTCTAAAAATGTAAGTTTTGTGTTTTGTGTTCTCAAATGCAAAAACACAATTTTGCATTTGATACTAAAAGAAGAATGTTTTATGACTTTTATGATGTATAACTTTAGCAGGATAATTATAATATCCGGCTACTGTCAATTATCCGGTATTCTGACCGGATATGACGGATGCAGTATGTTGGCCAGATGACCGTTGCATAACCAACTCAATTATAGTCTAAAACAAATTTCTGGAGATCAGTATATGACGGATGCAGTATGTTGGCCGGATGACCGTTGCATAACCAACTCAATTATAGTCTAAAACAAATTTCTGGAGATCAGTATATGAAGGATGCAGTATGTTGGCCGGATGACCGTTGCATAACCAACTCAATTATAGTCTAAAACAAATTTCTGGAGATCAGTATATGAAGGATGCAGTATGTTGGCCGGATGACCGTTGCATAACCAACTCAATTATAGTCTAAAACAAATTTCTGGATATCAGTATATGAAGGATGCAGTATGTTGGCCGGATCTTTGCATAACCAACTTATTATAGTCTAAAACAAATTCTTCAGTATATGACGGATGCAGTATGTTCCTCCGCCTAACCAACAAATTATAGGCATAAAACATTTCTGGAGATCAGTATATGAAGGATGATATGTGATGGCCATAACCGTTGCATAACCAACTTAATTATAGGCAAAAACAAATTTCTAAAATATATTACGGATGCAGTAAACATAACCTTGCATAACCAACAATTATCTAAAACAAATTTCTGGAGATCATAATATGAAGGATGCAGTATTACATACCGTTGCATAATCAATTATAGTCTAAAACAAATTTCTGGAGATCAGTATATGAAGGATGCAGTATGTTGGCCGGATGACCGTTGCATAACCAACTCAATTATAGTCTAAAACAAATTTCTGGAGATCAGTATATGACGGATGCAGTATGTTGGCCGGATGACCGTTGCATAACCAACTTAATTATAGTCTAAAACAAATTTTTGAAGATTCTACACTTAAAACAACCTTTGGTGAAAGTCTGTTTCTCTTTTATCTCTCGTATATCGAGAGGTGATCTCAGAGATCACCAACTGAATTTCGCCTTAACCCAACTAATATTATAACTACTATATCTACATAACTACTTTACTTAACTTAATTTCGACTGTTTGCGTTCCCCAAGTGGTTATAATTTAAACGTGTGTGATTGGCTGACTCTCTTGTGCCCTCATACTATTATAAGTAAATACAAAAATTTGTAGCTGAAGTGCATTCCCCACCCCAACACATATACGTGATATAAAATACTATAATACAACGGACGTTCTAATATTAATGGATTGATATTCATTTAGTAAAATCATACAGAAATTTTTGCAAAAAATATTGTGTAAAAAATGCATTAAATATTTTAGAAATATGTTTTCAATTATTTCCCGTTACATATGCTAGAATTTCAATGATAACGCATAGGAATTCAGATTCGCAGAATTACAAATATTTGTCATAAAAATTGGGGCGTTTAAAATACTACAAATAAAGTAGAAATTATGTTCTGAGAAGAGCTCAACCAACTCAAATGCATCTGCCAAAAGAGATCTTCTGCAGAACAATATAAAAAAAAGAAGTTAAATGACTAAAAAAAATCTGGGCGTTTAAAAAAAGGGAAAGAAGTTGAGTTTAAAAATGGTCTGTACAGCTTTTAAAAATCGAGGCTAAACGTCAATATTTTCGACTGAAAGATACACCCTAGATTCCTAACTATCCCCCTGTTGTCACACACGTGCTCGAATCCGTGAAAATTCCGCGACAAACGTCACGGTACGTCGTATTGTTATTTTCTACACGAACCGGGCTTGGTAGCAATTCTCTACAGCCTACAACGTTTTTTTTTATATTTTTTTATTACCACCTTATGAAGGTAACGACTGTAAACCTTTTTTTTCTGCTCCTCGTATAAAAAAAACTACAAAGATATTTCTTTTTTTTTTTCTTTTACTTAAACGGGGATAAAGCGGGAGTCTTATTTTAGTCGTAATATATTGCTTTCGCTGTAAATTCCTCTCTCTCTCCAACCTAACAAAGAGACAAATATCCGAGGTGTGACTTTCAAAATTATATTGGACCTCACAAAAAGGAACGTGTGTGTGTGTGTTTTCTGCAGGGAGTGAACAGAAAGAGAAGGGAAAAAAAGTTTCAACCTACATTATAACAGTCGATCTGTCATTCACCTTTTTTTTTCTATATAAAAGATAACCTTACTTTCCATAGGTCTACTGAGCGAATAAAAAGTTTAAATTACTTTTCTCCTTCGTAGTCAGTGACGAATAAAGAACCTGACTAGAACAGGGATCATATACTCAACTGCCAGGGATCAAAAGCAGTATAAGGGGGGAAAAAAGCACCTACTGTCATATCATAGGAATCTAAATTTAATTATTACATTCTATATTAGTTGTATTTTAAATAGCTTTTGTGCAATTCACTACTTAAGCAAATATTCGGAATTTATTTATTACATTTTCACATTTTACTGCTTATGTATATTATAGTAAACTAATGATAACAAAAAATATAAAAAAATTATTCTATTAACAGGATTCATACTCCATTATCAGGATAAAAAAGAAGCACCTACTGACAAAACAACGTAGCAATGCAGATTTAGTTATTACAATTTTGTATTAGCTTAATTACTTTTAGTTAGTAATGCATCGACTCATGCAGCATTACCGAAGCAAACTTTCTGAATACACTTAATGCATATTCAATTTTACCGGTAATATATATAATATGATGCGGCCTATAAAACGCTGTAGAGCTATAGAATGAAAATAATGTATATTATATAATGCAAACTGATATTATAAAATAACAAAAAATTAAATATTTATACTATACAGCTGGTTATTCATCAATATTGCATCCAGGGTTGGAAAAAAATCAATTTTTTTTAAATCAAAAAAATTAAATTCTTTTGATTTAAATCACATTTGATTTTTTTCTGAATTCTAATTTTAATTATTGTTGTGTTTTTATATTTTTTTGCAATATACATGGAATAGTTTGTTATAAATAACAACTTATCTATATAGTATATTCTACACACTGATTACCTAAAATTAAATACAAAAATTTTAATCTAAATACATTTCTTTGTTTTGTAATTGAATAATGCAAACTAAATAAGATGTAAATTTAAAGAACAAATTAAATATTCATTTAATGCAAACTATTTATTAACCCTTAATTTGGCTAAGTCCGCTACAACGAACAATCAAATAAATAAAATCTTTATAATAAATATATATTTTTATCGATAATATATAATATATTAAATATATTATTGAATTATTATTAATAATAATAATAATTATCATTATTATTTAAATTATTATTATTATTAATATTATTATCATTTATTTAAATATATTTTTAATCGATATTGGAAAAAACATCTTGTCAAATTAAGGGTTAAAAAACAAAAAATTACAATTATTTCAATATTTTTTTAAGCAACGAATTATGGATTTAACTGTTTCAATAAAAACATTAGTTTTGATGCCGTATCCACTTCTAATTGGTTACAAAGGCTAGAATGGACAATACCAAAAGAAGAAAACTGTGTTTCTATTCTAGAAGATGATGCCACGGCTGTTGTTATTTGGTAGATAAACTGGATTTCAAGGTCTGTAATACTCTCTTTACCCCGAATTACATAAAATGAATCCCACTAGTCATAACTAGTCATTGTACCTACCCTTACCACATACTTTCTGATAACAACCCCTAAATTCTTGGAAAACATACTATCTATTGACACTTATTTACTTATTGGTATTAATGTGTTGACTGATTCCCAATTCTCCTGTCTTTGGAATATAGGTTTTAAGAAAAGTGAAAAAAAAAAGATTTAAATCAATGATTTTTTTTTAAATCCACTTATTTAAATCATGATTTTAATCAACCGATTTAAATCATGCCAACCCTGATTGCATCAAAATAAAGATTTGTAATGACAAGCACAGCAAAATCATACTGTGTTATTGATGTTTCTGATGCCAGTGAGACAAGCCTAGCACGTGAGCCATAGGTTACTCGTATTAAGACAAAGGGTACGCCTGTCGTTTGCAGAGCACTGCGACTGTAAAAGAACGATTTTACTCAAGTGGATCCTCATCATTTAGAAGGAATCAAGCGGGAAAACCCCTCAGGATAGGTCTACCTCGGCCAGAGGTATCCATTGAGAACTTGGAAGACATTGTGACCCTGAACCTCTTTCACGTGCCCCAGCTGCCATTAACGAACACGGCGGATATTGGGCCAGCTCGAGCTCCGATACCGCAACCCTCCAAGTTACGTGACAGCTGTCTTTGCCAACTAACGTACTGTGGCTGACGGAATGCTACATTTGTAATAACCAGATATTATAGAAAATACATTTAATCATCACGTAGCTTTCGCATTAATACTATTAACCCCTTGAGGACCAGCACGTAAATGCTCTACGAGTCGATCGTTAGGAAAACCGTTGCCGTTTTTTGCCATCTAGTAATTAAATCTAGCCTTTAAAAATTAAAATAATACATTCAGATCTCCTATTACGCATACGCGACGCTGGTCTCTCAATATCAACCGGAGATCATCGCGTGGAGGTGACGCTCGACTCATAAGAACGAAATCGCTCCGTCCCGTATACGATACCTTGATCGCGAAGGGGTTAATAAAAGTGTTATAAAAATTATACAGAAAGAAACAACAAAAAGAAATACTTCTACAAAATTTAATATTTTAAAAAACGAACTTTCACGTAAAAACGCAATTTTAAAGAGTTTTCTCTGTAGAATAAAAAGTTTTAAAACACTTTATAAAGCACCGTACGAATGAAAGTAGCAGACATGCCAACATTCAATGTCCGGCACTTATGTCCGGAGCAACAGCGTAGTTTGAAATTTTAACTTACTAACTACAGATTATATAAGTACATATCTTATTGGCTTCTAAATTACAATTAAATTTATAATATTTACACAGTACTAAATTGTAAAAAGTAAATTAAAATTTATGCATTTAAAAATTTAAGAGTAGCTTTTTTAGCTTTAACAGCCTAATTTTTCAAAACAGTGTTTCTTATATCAACATTGACCTTGATTCAAATATTTCCATTTTTCTATCATCAGGAATTTTAGAGTTTGCCTACTCAAATTTGACATAAATTCAGTTTAGTTTTTCCGCACAGTACTGAAAAAATTTAACAAACAGTATTACTGTATGAAAAAAGTAACTATTTTTTGCAAAACTTTGCATTTAATTGCTGAATTGTAATCTTTTAGCTGTTCAAAAGTTTTGTTATTTTCCGGAGAAATCTGAGAAGTTACCGGAGTTGTCAGATTTTCTCATTTCTCCGGAGCTGCTCCAGAAAAGTTGGCATGTCTGAAGTAGTCATGAAAGTTTTTTTCTTGAGGCTATATTACGAATTCTTCCAATAAATAAATCGGAAGATTTCTCTTCTACACAATCTCGCATACAAGCACACAAATCACACCTATAAAGAGTGGTAAAAGAAACAATTCACCGACCTTCCAGCTACGTTCATATCTGCAAATTTATCCTGCACAGTCTAAGTATACAGAAAGGTGTTTAATGTATAAGTACCACGGCAGTGCAGTATAAAAAATTATCGCTCTAAATATCTGAAATTGTTTTATCATTTTTATTTCTTTTTATACTATAACTGCTCCGTTTACTTTGCCTGTAAATGTTGCTTCTTTACGGAGCTCTCTATCTATAGGACGGATTTTCGAAGATGCGTTGGGTTTAAAAACGGAACTCAATTCTTTCTTGACATTTTAAATAAAAAGAAAAGTTCTTAACTTGTTTAATTTGTATGCTAAATATCTTACAATAAAAATTTTCGGCTTTTTATAATTGAGCTAGAAATTTCAAATTTTGCACACGTACATAAATACTTAAAATAAATAGATAAATAAAAAAAAATAGCTGCTTTTCTCAACTTTAGTGGCGCAAGCGTATGCGAAGGGTACCGGGGCAATAATAAATGTATATAGTGAAATTATTAAAGTTATGAAGATAAGGAAAATATTTGGAAGTTAATATTTAAATAATTGTCTTCTGCTGCCTCTATCGAAACGTACAGAAAACTACTATTGTATTGTATTGATATCGAGATAGGACCGATTTTCCACAATTGTGAAATTGGGTCCCGCAGAACTCTGGGGTGTCTCAAACGTCTATCCGGGATGTGGCGGCAAGAGAAGTTTGAGAACTACAGTGATATAGCACATGTAATATAGTTAATATAGAATTAAATCGAATATTGCGAATTTCCAGAGCATGACTCATTAACTTAATATACAAATTCATAGATTAAAAAAATAAAATTATAAAAAATATTTTTTTTAATTTTATTTAAGTGTACTAAACGTTTTTAAAAAAATAGTTTTTTTTTTCTTTTGTATAGGAAAATAATATTGTTCATTGCTCAGAAGAAGAAAAAATTGCATCCCAGAATCAGTTATAAACCGTTTATACGCCGTTTTGAAGACTATTCTCCAGATTGAATAAAAAAAGTTTTAAGACACTTTAAATCTTTTAGTAGCCCGGGGGAGGAGTTTCACTAATTTATTTAAATTTTTGCTTGTCATGATAAAATGGGTAAGGGCTCTGATTGGAAAAAAAAATTAAAGAGATCGCTAAAAACACAGTCACCGTTACGACGGAAAATCTCTAAGAAAATGGATAGGAAAAATAACAGACGGTGTATCGCAACAGTTGACATACCTGCGCACCTGAAAGTTTTGGCCTTGAGTCTCTCGGTAAAAGAAAAGGAGAAGAAAATGTTTTAATATTAAAGAGCTTCATCCACCCAACACTTCCTGTTGCGGCAATCGTTTTAAAATAATCGGGGGAAAAAAGGCACTCGGTTGGTTCTCCAGGGAAAAACATTAGTTATTTTCGATTGAAAGCCGTCAGACTAGGTTTTAACGATATATATACTATAACAACGACAGGCACATGCGGCTCTTCGCTCAGATAAGTACGGTTCTCATTGAAAATTCCTGTCAAAAAAGCATTTGAGGAATGGAATTAAAATTATAGATAAAAGAGGGTCAGGCTTCGCAAGCGCGAATTTCGGAATATCGTGTCAGAATCAGAATTATCCACCATTAAAGAAAATGCTTGTCGACTAATATTACCAAATACACGGGTCTCATTGCTTGTAATTCGCTAATCTTTTAATCATAATTTAATCTTTTTGACACTAAGCAAGTGTATTTAAGTTAAGTGGGTGAAGTTGGTTTCTATTAAATTTCAATATAATAAAGGTTAGCATATATCACTGGAATTTAACTATTTTTAATCTTGGTTACTTGATCTCGCTTTATATTTCATGTCTGAAGCCCATGTGAGAGCAGTTTAGTTAGTAATTTGGAAATCGTTTTTTGTATGCTCCGTGGTCTTTTTTTCTTCAGCATGTGAATAATTGTAAAGTTTACGAAATCAAGAAGGAGTATAAAAGGGGGCACTGGCCGAACGATGGCCGATTGGTTAGGGTGCTGGCCTTCGGTACCGGAGTTCGTGGGTTCGAATCCCACAGTGGCATGGATGTTCGTAACCGTTCGGAATCGGCTTTAAGCTGTAGGTCCCGGTCTCATTAGCCCTCGTGTTGCAAAAAGTAGACCGTAGTACTCCAAACCAAACCAAACCAAACCAAAAGGGGGCACTCTACATTCAGCTTTTGCCTGTTTTTGCCAGTTGCTCGTCGTGTTTTTGCTTCGTCGATATTTTTTTTTCCATCGGTAAATTACATAAATTAGTCACTTGCAAGAATGTTTAATATGCAACTTTGTTTTCTATTACTGTTTTTTTATTTACGTTGTTTTGATAAAGAAAAAAATAAACTTTGATGTTTTTATATTTTTTTGTGTAACTTCTTTACAGAAACTCAGTCTTCAGTTAGGCCATGCTACTGGGCTAAACATCAGTGGAAACTTGCTCATCGTTACTGTCCAAACAACTAATTTCAATTCGAGCTAAAACATTTCTGCGAAACTTTATAATTCCCAAGGAAACAAGAAGTTGAAATGTCGTGCAAAGTTGATACCGCATCATTGTCTCAGAATTGCTACAAACGTATTTAACAAAACTGCGCCTAACTTCTAAGATTTGACCAAATACATTTAAATCCCCCCTCTAAGAATCCCGTCCTGGTGTTGCCAACCTGATGTTGTTTGTGACCTGTAATTCTTCGGTGCAATATTTCTTGAGCAAGTAAAGTTAATTTAAGTACGTCAATATTTTTGTATCTCATATAAATAAAGAACGATTATTGATAGGAAGTCGATATTTTGTAAGTATGACTATTATAACGTCTGGTTTTCTACCTTTTCTTACTCTAAAATGACGCAAAAATTTCAATATAACGTTATTAAAGATACAAACATAACTCCAGAATGATAATCCGTAAAGTGTTGAACTCGTCTATTTAGGATTTATATATTGTTTTGCTCATCTTCATTTGATTGCAATCTGAACTCTATATAACGAAAAATTTCATTACAACGGACATTGATGCTTTTGGGGCACAACCCAAAAACGATTAGCCCTAGAACGTTGAAGTCTTATATTTAAGACTCTAAAAACATCTAGTTGTACTACACATCCCCTTTTTATTGCAATCCTTACTACGCATAACGAAATTTTTCAATGTAATGCTATCAACGTTGTGCGCCGTAACTCAGAAGCAATAAGAATATGGAAATTTTACATTAAGGACTTCTTTATAATACCTTGCTTTGCTTATCCCCATTTCCTTGCCTTCTGCAGTCTATACAAAGAAAATAAACACCAAAATAAATCCGTACCATTTTATATGACTTCAAAATTATATGCGACCGTTTATCTGTTCTATACGTCGCATATAATATATACATCAAATACCTTATATGCTTATGTATTACATGTGATATACAACGAACAATATTTCCTATGCAATAATTTATATATTTTATATCATTTTGTATCACATTTAATATACAAACGCATAAAGCATTAGATATGTATATCATATGCGATATATAAGACAGCCAGAGAGTTAAAATTATTTTATTAAAACTTTTGTAAAGAGAAAAATAAGTATATTTTTGCTAGAAAAAAATGAATAAACCATTAATTGTTTAAATATTTTACAATATAAATTTAACATGACTATCATTTTGCCTAGTTTATATTACTTTAATAACTGAAAAGGACAAAAGGTTATTATAAAACAGTATTAAAAGCATTTAGAACAATCGCCATAAAAGAAATCTTCGTTCATAAGGTACACTTCATCAGGGCCCGACCAAGACAAAGTTGGGCCCAGGGCCTAGAAGTGTTTCAGGCCCCCCTTCTTGCCCTCCTTTCAAGGCAAAATAATTAGTTTATAAAAGAGGATACAAACGAATATTTTTGGAGGAAAGTTTATATTAATTTTTTTATGTTTACATACCTTTGTAGTACAGTCGAATGCCACTAATCTGTATATCCTTAAGGATGTAAACTGTAACACTTGCAATTAAGTTTTTATATAAAAAATAGAATAGCATAGGTAAGATTAACAAATAATAGCTATTCGTAGATTTTAAGACAAAATTAATAAGAGAAAAAAAAATAATAAAATAATAAAATTCTTAAACAAATAAAAGTTTTAGAAGTATAATAAAAAGTGCTCAAATTTCTTTATAACTGGCTGAAATTTTTAATTTATCACTAGTTTATATTATATAATATATAAGATAAATGCTATATATAAGATAAATAAGCAAACTGGAGCAGGGCCGTAGCCAGAAATTATATTCGGAGGGGGACATTGTATTATGACACTTATTAGGAGTACACATTCGTAAGAAAACATGTAGTTTTAGTGAATTATCATTCACAAAAAACAGTGAGGTTTTAAAATATCAAAATAATTTAAAATTTGATAGAATGAACAAAAATATTCATTTCCTTTTTATAACCTTGAATGAGTAATGTAGGAATTATACAGTGAATTTAATAGTAAAATTTACATTTAAAAGTTATAAACTACTCATGGTATTAAATTCTTTTTTTAAACAAAAGTATATCCTCCACAGAAAAAAAAAAGAATTTTGGAAAAAAATTAAAATGTTCAAATTTTTACCCGTATATTATAAATTATGATCTTGAAATTTTCGCTAAAATTTTTCACATTTTCTTCATACTGAACAACAATATTGTGATGAGCTGCCAAAAGTGCTAGTTAATCTGTTCTTATTTGAAGAATACAATTTGCACTTGCTATTTAACTCAACGTCACTCTTCTAAGCACACTGTTGTCTATGCACAGCTTGGTAGATGACACACCCACACAAATAGTCCATTTTCTTTCCAAGAAATTTTCTTTAAGAATTTCGGAGGGGGGCTGGTCCCCGTAATCCCCCCCTTACCTACGGCCTTGAACTGCAGTGTGTTTTAGATAAAATTGTCAACATTTTAACTGTTTTTATTTAATTTCTGAATAAAGTTTCATGAAATATTACTTGAAGAATTAACAAAAAAACATTTTCAAATTTTGTTAATTAAATTATTTAAAATTTAATATTTAAGTACCAAATTTTAGGGGGGGCAGGGCCTAGGCCCAGTCGGCCCGTGCTTTAATCAGGCCCTGCCCTTCATACAGTACCTCAGAGGTTCTGATAATTTTGTCAAAAGAAAAATAACAAGAAAAAATTTAACGAAAAATTATACATAGTCAAGTCTTAAATTCTTGGTTATCTTTCATTGCATTATACATAATTTTTATTAACATGTGTTTTACAGAATAAACTTCGAGAAACATATAGCTTTGGTGTCAACACAAGTCAATTTTACCCCCACACAAGCTCTATACTCAAAAGTGCTTGCTCTCAAGACAGTCAATAAAACTATACCTGCAGACATTTATTATCTTCATAATTCAGTTACGGTTGGCGTGTCATCCCAAATAGCGAAATTGTTACTGCTGCGCACGCGGGAGCATGAAAATAGAAAATGTCCTCTCGAAGATATCATAAAAATAACATTATCTGATGCGAATCTTTAACAGAAAGAGAAGATCTATTTATAGAACCTAACTCATCAACGAAACTGTACACGTTTATTAATACACCATTTGCTTAACACTTAAAGTTAAAAAATTAATTTAGTCCATTTTATCAATCTCGGCCTTAATATTACATTTTCAAAATTTTCGATTTTTTTAAATTTTTTATATATTTAGGGGTAATGTTGGACTATTTATCCATAAACAGCCAATTACCGGTTTTTCTCAAATATCGCAATAACGGTATTTGAAATTCTACTTTGTCGATATATCGCGAGAAATTATATAGCGTGAATATTCCAGATATATCGCGAGACACGATATACCGTAAATGCACGATTCTTTCGGGTGAAACATACCAAATGAGAAAGGTACCACGCTTTGTTCTTTAATCCGCGAACATTATACCGAAAGCATAGAGTATCGCGCATGCTTTGTTGATCTTTCCGAAGTTGGTAATTCGTAGGATCGCAGATTATCGTGGAACTTTCGATCATCGGTATAGCAAGGTGTTTTAACGAGTAAATATTTTATGTCGGTCCCTGCAGAAATTGAAATTAGAATAATTCTGTACATGGTGATTTATTTATTTTTTATTAAACATGGACAAATTCTTTACAGTAACGATTACCTTTGATAATATCGCGATATATCACAAATATCGGTATTTACAGAACGATATATTACGACATTCAAAATATCGTCCAGCAATATCAAGTGTTGCCACATTATCTACAGGTTTGAAAAATTTTGAATACTGTGTTTCCCAACATCAAATGTAAAAATTTTTTGAGGGAAAAAATAATGCGAATTTGAAAAGATGAAAGTGAAATTAGAGTGTCACAAATTTTAATTGTTCTCATTTTTCACCTATTGATTTTTTACGAAATAGTTTTAATTTTTTGTTTTTCTCATGTAAACTAGTAATTATGAGTTATAAATCGGAAAAACTAACAAAAACTTGTGACTTAGTATTTTGTTCAAAAGTAATTAAAATACACATTGTACTTTGTCCCTTTACACATTAAAATGTTTTTGTCAGATTTTATATATTTTTGTTTCTGTGCACGATGCCTTACAACTTATTCCTCTAAACTTCAAAAATTTTCGTACTGGTATAAATACAAATATATATCTTGGCATCTACACTAAATGATTTATATATTGAGAATATATTAAAATTTCAAACTTTAATATTAAAAATTTAAGCCTATTTTTACTTTGTAATTTTTAACATAATTTACATATAAGTAATTTACGTTTATTTTTATATTACGTATACTGTAAATATATAGTATTATCAATTACATTTGTGAATGAAAGCTTATTGTGAATGTAAAATATTTTCTGATATCTTGCACAAAACTTTCAAATACAGAGGATAAAAAAATTTATAAAACTACTTTTTCAAATAGAGAACATCCCCACAATTACATTTTTTAATGAAATCTAGATATCTCAATACATATAAGTGGTCAAACACGCACATTACCTTACAGCAAGACGAAATCAATACTGAAATTCTGATAAGAAGTATGACATTTCAGGAAATAGATACTTACCTAAAAGGGAAAAAATGCATAAGTTAGATATATATATTATATATACAATTAATTCAACGATGTACAAATAAAACAAAGTCTGGTATTATACAATGCAGATATGTTTAAATTAAGTACATATAAATAAAAGCACATGTGTGTGTGTTCTCTATAAAAAAAAATGTGTGCATGACGTCAGGTGCAGCAAGAATTGCAGCTCAACTTGGCAAAACATTTGAATTTCCTACGGATTGTAGGTACAAAGTACACCCGTATGCAATTTAACAAACAAAATAAAAACCAAAAATATGAAACAATTACATATTTTATTGTTTTCTAAATTAAATTAAGCAAATTAAATTAAAATATACACACAGTAGTAAACTATAAGCAGTAAATTAAAATGTATTTAATAATGTTTAAGCAGATTTTTTAGCTTTAACTTCTTTTTCAGAATTTCTTTTCCTGTAGAACATTGATCCTGGTTGAAATATTTCATTTTTCTATCATCAGAGATTCTAGAGTTTGTTTGCTCAAATTTGATTCAAATTCAGATTGGTTTTTCCTCACAACATTGAAAACTCTTTAACATGCAGCATTAATGTGTGGACAGACTAATATTCAGCATTATTTTTTGCAAAACTTTGTATTTGATTGCTGAATTATGATCTTTCAGTTGGTCAGTTTTTTCTTACCGTATTTATGCGAATCTAATGCGCCATCGAATCTAATGCGCATCCCCATTTTAAAACTTTAAATAATAAAAAAAATTGTTTGTCGGCGAATGTAATGCGCATCAATGGTATGAGGAATTTATTGAATCTTATTTTATACAACAATGGATTTGTATATAAACTATCAATCAATGGTATGATAATTTTATTTAAATTTAGATACCATATTTTATACAACAATGGATTTATACATAAAGTAGCAGAACATAGAATTAACCTATCGAATCTAATGCGCACCCCAATTTTGAATACTACATTTGGCCAAAAACGATGCGCATTAGATTCGCGTAAATACGGTATTTTCCGGAACAATCTGGGGAGCCTCCGGAGTTAATTCACTCATTTCTTTTGGTTTTGGAGAGCTACGGTCTACTTTTTGCAACACGAGGGCTAATGAGACCGGGACCTACTGCTTAAAGCCGATTCCGAACGGCTACGAACACCTATGCCATAGTGGGATTCGAACCCACGAACTCCGGTTCCAAAGGCCAGCACCCTAACCATTCTGCCATCGTTCGAAGGAGTAACTCCGGAGTAGTTGGCATGTCTGTATATATACTCTCACTCAATCACTGAAGTGTAATGAAATTCGTTATTCGGTAAGTTCAGTCTACAAAATTCTAATCTATGATACAACTACATACCACAACCATACTACTGAAAGTTAAGAAGTAAATAAAAGAAAGCTTAATTACAAATAACTTTGTGCTGCAATTTCAGAAAGATGAAAATTACATGCCGAGCTATTCGAATGTTATCTTTTATCTCCTGTGCTTGCAACTTCATTAATGTTACTCTACAAGAATGGTCAGCTCGCTCAACTTACTTTCAGGATTATACCGATAAGTCGTTTGATAATTTACAATCGAAAAGCCGAGGAAACCAGTTTATATCATCATCCAGTCTAACGTTTAGATCCCGCCGATAAATACCCAAGAAGTTAAGTTGTCCATCCAGCTAACAGTTGGATCTCGTAACACCAAGGTTAGATCAGTGTCAGCAGCGAAATAAATTGTTTTTTAATTCCTCCCGAATGCCCATTTTGTTTACGACGTTAATCGTTATTATTATAGAACCACTGATTGAAAAATGGGCATGCTTGAAATGCTTAAAATCAGAAACTCGAGAGTATTGAAAAACAGGTTTTCGCTTAACGTCTTCCATTTCAATGGGTTTCAATGAGCAATTAACAATTGCGATTTCCTCCCTTGATATCATTTAGTGGAGATAACAATTCGGATTTGAAATCAATGAGCCGTGTGTTCTTTATCATTTCGGCATAGCTACGTTGTTTCGTCAGGTGTGTTATACTCTAGCAAGATAATTCAACTAGAAAACGTGCAGGATATAAAAAGTGTAAAAGGGTAAGAAAGCAGGCCCA
Organism: Pardosa pseudoannulata; assembly: GCA_032207245.1. NCBI lineage: Eukaryota > Metazoa > Arthropoda > Arachnida > Araneae > Lycosidae > Pardosa > Pardosa pseudoannulata. The sequence goes on along the minus strand of CM063506.1, from coordinate 157,693,694 downwards.
TTTCTACGTTTTCTTCACACTTATTCGGGAGGTTTCAATAAAGGACGTAGTTGTTGATTTTGTGACGCATTCCTTTTTGTCTGGCCAAGTGCTGGATCAAGTTCAGGAGGTCATAAATCTTCAAAAGTAGTAAACGAGAAAAGGTGAAGTAAATAGGTCTTCACGTATTAGCCTCACATAATCCAAAAGAAGGCCAGGAAATGTCGGTACAGAAATAAATTTCGAACATAAGAGAAACTTTTCTGTCCGCTGATATACGTGAGGTTCCCTGATGACTCTATTCATGGTAACCTGCACAGCTCTATTACTCTTAGAGGAAAAGCATTCCTAGATTAAAACCCAAATTACCAATAGTGAATTTAATTTGGATCGCTACGGTGTACTGTTTTGCGACGGGGGGGGGGGGGTTAATGATACCGGGATCTACTTCTTGAAAGAAATTCCGAATAGCTACGAACATCCATGTCATAATGGGACTCGAGCCCACGAACATCGGTATCGAAGAGCAACGTCCTATCATTTGGTCATCGCTCGGCACTAACACTGGGACAGAGGAGTAAATGTTCATTTAAAACTCTTCCTTACTCAACAGATTTAAGAAAAGGTCAGTGTGGTATGGATGTAGTGGTGATCGTTTAAAAAGTTTATTATTATTCCGAGATTTATTTTGATAAGTTTAAGATGAAAACTGGTTCGAAAATTCAGTCCTAAACCATTTTAAATTATTCAAAATTGAGTAAAATATCCTTGACTTGTGGAATGAATAACACGAAAAGGATGTATTCGCTCAGTTTATTGGGTTGTTCGGAAAGTCATTTCGTTTTTTTTGGGGGGGAACATGAAAGACAGTTTTCGTATAATGAATAAATATTTTATTAAATTATATATTGGCCATTCTGGTCCAACACCTTTTGCCATCTTTCTGGTAGTAGCATAATTCCACGCTCATAAAATTTTTGGTCTTTGCTGGCAAAAAACTGATCGAGGTGGTTTTTGACCTCCTCATTTGAGGTGCAGGTTTTACCGTCTAAAAATTTTTGGAATGACCGAAACAAATAATAATCCGATGGTGCCTGGTCTGGAGAATTTGGTGGGTGTGGTATTGTATCCCATTTAAGCTGTAAAAGCTTTTGGTGAGTGACCAAACTTGTGTGAGGTTTCGCGTTGTCTTGGTGAAACAGTACACCTTTCCTGTTGATTAGTTCTGACCTTTTCTGTTGAAGTTCATCATTCATTTTGTCTAGCTGATGACAGTAGACTTCCGAATTAATCGTTGTGTTATCCGGTAAAAGCTTAAAAACAACGATTCCTTTAAAATCCCACCAAACAGACAGCATCACCTTTTTTTGGTGAATATCGACTTTGGAAATGGTTTGAGCCGGTCCATCTTTTTTACTCCATGACCTCTTGCGTTTGACGTTGTTGTATATAACCCATTTTTTGTCCCCAGTGATGATGTGCTTCAAAAACGGATCATTTTCGTGACGTTTGAGAAGCGAATCGCAGACGTCAATGCGGCGACACAGATTTCTCTCTGTGAGAATATAGGGAACCCATACATCGAGCTTCGAGGATAATACCAGGCCTTTCAAGTGGTCATAAACTGTTGAATTTGATAAATTTAACCTCAATCTGATCTCACGTGTTGTTATTCGCCGGTTCGCATCAACTAATGCCTTTATCGCGTCTTTATCAGCTTCCACCGGACTTCCCGAACATGGTGCAGCTTCGACATCAAAATTGCCGGATCGAAATTTAGCGAACCAGTTCTGGCACTGGCGTACTGTCAACACACCTTCTCCATACACATCGGTCAATTTTTTTCTGGCTTGAACAGCATTTTTACCCTTTCTTTAGTAAAACAGTAAAATATGTCGAAAATTCTGCTTATCGCTCTCCATATTTAAGAGGGTACCAACCAAAAACTACTGCGTAGAATTAATTGGAATTTTTCACACACAAGCCTTGCTATATGAGCTATCAAAGCATATAAAAATTATACGGCTTAAATGTGAAGTTGGGTGAAAAAAAATACAATTAAATCCTCTGAGGGAAAAAACGAAATTACTTTCCGAACAACCCAATATTTTCTGGAAAAATAGGGAGATTCCACATCACTACCTTAGATCTCTAAAAACTAAGAAAGGAATCTTCATTAAAATTTCGAGAAAGGACGCTATTCGGAAATAAAAGTACCAAAATAGACAATACGGGAGGGGGGGGAGAAAATGCAAGCGATGGGTCTCCATATTCTCCTGTAGATGTCATGACAGACTCAGGCACTAATTAAAGCAAACTAAAATTGCAGGGTGGTTGAAATTCGTAAACTCCTTACCTACAGTTCGCCAAAGGACCACTTCCGAGTTCGTTGGTAATAGGGGACGATTGTTATTTGGGATAGCTAAAGTTTCAGAAGGCCAGATATTCAAAAATATCAAGCAGAAATGAAACATGTAATGACATACGACAGTCAGGCCTACTGGACTTATGGACTAGAGACACCAGACATAGGGCCAGTCTCGCTAAAGTTGTTTAACGGCTAACCTCGATTAACCCATGACTCCAAACGATGGTGGGACGCAATTCTCCATTTAAACAGATTAATCGCGATTAACCATAAACGACTTTGGTGAGGTTGGCTCTTAGCAAGGATATCAATGGTCTCGTTACCATGGAAGTCATTGTACTGATATTTTATCAAATTAATAGAATTTCTTACAATAAAATAAAAAGTAACTGCAATATCTTGAACTTCGATAAAATTATCTGTTGTGATTGAAATTACAATAACAGTCAATTTTACAGTCCTTGGTCAATTCGTTTTAACTAGGTTTGACTTTAAAAGCAAAGAGAGGAGATTTCTTGCATCCTTACGTTTGCATTGCATACTGACACAGTTTCATGATGGGTACTATTTATTATAAAAAAGAATAACAAAACATTAATAAATAAAATCGTGAATCACAAAGACGTGTTAATATTTCTATGAAAATTTAAAAAAAAAATCTAGAACTCCTTAATTTCTTGCATTTATAAATGGATCATCTTTGAAAAGCGGCATCTTTTAAAGCTTACAGTAGCTCCATTTCTATCAATAAAGGACGGATAGAATCTCCTGTATCTTTCGACCTGGACAGACTATTTGAATTTCATCTCGCAACGCGGTATTGGTAACGGATAGGTGATAAAAGACAACTAATGTATTCAGAAAAATGAATCTCCTTCAATATACGTTTCCATTAAGAACTCGAGCAGTCATTCAGACGCATTCCACGGGAAGCATAATACAGACGAGCATAAATTAATGTCACAACACCGTAACCAGACGCCGATAACCCCGAATCGAACAATCCAGGAATGATTCACACCTGAAAATTCATTCTCTTCACTTTATTATCCCATCGGGACTTTAAACCAAACTCTCAGATCACAGTAGCCCTCAAATTTTAAAACAGTCTTTGATAATTTTAACAATACAATTTTTCAATTAAAATTGGAAGTTCATTTTCAAAAAGACAACAATGAAATTTTTTTAATAATTTTTCAGGTAGCTTTCTGTCTAACGTAAGATATTTAACCCTTTCCCGGTTTTTCCCGAGCTAAACTCGGGCAGGCGAAATGTACCATCCTGGTTCACCCAGAGTGTAGCTCGGGCATTTTGAAATTTTACAATGTACAATCAGTCTTTCCCGAATTATTTCATATGTGCATTTTATGGTTTCGAATGCTTTTGTTTACTTTTCTGGTTTCTAGATTATTTGCTGCTCAAAGAGAGACAGTAGAGGGAAAAAGGTAAGGGGAGAAACAAGGTTCTACTGTCCAGATTGCGATGTTGGACTCTGTGCAGTACCGTGTTTTCGATTGTATCATACACGACCAAATTTTAATATTTTTATAATCATTTATGTAAATGCATAGGATATAAATGCAATTTAATTCAAGATAAAAGCTAGGTATTCTAAGCTTTATATTTATAGTTAGTGTGAATTGACTCCAAAGTCTGATGATTTCAGCCGTACAGAAAGCCGAATATACATGTTAATTACTCATTTGTTTAAATTTATTTTTTTACATTAATTTTTAGGAAATTTTGTACGCGAATGATGCTATTATGTTTAAAAAGCTATGTGTGTACAAAAATAAGCATAAAAAATTCACATTTTTTTTACCCAAAATCCTGAAATAAAATGAACCTGGAACTGGTTAACCTACATGATATGATAACAAAATGCAAAACATTTATTCTATTAACATGGTTCATACTCCAAAAAGAAGCACCTATTTACGACTACATAGTAATGCTAGTTTAGTTACTACAATTCTGTAGTCATTTTATTCTAAATAATTTTGCAGTAATGCATCGACTGATGAAGCATGACCGAAGCAAACTTTCTGAATACACTTAGTGTGTTTTTAATTATTACTGTTTATGCATATTATAACGTGATTTGACAAATTATAAAAAACTAAAAATTCCTATTGTGAAGTTGGTTATCTACTAATAATACATAAAAATAAAGATTTTTAAGAACAATCATACGAAAAAGTCTTCTATATTGGCCGTAAACAAATGCTATAGAAATTAAATCATAATTTTATCGAATCGGTTGTGCGTTCATACTATTATAAAAATGTGCTATAATTAGGGGTAAAGGAGGAAAAGTTTCAATAGCAGTTTCAAATAATTCCACACAAAAAAGGAATTTATAGAATGTTACAAAGTCCTTTAAAGCACCGTTAGAACACTGGTCTATAAAAATCAAGTAAATAAAATAAACATGTATAATAATTCATGGATAACTGTTTGCAATTAAGAATCCAATTACTGTTCCATAACCACCCCCACTCCATTTGATACATTCCATTTAGTAGGTTAGAAGTTGGGGTTCAAAAAACTGATCTTTGCCCAGGACCCCGAATTGTCCCGACCGGGGCCTGACAACGGGGACCACCCCACATTACGTCCCGCTCGGCTGCCTTTAAATCTCTCTCCACGATCACCCGACAAGGAAAAAAGAAATAAACAAAATAAAAATTAAATAAACAATTCGTGAAATGCGATGAGATGTCCATCACCCATCATCTTCTCTCTGCAGAATCTTTCATCGAAACACTCTCACGACAGGAGGAAAAAAAAATAAAAAAGGAGAGGGGAGATGAACCGGTCACATGACACACAGTACATAAGGGGAGTCTAAGATAAGGAGTGCTTTCTGAGGTAAATAAACCGAAACGCTCTCCTCAATTTCACGCAAGGATTTCTCTACCAACGCTAATCTCGGGTGCCCGTGAAAGACCCTCCAAGGGTAGGTGGAATTTTAAAAGCATTCTCCGATTTCAAAGGGATCGAAAGAGACCTGTGTGTGCTATACATAAATATTTAGAGCTAGTCGGAAAGATTTCGGAAAGAGATAATCAGACGTGCCAACCCCCTCAACTCCAAAATCCTGCAGTAATTTATCATATCGACCAACGCAACGATCTTACACCATCCTAAATGAAAACATGGCATAAAATGAAACCAGTATTCAATTTCTATGTAAGCTTTTTTTATTTAAAAAAAAAAAAACTATATCCGAGAAATTAAGATGCTAAAATAATTTTTAAAATATCAATAACAGTTATAAATGAAAGCAGGGTTGGCATGATTTAAATCAGTTGATTTTTTTGAAAAAATCATTGATTTAAATCATTTTTTATTCACCTCTACTAAAACCGATATTCCAAACACAGGAGAAATGGGAATCAGTCAGTACAGTAATACCAAAAAGTAAATAAGTGTCAATAGATCGCATGTGCTTGCCAAGAATTTAGGGGTTGTTATCAGAAAGTATGTAGTAGGGGTAGTGCAATGATTATGACTGGTGGAATTCATTTTATGAAATGGGAGGTAAAGAGAGTATTACAGAACTTTAAATCCAGTTTGTCTACCAAATGAAAACAGCAGTGGCTTCGTCTGCTGGAATGGAAAGACAGTTTTTTTCTTTTGGTATTGTTCGTTCTAGCCTTCGTAACCAATTATAGAAGTGGATAAAGCATCAAAGCGAGTGTTTTTATTGAAACAAATCCATCATTCGGTGCTTAAAAAATATTGAAATAATTGTGATTTGCTTTTTTAAATAAAAAGCTTGCGTTAAAAGAATATTTAATTTGTTCTTTAAATTTACATCTTATTTAGTTTGCACTGTCCAATTGCAATATAATGGAATGTATTTAGATTAAAATTGATATATTTAATTTTAGATCATCAGTGTGTAGAATATACTAGATCAGTAAGATGTTACTTCATATAACAAACTATTCTATGTATATTGCAAAAAACATAAAAACAACAATTAAAATTAGTATTCAAAAAAAATCAAAAAAATCCTATTTAAATAAAAAAAAAATCTGATTTAAATCAAATAAATCTGATTATTTTGATTTTTAAAAAAAATCATGATTTTTTTCCAACCTTAAATGAAAGTGACATTACAAATGACAAAGAAAAATTATTTAATGACGATATTACCTATTTAAAATGTTTACAATTATTTCTTTTGTTTTAGATTTGCTTTCCTTAAATAATTAAAATCAAATATTTTTATGGTGCCTGTTGCCTTGATTGGCAACAGGTTTCCAATTGTTCCATTTGTTACTGATCAGTTGGAAAAAAATCATGAATTTTTTTTAAATAAAAAAAAATCAGATTTATTTGATTTAAATCACATTTTTTTTATTTAAATCAGATTTATTTGATTTTTTTTCTGAATTCTAATTTTAATTAATGTTGTTTTTATATTTTTTGCAATATACACGGAATAGTTTGTTATAAGTAACAACTTATCTATCTAGTATATTTATTCTACACACTCATTACCTAAAATTAAATACATAAATTTTAATCTAAATGCACTCTATTATTTTGTAATTGGATAGTGCAAACTAAATAAGATGTAAATTTAAAGAACATATTTATCATTTTCCATTTTTGAGATAATGTCCGTTGTGGCGAACACTGATAATTATGTTATACAGTAGTTATAAATATACACGACCGGTGTAGCGGACGTAGCCAAATATTCAGGGTTAAAGTCAGTGGCGTGCGGTCCATACGTGCAGGGTGTGCACTGCACACCCTGTCAAAATTATGAAGGACAATAATTTCCTGCCCCCAAGTCTACCTATTTCTATATAGTATATAATATTATTTATAATATATTCAAATATTATGTTGATTTGCTTGATTGTATTCCCGCAGTGCGTGCAGTACTAGGTGCTACACCACGTAGCGCTCAAACAAGCATAGGAAGTACGCACTGCGCACTAAATTGAAAATCACGCTTTATATGTACGGGTTACTGGAGAAGAACAGCATACTATGGCACTGAGGCAAGTGCAGCTATTTTTCCTGCACTTGGCATTCAGAATCATTCGAAGGTACGGTTTATTAAGCGTTGTATTAGAGAGGGGACTTACGTACTGAAACGCTTTTGATTTTTTAACTGATTAACAGGCCATACGATTAAATTTATATATTGTAAGATTTTGTTTTCATGGAAATATAAAAGAAGTATTTCATCAATATAAAGTGAAATGTTTTAGTGTGGTAAAGTAATTTCGGTGATGTATTCTATTTATTTGAAATAATTAGCTGAAAAACAATGTCGTTTTGTTTTAAAGAAACGAATTTTAACAGAACAGTTCAAATTTTACCATTCATTGTGTCTTACAGACAGTATATAAGTTATATCTGTAACACCATATCCCTGGTTTTGTTTTTAAAAATTGTCAAGATGTTTTACGCAAAATATATGATTTCCAAATGTTAAAAACAATTAATAAATATAATTTAATCCACTGACCGAACAAGAAACCGTTCGTTCTATTCTGCCTGCGTGCAGCGAAATCCTCTGCATGTGGAATAGACGTTCGGTTTATCGGCACCCATGAGCATCCGGATGAGGCACCGCAGCGACGGGCGCCATGTGGTGCTACGTTTGCTCAACATATAAGTTTTTCGTGGTAGCCCGAAGCGTTGCTTTTTCGACGACGATATGTCACCATACAACAAAAGGCACGATTTTTGCTTCAGTGCTAGTAGAATTCTCATAAATTTAGCTGTTTTTATAGTTATAACTCGACTACTCGTAGGTAAATATTTTATTTATTGTTATCTTTATATTCATAATAAATAACCCGTTTCACAATGGAGAACTCAGATGTATCAATAATTAAAGATTTATTTTAAAATCAATGTTCTCTGCACACCCTGCATGAAAACTTACCGCACGCCACTGGTTAAAGTAGATGTCAATGCTACTATACCTATATGCCTACTAAATAATTACCCGGTGTTTAAAAAACATTTTTATTTCTTAATTATACGTTAAACAAATGAGTGTTAAAAATGGAGTAGGTTCTAAACAAATGTATAAACTGTTTACTTAGGCCGACTGTATTAGGACTCAAGATTTATATCGTCTAGATCAGAATCTAAAAAGAAGTTACGACTAAAAGCAGACATACGACAAGGACAAACCCATATTACATGATATGTTACGACTTAACACGCCCGTTTCCACTGAACCAGTAGAAATTTAATTACTAGCGAATTTTGCAATCGAAATTTATCGCAATCGTAAAAATTTTCTTTTACGCCAAAGAAAAAAAAAGTCCATAAAAAAGGGGTAATTCGTCATTAATATCAAGGCTGGATAAAAGTCTGCTTTCAGCTGTGTAAGTTGTACAATTTCTTAAATTTTATCTTAAAACTAGACGCCGAAAAGTGAAACATTTATTCTATTAATAAGGTCCACACTTAATTGGCACGGTAAAAAAGGTTCTGCTGACACGACATAGTAGTAATGCAGATTGAGTTATTACAATTCTGTATTGGTTTTATTACGAATAAGTTTTGAGTAAAGAATTGACGGATGCTACAAAGCTAAAATTTATGAATATACTGATTGCGTTTAAAAATTTTACTGTTTATAATGTAGTTTGGTTTGGTTTGGAGCGCTACGGTCCACCTTTTTGGCAGAAAGAGGACTAATGAGACTGAGACCTACAGTTTGAAGCCTATTCTGAACGGCTAAAAACATCCATGCTACATCAGGATATGAACCCATGCTCTAATCATTCTGCCGCCGAACGATGGCCGAATGGTTAGGGTGCTGGCCTTCGGAATCGGAGTTCGTATCCCACAGTGGCATGGATGTTCGTAGCCGTTCGGAAATGGTTTTAAGCAGTAGGTGCCGGTCTCATTAGCCCTCGAGTTGCAAAAAGTAGACCGTAGCGCTCCAAACCAAACCTAATCATTCTGGCATCGTTCGGCTATATTATAATGTGAAATGGTAACATAAAATAACAAAAAAAGTAAATAAAAATTACACTATGAAGTTATTTATTTTTATATAATATTAATGGGTAAACAAAGATTTATGAATCCACATACTATATTTGCAATAAACGTACAGAGAATAAATTTAAATTATTATCAAATGACGTATTTGGGAAAATTTCCATCCAGAAGAGGGAGCTACAGTCGGCGACCGACAGATGATTTCGTCTGTCGTTGCTTGGAAAACACAATTAACTTTTTGTTCTGGCTACTATCTCTTCCTAATTCCATGTAAAATTATTATATTTTTTGTTACAATAAACTTACACCCTGGACTGCTTATTTGGTCTTAGACTTTAATTTGTAGTTATATTAGAAGTTTTCTTTTTAACCGAAAGTTGAGTATTAATAGTATTAAAAAATGAGCAATATAAATTTTGCGAGATAGAGTAAAAAGCATCAACAAAAAGGCAAATCACATTAAAAAAGGGGAGGGGGTTTTAAATATCTTTCCTAGATTCAGACAAAAAAGTTGCGAAAGAGTAAAAGTTGTTTTAACCCATTGCTTGTGGAATATATTTGAGAAATACGTGCCAAAAATGAAAAAAAAAAATTTTCTCTTTAATTTTGTTAGTTATTATCAAATTGTTAGAAATAGATTATTTTTGGAAAAATAAAAATTGTAAACGAAATAATATTTTCTTCACATATATGGGGGAAATGTTAATGGATTACAGTAATCTTTGCCTCCAATGACGGAAAAAAAAATCCAACGATATAATTTCAGGATAAATATAATGTACTTTTACAACAATATTATTATCTCTATCAACAACTGTCATGAATTCCGTGTCCCACAGATTCCTTTAAATTTCACAAATCCTTTACAGCAAAGGTGGGCAAAAACCGGCAATTTTGCTTACTTTATCCGGCCCGTTGAAAAATCCTGCATGCAATCTCTTATATACGATTTTGTTGAAATCAACAGTATTTGTATGCGTAGTGTACAACATATATTTGTGAAAGAACTTTTTCGTTAATGATTTACACGAAAAATAAACATCGATCACAAATTACTGACGAAAACCTATACTCGGTATTAAGGATTGTTACAAGTGATTTGGATCCAAATTTTGAAGAAATATCAAATGAACATTCCAGATTTCGCGTTTCGCGTTCACTAAAACTATTCTATTTTCACGTTTGATGTTTGTCTTTTCTTTTTATAATTAGTATTATATTTACAAAATGTAATAAAAATGTAATAATTATGATCAAAATAAAATAATTTGTATCGTTAAGATATAAATATATCAAAATAAAATCTTTCATTAACTGATTTATTTAATGACCGTTAATTTATTATAATAGATCCTATTTCTTTAAAAATGACGCGACATATTTTAGTGGGCACAAATGGTTCGCATATACACCTAAGTAAGACAGTTTATTATTACTATTATCTTTTTATCTGTCAAATTTCTCTGTTCAAACGCTTTAAAATGATACTTATAGTGTTTTTGTCAAAAACATTTCTTGGGCAGGGAAAAAACTCCACCCAAAACATTCGCGTGTGCACAGCGTACGCGGTAGAGTCCTCCGGCCCGGGAGACATTTTGAAAATTTCATTTTGGCCCGCGTTTAAAAGCATTTGCCCACCCCTGCTTTACAGTATCCAAGAAATAGCGATAAATGGCGCGAAACTGCCGAACGTTTCGCTGGAAAGTATCTCTGTTAGGAAAATGGCAAATTAAATACTGTGCATTGGACGAACCCAATTCGGGCATCACCGAATTGAAATACCGTTTTTTCTCTTATCCGAATTCAAGTTGGGCATTCCAAAATGGGCTCACATTTGCCCGAACTGAACTCGGGCGCCACAGGTTAAAGCACTTTCAAGCACCTTACGAACCCTGTTAAATATTTAAAACTGCAACAGTCTATAATTTTATCGTGATCCATCCCTCTTCAAGTTGGTCTAAAATATGCAAAGTTTCACGACCCGTTTAATGGGATGCCTATTTCCCATCTTTTATCGTGCCTCATCGTAATCGAAAATGGACTTTTCAACACACCCATTAAAAGGTTATTTTTTTTCATCGTGATGCTGACTGCATTGATCAAGAAAGATAGCAAAACAATTCCAGTTACGGCACTTATCGACCATCAGCTTTTTTCAAAAGGGTGACGAAATTTTATAATTAACTATTAACCGCTATTTCGATAACAAGAAAAATATATCGAACTCGTTTTTCTAATCGATACATAAACGAAACCATATAATAGAGGCGGAGAACTTTTTCATCAATACAGGTCACATTTAATTTTGGTGGTAATAAAAAAAGCCGCATAAGCTGACACACCAATAAATGCGACTTTTGCGTGAAAGTTTTTGATCAGTTTTATAAATTTATTCCATTTTATAGAGATATAAATAATTTTAGTCATTTATTTATTTAAAAAAGAAGTCGCAACGTAAAATATTTTGTATTCACATAAGGGTTGTAACTTGTTATAGCATTAATTTTTAATTACTTTTTATAAACTGTGACTGTTCTTCAATAAACACGAGTTCTCGACTTAACATATCCTATAAAAGCACAGAACAAGTTACAGCAAACAACACTTAAAATCAAGCACCGAATCGGACCCTATAGCCCTCCAGGCCACTGGTGGGCGGATCGCAAGTATTGCCCCACCCCATCTCACTTGAAGCATACGAAGCGTGCCCGTCGCGCCGCAGGCTCAATCCACAAGCGGAAACAGAACAGTGAAATTTACATTTATGCATACGAATAATTCATTTATTAGAGTATTGCATATACATCCATGCAACCGTAAAAAATATTGTTTTATAACAGCACATTTACTGAAATTCCTAAATGCACACCGTTAAACGATAACCAAATGGATAGGGAGCTATTGTTCAGTACCAGAGTTCGCCAGTTTGAATCCCTATGACGACATACTTGTTCGCAGCCCTTCGGAATCGGCTTTAACATCTTGCCTTAGGAATCGAGCGACGATTGTGTGTGCCACTTTCGATAAAAGCATTTCTCATGCGTCGTGACCAGAAGCAGTTTCATCACGAGCTAAATTGGGAGCAATCCAGTAGACATTAATAGTACTGCATTTACTATTGAATAAAACCACAGAATTTGATAATTATATTTCATTTCATTTTTATTAAAAAAATTTATTAATGTTTTTATTTCACATATTATTCTGTGTTTTTGGTTATATAACAAAAGTAAACATTTTCAGTCGTTTAAATATTTTCTATATAGAAATTATTGCTTGAAAAACCTATAAGTGAATAATGTATAATATTAGTCAAAATTTTGTAAGGGGTATTGTTTTATTACTAACATTTTAAACCAATGACAGGAAATTAAAAATTTTCCAGTGTGTGATATTTCTCGAAACAATCAGGAACATGTAGTGCAACTTTATACTTTTTGCATTCCCACGTTGTTTCACTGCGCTTTTTATGCTTTGCGCAAACTTTACAAGTCCTGGATGGTTTTTGTTTTATTGGTGTGGGATTAATGTGTTTTGGAAAATGTCTCCAATGTAACAGACAAGGGCCCCAATTGTTTATTCAAGAATAAACGACCAACTCTTATATCGCAACTGTAACACACAATACCGCAAAAACAAAAACTTGCTCGCCTAAAAACAATAACATGTCTGATACGAGCTTTTCACTTTTGGCCAGATAGAATCATCATGTGTCTGACACGAGCTTTTCACTTTTGGGCCATACAGAATCATCACGTGTGATACGAGGTTATCATTTTAGACATAGCAGTACGATCACGTCTCCCATACGTTGTTTTAAGGCAAAGGGTTAAGCAGTAAGTCCCGGTTTCTTTAACCCTCGTGTAGCTAAACAATAGACCGTAGCGCTCCAAACGAAAAAACCAACCAACGTAAATGCATACTAAATACAGAACTCTGTACAATCATAAAATGTTTAATTCGCCCTTGGAAGTGATGATTAATATAACCCCCCCCTTACCCCACTCTCTATCTTAATTTTTAAAACGAGATTTTAAAAATTATAATTTTAATCTGAAAAAAAAAATGCTGTTTTGAAATACTGTTTTTAAGAGTTTTATAAATGACAATTTGGCTCTGTTGTACAGTAGTAGTTTTTGCAATGTGTGTTACTTTGATTTTCAGTCACAAGGTTATTTTTTTCTCTTCGAATTTGATTTATGAGCAAGAGGCAGCGGTGTGCAACCACACGATACATTTTAATGACATACAACTTATTCATTAATAGCTGTCAATTGTTAAATACTATTTAACGGCATTTTTATCAGTTTTATAATCAGTTTGATATACAGTTTGCGATAAGTATTGCGAACTCGCGTGGATTACGTCGATACTTTTATATTTTTACCACAGATAATGATACCTATATAGCAACGATCTTTCAGAACGCACTTAAACCACGATCAAATTAACACATTGAATGCGGGACACGTACTAGTACCTTTTCTGACGATTGATACTTGATCGCGGGTGACGTACCAGTACGGGTTAGTGTAACAACATGGTTTGTTTGTGGGTACAAAAATAACGGTATATACAGGTTTGGTTTGGAGTGCTACGGTCTACTTTTTGCAACACGAGGGTAATGAGACCAGAGCCTACAGCTTAAAGCCGATTCCGAACGACTACGAACATCCATGCCATTGTGGGATTCGAACCCACGAACTGCGGTACCGAAGGCCAGCACCCTAACCACTCGGCCATCGTTCGGCCGCGCGGTAGATACAGGAAAACGAAGCCGAATGTTCTTGTCTATTACACATTCTGGAAAAATTGAAACAAATAAAAACTAGTTTTTACATTACTATTTTTATGATTGGTCTTTTAAATTTTTTATAGTGTAAAAAATGTTTATATATAACATAATTCGAAAAAATTAAAACTATATACTACTATTTCTATTTGATTTTTCATATTTACGATGCTATTATAAATTTATCCACTAAAAATTATATTTTTTGTTTACAAAAATCTTATGGTTGTTATTTATATATTTCTATATTATATTTGTTTATATATTTCAATCTGTAACAAATGTACTTCGCCACAGCACCGTGCTGCCACCTGTATAAAAACACACACGTAAGAGAAATCTTCCCCAAAACAGTTGGCCTTACGGACTTCGGAGGCGCTGCAACCCTTTGACCTCCCCAGGTTCTAATTGTATTAATTATTTTGAATTATGTATATTTTGTTTGTTTAACTTTATGTTTTTTTTCTTTAATTGTTTTGTGTGCAAGGTAATATTTTATGTTATTAAACTTTATTTGCACTGAAAAGATGTTTTTTTAACGAACCCCACCCTCACAAATATAGCTTAGCCACAAATATAAAATACGAAGAGTTGGTTAAAAAATTAAATAATTTTCGATCTATTGAGATTTAACTAACTAAATTTTATATCGATTTTATATCGTCGTATCACTATAGGTTATCTATAGATAACCTATAGTAATCTTTACTTTTGAATGAGATACTGGAAAATCCGACAGACGACGTCCTGTTTTAACGCTGTAAATACAAAAATTGTAAAATGTTTTTAAGTAAATTACTAACTGGACTGTTTTGATGGAAAAGTGAAGAAAAATTATTTAAAAAATACTTGACGCCACCACGCTTACAGTCATCACAAAAGTCATTAGATTAAATTAAAATAACGGTATTCCTGCAGTTCACAATATATAAGAACTAGCTATTTTCAACGTAACACATTCATGTTATGTGTGAGTCAGCAAGTAGGAAGGAAAAATAGAGCAGAATTTTTTTTTCCCCGAAAAAGAAGGGAATGTAAAATAACGTTCTGACAAAAGGAAATTACAAGTCCACATTCAGTCGAATCCTGTAATTTCCTGTCTGCCAACTGCTCGTAAATCTGTTACTTTAGGAGGATCGCAGCTCAGATCGTATCACTGTCAACACCATGACAAGACTCGTGTTTTGTTAACATTCTTTCACGAAGAAATTTTTTGGGAGGGAGAAAATGAAAAATTACGAAATGGGGGACCCAAAACACGTGCTTTCCAAAATAGGCGCTTCAAAACAGGAAGACGTAAAAATTTAGAAAAAATAAAACTGTGCATTATTTAAAAACAAATCAGAGAAGATGTCAAATTCAAAAACATTACAAGTAATTAATTTTTGAAGATGACTTCTTCTTCTCACTCCACAAAGCGGAGGAGTGTTTTTGTTTTCATGCGTTTATTTTTGAAAGCGTGGTAGCGGATAAATGTAACTATCCCCTATATAATAATAGCTGTTCTCGAATTTATGAAGCATTTGCACCTCGAATGTATAGTGGCATCCATATTGGATTCTTGATGACTTAGGGTTAGAAAAATTCAAAGCGAGTAAAGTTCTCCTAAACCTTCCATTCTAAAATAAATTGGTATAAATATGTTTCATATCACAGCGAAATTTAGTGTCGTCTTTAAAACATTCGAAATACCCCTTCCCCCCCTTTTTGAGCGTTTAATGCCATATTCTAAGCCCTGTTTTCCCCGGTTAAAAGCAGGCGATTAACTTTATCAATTTATCACACAATAAATAAGTAAAAAAAAACATTTTTTTCTCGCATTAAGACGGCATTCCTTTAACCATCTCTTTTAATCATTTCTCATTTTAAATTGTTTAAATGTCTTATGCATTATTTTCATCCGTTTTATCACTGAACTCAGATATTACGCAAATTATTATCTTTACATTTGTGAAGAGGCTTGGTCACTGGTTCTTAATTAGGTAATGATTATCACAAAATAAATGATGGACTGTAGCTCTTAAATTAAAATCTTTATTCTCCGACGAATACTCAGTCGCCTTCTCGAAGCGAAGGGTCGAACACATTCTCAGTTTTCACACTCTATATATTACAAAAATTTAAAAAAAAATTCTTAATGTGGCGGTTTTAATTATCGATTATTTTTCGCTGCCATGAAAATTTAATCACCGGTATTTACACAACAAATGTTATCTACCTCCAGGGTGTAGTGAATGATCTAATCTATCTATCTATCTATATCTATCTATCTATATCTATCTATCTATCTATATCTATCTATATCTATCTATGTATCTATATATCTATATATATCTATCTATCTAAATATGTATATTATCTCTCTCTCTCTTATCTCTCTATCTCTCTCTCTCTATATATATATATATATATATATATATATATATATATATATATATAAATACACGGACTTGTACATCCTTTAAAAACTTATATCTAATGAAATGATCATTGTTTTAGAGCTACCCGAAAATAGAAGAATCTATATTTCCATATTTTAAGCTCAGTAAATTAGAAATATTTAAATTAGCAGCTCACAATGAACAAAATTATTGAAACTATTATGATTTATATGGGGAAAAAAAAGCTAAAACCTTTCCATACCATAAACAAGGACAAATTACCATCCGTTCCTGAACTAATAACAAACTGTTCGTTAAAATTTATATACCCGAATCATCGCTTAACGAGGTATTCTAAATCACTGCATTAATTAAGCCGTTCGGATATTCTAATCACACGTTAAATCTAATGTTTTATGCATTCACATACACTTTCTTTCGCTGCAAGATGAATATCGTACATGCCCGATAGGCGCCATGCTAACATTTAATGGACATGACAAACTGCCATTGACGAATATTTCATTTGAACATTTTTAAAGGGTAAATCGGCGTGATTAACGGTTCCACCCTCTTTATAGTCACTGACATGATAGTAAATTCGAATATATACGCATAAGTTACGCGATTACATTCTCATATGTCATCAAAACGTGTATTTAAATAATGCATGAGACATTTGGTGCTGTAATAATGTTACAGGGTTCCAACTCTTTTTCCAGAACAAAAGTTAAGGCATTTGAATTTATTAAATTTTATATTTTTATTATTCAAATTAAATATTACAGAAGCAATTGTGTAGATACAATTAAACTTATTAATGATTAAATTTTCATTTTCTATTTATTTTCTTAACTGTAATTAAGTGCAGCATTAATTACATGTGATATTGTGATATACGATTCCGTTTTCATCCATTCAACAAACTTTTACAAACTGTTATCTAGAAAACAATTCTATCATTTATAGAAATTTTTCTTCATTAAACTGGAAGTTTTCTTTCTTTTGATACCAATTTACTAATACTGCGTTTACAGAAGACTACAAAAAGAATCACACAATGTATGACTCAAATTGAGTGCACAATACAATGTATGTAATGTTATTTCTGTTGACTCATTCTTGGTAACCTGTCATAACAATTTAAAATATCGATTTTTTGTTTTAATGTTAAATCATTTTCGCTTTCTGGCTTCTATATTGGCTTAAAATGGGAATACGCTCCTTCTCAGTTCCGAATAGAATGTGTTGCCTCCTGCTTATCTGACAACCATTGACCATCAGCAGGGTGTGTGTATTTCTGAAAAATTCCAGAAACGGGTAACCCCACCCCACACACACTCCTTTGGTCATTCTTTATTTCCCTACGTGGAAGAGGGAGAATTCTCAGAAATTCAAAAGAAAAGAATGGGTTTTTTTAATATATTGTAAATATTCTTTTACCATTTAAAATGAGGTTCGAAAACGGATAACATTAACCGATGTAACGATCCCATAAAGCGATCATTTTAACATACAAATGAATAGAGAAAATCGGGACAAGTGATTTCGGTAACAATAAGCGATTGATTACATTAAACGCGATCAGATTAAGCGGAGTCTACTGTATTTAAATCATGCATTTCAATACTGGATTTATATTTATTAAATTCTATATTTTTATTATGCTTTTATCCAAATTAAATATTACAGAAGCAATTGGGTAGTTACAATTAAACTTATTAATGATTGAATTTGTATTTTCTATTTATTTTCTTAACTGTAATTAAGTGCGGCATTAATTACATTTGATATTGTGTACTGAATGCACGATATACGATTCCTTTTTCATCCGTTCAACAAACTGTTCTCAAGAAAACAATTCTACCATTTGTAGAATTTTTTAATTTTTTTTATTAAACTTGAAATTTTCTTTCTTTTGATACAGCATTTACTAATACTGCGTTTAAAGGAGACTACAAAAAGAATCTATACTACAGAAATAAGCTGATATGTTCATTTAAATGGTGAAACTGAACTTATTTTACGGTTGCAATTACTTTTCTACGTATACGAGAACGTGAAAAGAAGAAATATTTTCAAATTGCGCAATCCTTGATGACATTGATAAAACTCTTTATAGGAAAAAAAAAAAAGACTTCATTAAATTTGCCCTTATAGAAAATACAATTGTTACGCAAACCCCTTCAAGAGAAAGAATAAATGGAAATACCGAGGTAGAAATATTTGAAAGACAGAAAGAAGTCAATATTTTTAGTATAGGAAAAACGTTAATGTTTTCGCAATTCGAATAATACGATGTAGAATTTTTCTTTGGATGGGCGTACACCCAAAATATTATGCATACCGATCCTGAAAGTATAAAATAAACTACGACTGACAGGCATTCTTGAACCTGTTCGAATTCATTACATAAAATCTACATAAAATTAAACGATTTAACACTAAACGGAACTAATTGAATCGATTTGCTTCAATAGAGGCGTGGCACCCTGCTACCGAATGTGGAAAATTTATTCGGAATAATGAAATTCAGTAAATTAAAGGAACTATTAATTTAAAGTGACTCTAAGCACGAAGAATGATGAATGCTAAAATTACGCTTATTAATATTCTAGATGAAATGTATAAAGAAATTTCTTGTTTTTTATAATTCAGTTTCAATTGATAATGACGTGGATTATCTGTTTTCATATGCATAGTAGAATTATTGCCCAGCAATACATTTAACAGTCGAACATAAAACTCCGCAAAATTTTAGAGTATTATTTAAGAAAGAACAAATTTCACATCGGCCCGTCATCGAGAGGAGCAACAACTTTCGAACACATTCTACAAGAATAGTAAAAGCAGTAGGGTGTTTTTTTAAATATTTTTTTTAAGTTTAATGGAAGTAGTATTTTATTACAGAAACATTCCCAAAACTCTGAGTATATTACAAAAATGTAATCAAAATACTCAATTTCAATTAAATGGAATAGAAACGGATATGGTACATGGTATCATTCCAGAAAAGTGTGGACGACCGAAATTTGGAATGGGCAAAAAAAAAAATCCAAGCACTTTCCCCTTTTTTTTAATAAATAAATAATTAATTACTGCTGAAATCTGTTTTCCCACTTGTTGGTAGTAATAATCGAACTTTCTAGTCAGCCGAGAATCATGCAAATGCATTCTTTGACCTAATATAAATTGACAGGTTTGGTTTGGTTTGGTTTCAAGTGCTACGGTCAACTTTTTGCAACACGAGGGCTAATGAGACCTACAGCTTTAAAAGCCGATTCCGAAACCGCTACGAACCTCCATGCTCCAGTGGGTTTCGAACCACGAACTTCGGTACCGAATGTCAGCACCCTAACCAATCGGCCATCGTTCGACTAATTTTGAGTTATGTTATAGATTAAATTTTCTGTTAAAAAAACTGCCAGTGGCGTTGAACACGAGTTCGACCGACCAGACCGAATCTGTATCATTCTTTAGAGCAGATGCTAATTTTTTAGTTCCAAGGCTGTGACGTCACTACAATAAAAAATTCATAGAGCAACAGTTGTTGATCGCGGAGACGGTGACTCCTGTAAGAAGGTTTCTTTGCCAAACAGTGCGAGATCATTCGGGTTTTAACTTTCAAGTGTGCCTTACCCAGTCTACTATAGCATCTGCGGAATATGCGAAAGACGTGTTCATCAAGTGTTTAGCTTTCCATTAACCCTTTCGTGGGCCATCGGCAGATTACTTCTCACCTACACTATCTTAAAAAATACACTTGTGGGATGCACAAAATCCGTTATAATATATTGGTCTTGTTTTTGAAGTGAAGGGGAGACTGATTCCCTTTTCGGTTTTGCGCTGTCATCAATTGTTCGATCGATTGAATAAAATCAGCTCTGTTTTGAAAGTTTGGAAACGGGGAATGAGAAATAAATGGACCACGAAAGGGTTAATGGACTGACTGCTTAATATAGAGATTTGTCACTTGTGAGTCGTATATAGCAAACGCTTTTAAATGAATCCATATATCGGACAGTTAGAGAGAGAAGTGCAGTTAGATCAAGACAGTAATAGAGCCTTGATTAACATGTTCTGTTATCAAGCGTATCTTTAGGCTTAGTAACTTTGCTATCGGCAAGTGCATCCCTAAGCTTCAAGTTCACGAACTCTAATTAATATTTTACGCCCTAAGTATATTAAATAGCACATTTTCACAGCTAAGTAAGCAATCCATCTGTTGATCGTCATAAGAACACAGCATTTTTCTTTTACATCAGTGTCGTTCTCTAGCGGAAACGTGACGTGATGGTTAATTTGTTTAATACTGTAAAGTGATCGGGGTCATAATAAATTGGTTACTCATTACTTTTTTTCTTCCCGAATAAAATAAGGGGAATACTATTTTTATTTTTATAGAGTGCGTACATTAGACGGAAAGTAAATCAACCATTAAAATTATATAATAATCATTGCAGTGAGCTTACACACATATACCATTTAATTGACCCATTTCTTAAAGCAAGAAGAAAAAACTAATTGCTTTTAAAGCTAATAAAATCAAGCACAGAACCTTTTTATTCCAAAGATGTGGGCAATACAGATAGATATCTTTATGTCAAACACGACTAAGAAGCTGTTACTCATTTAGCACCACCGAGGAGCACGTTGACTTTAGGAATTCTACACACACGAGTAACATTGACCTCCCGCTGGATCCCCGTCGTTTAAAAGTAAGGACCAATCAGACACCCCCTCCCCAGGTTTGGCCTGCCACTTCCAGAAGTATTGTTTTCCTTATATTGTACAGTATCGTTTGAACTTAGGGAACATTGCAACCACGAACCTATTTTACGTGCCACAAATGCCATCGATGCACACGGCGGATCTTTAGCCTCGAACTCATAACCCCCCCCCCGGTTATGAGACTGACGCCTTTTCCAACTGAGATAAAGGTTAATTAAGAATGTATTTGTTAAAGCGCCGAGCGGGTGCGCTGTCTCTATGTCCGATGTCCGTCACACCCCAGTCATTTAGGATATGACTTCGCCTGGGTCTCGTATAAGGCTCAGGTATGGAGGCGAAATAATCAGCCGTAGATGATTTCAAACTTAACAACTGTTCATTTATTTAACAAAAAAGCTTTTAAAGAAATATTAAAGTGTATAAGTAAAGTCGTCCAGAGAGGAGATTACTCTAGACGACCTGCTCTCTCCGAAATTCGAGAATGCCGGGAGTCCTTTCCCAAACAAGAAAGCTCGGTTTTAGGGGAGATCGACACCCCCTCCCTCTTTTACCCTCGTCTTTGAGGGTATCCGAAACGCCCTTTGGCGCCCAGCCGACGTGGTCACAAAAAGCATAATTTCTTTTCTCTGTCGGTGAGTTGACAAAAACGGCACACTTGACACTTCTAATCGTTCTTACGTCAAAAGAACAATTACTTGTACAATACTGCCGTTTTTAATTTGTTCGGCGTTTTGAAATGTTCGGAGTCTTACAATGAACAAAAGTTCGCTTAAACCAACGCTCTTCTTGACCCCCGACAGAGACGGACGCGATGCTTACAGTATTAGTACTGTATTAAACTAAATTTCATATTTTTTTTTTCGTTTAAACTCAAAGTCATAATTTAAAAAAATACCCTAAATTAAACGTACCAAAATATGTGCGGAATATAACACTGATATATAATTGTACTGGTTTGGTTTGGTTTGGAGTGCTACCGTCTACTTTTTGCACACGAGGGCTAATGAGACCGGGACCTACAGCTTAAAGCCGATTCCGAACGGCTACGAACATCCATGCCCCTGTGGGATTGGAACCCATGAACTCCGTAACGGAAGGCCAGCACCCTACCCAATAGGCCATCGTTCGGCATAATTGTACTGCATAACAGTTATAATAATTTCCGCTACTTTTCTCTTTCCAATCAAAATATGCGTCAGTCTTTACTGTATAACTGTTTAAAAAATAGCAATATCCATCTTGCTATATTGAATAGGATTAAACACTTCAGCCACAAAAAATAGTAGTCGAAGATTTCAAATACTCAGGTCTAGACAGTCACTTCAGCAACACGCCTCGCTTGCCACTTTGCGGTCAAGAACGTTCAGATGTACCAAAAATCGAATGCCAAGCAAATACAAAAATCTCTTTGATATCTAGCAGTGGGTTCCCGGAGTGGCAAGTAAACACGGGTCGGGAACGTCGTAAAGTGGTCAACTGATAGCGATGTTTAGGTTACACGGGAGGAGAAAGAGATCTGACCACTTCAAGACTCTCTTATCAACAGGAAATCCCCTTCTATCGAACAGGCACTTGTTTCTCGAGCGGTAGTCCCAGCAGATTAAAACTGTGGAGGTAGATGGTATGAATCGGTGTAAAATATTGACGCAAAACAAAGAGTTCTACCTTCGGTTCGTTGTTCAAAGGAAAACAGGCCCACCTCTTCATTGTTTAAGGGGAATCAAACTTTAACTACGAATGATATGTCAGAGAGTTAGCCAACCTCTCGCATCTCGAAGGTCAAATTTAATTCACAGACCACCATCAGAGGGCCTGGTCTATGAGATTCTTTTATTCAATTGTGCACAACTTCCTGATGGTGACTTTCAACGCTGGGCCACTAAAAGAGCTCAGCGTATGGATTGGTCCATAAGGTCTACTGCGCACTTTAGTTGCGCATCTGGCTGCCTTTGATCTTTCGAGAAAAATCGCCTTGGCAGCCATCGTCCACCAATGCTATTTTATCGTCTGCCACCATCGACCACGATAAGCCATACCCCCTCCAGACGGTGGTAATGGCTTGTAGTGGGCCATAGTGTGGAGCGGCCTTTAGGAAAATGGTCAGAAAGTATTCCCCCACCTCACCCCTAGTCAACAACAACAATAAATAAATAAATAATAAAATAAAAGGTGGTAGCAGGGTCGGTTTGAGCTAGTTTGGAAGACACATTCCTCACGAAGGGTAATAAAACAGGACCTACTCCTTAAAGATGATTCCGAAAGGCTACGAACATCCATTCCAGAATAAAGATTTAAACTCAAGAATTCCGGTACCGAAGAACAGAGCCCTACCTATTCGGCCTTCTTCCGGCATCAACAATGGGACGAAGGAGACAATTTTACATACTATTTCTTCAGTTGATAAGTTTTCATTTGTTCAGTATTTATTAAATTTAGTATTTTTCTTACTATCCATACCTTCTGTTTTATATGATAAATTCTCCACGAAAATTCGAGATTACGACCTAACGGCTCCCTGTCTCATGAAATTTAAAGCAGGGAGATATTGAAAGATCCCTACAGAATATTCCCCATCTCTTTTTAAGTCTATTAACTCGGTTAGAGTGTTGTGCTAATAACTAAAAGTCTTGATTTCCTTAGAACCCAAGTTAATTTTCTTTTAATTCCTATTTTCATAGTTTATATAAATGTAGTAGCTATTACGATTAATTTTTATTTCTGAAAATCAGTAAATAAATATATTTTGTGATGCTGTTAGGTTCTATATTCTCGAACAACACAGATTAACAACATAACCATTGTATTATATACATTTTAATATACATATATGAATAGTCAAGATTGCACGAACATATGACTTAATGTCAGTACGAGAGTACATAAGATAACGTTCGTTACATAAAATATGATTAAAAGGATGGATGGTCAAAATCTTATTTAAACCTCTTACAGTCAGTGCATCGTACATTTCCTCTTGTTCTGTGTCTCTCCGTTGCCATTCTCAAGCAACTAAAACATTTGTAGAGTCTCGGAAAACCATGTAGCATTGCAAAATGCATCTGAGGAACTAAGGCAGTTTTATCTCCACATACATATTGCGCCAATATTTTATCTCGTTTTTACCGGATTGTCATATAGTGTACGTATAAAATGAATTCTATTTGGTTTCGCTCGAAATGCCCGTCGTACTGCAAGTGTATCTCCCTTGACGGGCACAGACAACTCCATTTTCGCTCTCTTGGTTTTTGTAAACTAACTCGTCTCGGCGGGTGAGAACGTTCGGATGAAACGGGAGGAGGGATAAGGATTATGCACCCGAATTTGTTTAGCTGTTCCGTGATAAGATTTACCCTCCGTCTCACGCGGGGGACCACACATGGACTTCATTACGCGGGACCTGCCGCCAAAGGAGGATCACTTAAGGAGATACTTTCCTCTACCCACTGTCAGATCACCCCCCGATGCAGCCCTATAAAAGAAATCGCCGGGGGTCGCGCTGCCACAGTTATTTATTAGGGGAGTTTTACCGATCTAAATAGAAATATCGGAGGAGGATAGAATGCCTCGAACGGAGATCTTTAAAAGGTCCATGAAAAGAGAACAGAAAAGAAAAAAATGGAGCATAAAATGCCATGCAAGATGAAAAGCTACTTTTCAGGCCAAAGCCAGAGTGTTAGTCGTTGCTTTAATACCTGAATCACGGGATGGGTCATTTTGAAACAAAAACTATTTTATGCCCAATTTTCTCAAAAGTTACTAACGAAACAATCATGCAAAAGAAACAGATGTAGAAACCATTGTGCTAAAGGTAATAGAAATGCTTGCGGAAAGTGGGTTTCAAAAACAGATTTTATATGTAAAAAATGTTTTCCATGAATTTTTTTTCCATGAATAAACATTTATTTAAATTAATTTGAAACTATTTTCTTTGCAAAAAGACTTCCATTTTCTTGTATGAGTCCAATGGGTTCACTTCAGTAAAAATAGGTATAGGATCAACATCCGTAAATCTAGTGTTAAGTAATAAAGAAAAGAGAAAATAAAACACTGTTGAAACAATCTTACTTGCAACGTGATAAACCAATGAAAAACGAATGACTCAAATTTCCAGATCATATACAACACGGGAGGTGTCGAGCAATACACCAAGATGCTAAAATGTGTCTGTTACTCACATATCCGTAGAAAATGGTTGCACCTGAGCTAATACGAGTAAATAAAACAATCGAGGGGGAGGGGGATGAAAGCGTCTTTCCACGTTCGATGAGCCCCAAAATCCACGAGGAAAAAAATAATACACGTGAAAAAACATGGGATGTTGACTTAACGCCTCAGCTTTTACGTTCACGGGAGATGTGTAGTATGATGTAATTGTATACGTCTTTTTAGAGATAAATCTTTACACTGTCAGGAGGAAATCTATATATATATAAATGAATTTGTGTAAATCTGGGAAATTATTAGATATATCCCTAGGAAGGTTTTTGAAAATTTTTAAGATTCAAAATCTATTCTTTCCCCTTTTCCGAGCGTTTCATGTCATTATTCCAAGCATTATTTTCCCCGGTTAAGCTAAACGATAAACTTTTTAATTTATCGCATCATAACTAAGTGAAAGAAGCAATATTTCTAGCAATGTGACGTCATCCCAAGTAATTGTTTTAAACGCAGTTTTTCTCTGTTAATAGCAGGAGATTAAAATTTTCAATTTATCGCATAATAAATAGGTGAAAATGATATTATTCTATCATTATGACGTCATTACTTTAAATATCTCATTTATTCATTTCTTATTTTATATTATTTAAACATTGTCTGCGTAGTAACCATTCGATTTCACCTGGAAATTGAGATATAAAGTGATTGACTTTCATTTCTATGGGACGCAAATTATAGCATTTTTATATGAGAACTAATTTTAAATTTAATTCTTGGTTCATTTTTACGCTACAATGAAATGTTTATCAACAATATTCTAACAACAAAAAGTACAAATTTCAGTGACTCTCATGGGCAAATAAAAACCTATCATTTTATATAGTTATTTTCATATTCATATGGTTGTCACTATGAATGTTTGTTTCTGTTTCATACAAAACCATGTGGTTTGTCATAAATTTCCTTAATTTTGGACAACATTTATTACTACCAACAAAATGAGCACTGTTGCTGTCAAAACCGATGCGTCCAAATTCTACCACGTAATATGGCAAGATCTATTAACGTTGTACGTAATATAGTAGTATAAAAACTGAATATTGTTATAACACGTTTATAATAGAAATATATAACTAAGCCAATGACTCGAATTGCACTTTGACGAATTTAGAGAGTTACGCACGAAAAAATCTTTGTTTAAAAGTAATATATAAAGTTCCCTGTAGCAAAGCACGGTCACACTTGCTAGTATATATATATATATATATATATATATATTGAATTTGTGTCTGCCTGTACTCGATAGACTCAAAAACCATATATACAATTGCCGTGAAAATTTAGGAAATTATTAGGTATATCCCTAGGAAGGTTTTTGAAAATTTTTAATGTTCGAAATCCGTTACTTCCCCCCTTTTTCGAGAGTTTCATGTCATTATTCCAAGCATTATTTTCCCCGGTTAAGCTAAACTATTAAATTTTTAATATATCGCATCATAACTAAGTGAAAGAAGCACTATTTCTAGTAATGTGACGTCATTCCGTTAATCCCGTGTAACTGTTTTAAGCTCAGTTTTCTTCGGTTAAAAGGAGATTAAAATTTTCAATTTACCCCATAATAAATAGGTGAAAATATTTTTTTTATCGTTATGAAGTCATTCTTTATATATCTCATTTATTCATTTCTTATTTTATATTATGTTTCCCACCTGTAAACTATATTTTTTTTTCTTTTTATATTGTTATTTTCTCTTTGCAACTATTTTACAATAATACTTAATACAGGGTGTTTCATAAATGACCGATATATTTGAAAAATCAATAACGGACAGTGATGGAAATAGGCAGTTTATTGCAATATGATTGGGACAATATTAAATTTTTAGGCAGACAAACTTTCAAAATTAGTTACAATGTTCCACAACAGATGACGCTGCAGTCAGGAAAAATATAAACTACGATATTTTCCATGCACAGCAATAATATCGCATATTCTGAGAACGAAATTATCAGAAACCCGTGTAAACCTCTAAAAGGGGATGGCTTCACATGCAAAACAGATGTACTGTTCCAGTTATTCAATTGTTTCTGGATAGTGGTGGTACACCCGGTCTTTTAAGAGTCCCCACAGACAAATATCACAGTTTAGATTTTTCCAGAGATTTTTAGATTGCGCCATCTGTTGTGGAATATTGTAACTAATTTTAAAGTTTGTCTGCCAGAAAATTTATTATTGTCTCAAGCATATTACAATAAACTGTGAATTTCTATCACTGTCCGTTTAGTTTTTATTGATTTTTCAAATATACCGGTCATTTTTGAAACACCCTGTATCTACAGTAAAATTTCCAGATAGTTTTGTTACATTTTACACCTCCTTGAAAAATGTGGGTGGATCGAAACGGTATAGTCTATAAATATACATGCTATCATTGGGACTGGAAACTCACGAACTAATAAACGTAAGGTAGCGCCCGACCTGACCAGTCATCGTCAGGCCTCCTCTGTGCTTATGTCAACAACTCTTATACAGTACCATTACTCTTGCATGCTGTGATGCCTACAAATGGACACGTGAAAAAGGGCATATACATTTTTTTTTTCATATACAAAGGATTGTTGATCAAGTTTGAGATGTAGAAAATGAAGCACAGACACAACGAAATGTCAGACAGTCAGACACGAAGAACCAATCAGATACCAAGACTGAAAGAAAATATTATAAATTGACGTCACTGATTTTTCACCGAAAAAGAAACACAGCGTTTGGTTTTGCGGTATTAGTTTTTTTGAGAGCTTTTTATAAGGAAACCCCTGTACAACGTATCTGTCGGCAGTGTCTGCTATTGTTTTTATTCGTAACGTGGGAATTTTATTAATAGCACTGCGATTTAAATTTAAAATCTGTACATATATATTTAATAAGAATAAACGTTGTTATTGTTTAAAAGCTGTACGTCGTGTCATAACCACTTGCACCCACACGCTACCCGAGATCATTGACTACAATGCTAACTGCCCATATGGAGCTATGAAACGGAAAAAAAGATATATTTTTTATTCATACCAGTTTATACATAAGTGATGATATGATAAGTGGTAATGTAATAAATGATACAGAATTGCACCAAAACCTGATATCCAGTAACTACTCAATGCAAGCCTACGATGTTTCCATTATTCAGAAATCCAATTTAATCTGATATTTATAACCTAAATTTAAAACAATGGGATAAATAAAATTTATAAAGGAATGTCCCAAGAACTTGCACAACGAGTCCAATGAATTCCGTCCGAAACAATTCAAATGAAAGTTCTTATTTCATCACAGTATTGAATCTCAGTCATCAGTGCTGTGACGTAGCAAAGAGGAAGAATGTGGATGCCCTAACCCATGAGGATTAATGTATGTGTGTGTGCGTGTATGTATGTGTATGTATGTTGTATATATATATTATAATACATATAATGTCTGTATGTATTCCCCGAGCTGGGCAAGGTTGACTCAGCCTTTCATCCCTTGAGTGGGTAGATGAACTGAGAACCAAGCGTGCTTTGGAACTAAGCACTGGGAGTTTCACGTAAGATTGACCACCTAACCAGAACATATGCTTCGCACCCCAGGGAACTTGGTCACGTAAACGGAGATTGGCACCGTAGGCCCTGAACCCTAACTGTTGCGCGAGAGTCTCTCTCTCTCTCTCTTCTCTCTCTTATATATATATATATATATATATATATATATATATAAAATATATGTGTGTGTAATGTCGTGATCAGGAGTTAAGGCGAAAGGAAAACAGTCTTTCTTGATAATAATAAGTTTATTAAATCATCGTTTCTTCTAAAAGCAAAACCTGCTCCATTTTCATTGTTCGTGCAGGAGCCACGCGTAGAGTGTGTTCACAGTTCCCTGTCTACACGCTGACTGAAACTTATATGTTTGCAAGCTCCTCAAATAGTTCAAAAATGCTTCCGCCTGACCGGATGATCCTAAAAGCTTACGCGAGCGTGGGTCTTTTTCATTAATTTTAATATTATAAAAGAGTTTCCTTTTTAAAATCGCTTTTAACTCACGTAATTTCCAACTATCCCTTTTTAGACCTGACATATATATGTATGTATGTATCTATATATAATCAAATATGAAATGAGAATATACAAATTATTTATATTATAACGGATGAACTTGTTAATGCACGCTCTTAATATCATCTTAAGTGAAGGAAGAAACTAACCATCTTGCAACACTTCGTTTATCTTCATTAATCTAGTTCTTTTTCGTTGATGAATCACCTAAGACTACTTAATTACGCATTGAAACCGCGGACAAAATGGCCTTGTCCATCTATGTACATGAATGTCAGGTGAGAATGTATGCCATGAAAATAAAATAATATTTCACTTTGCGTCCCAGGTAAATGACACTCAGAAAAACGTTTCTTAGGTGATATGAGATGAGGTTGGGATAATATACATAGAAACGATAAAATTATTAACCCTTTCAAGCTGAAGGGGAATGTTTTTCCCTTCTACAAAAATCGTTATCGTGTTCAATTATTATTGAATCAATATTTTTTTTTACTGAATGTCAAAATAAGGCGACAAATATGTTTCTGAGCGAATAGAAAAAAAAAAAAGAACTGTCGAACTTTATTGCGCCAAAACTAATGAATACCATATATGATTGATTTCATATATGTAAGGCAAATTCTCAGGAGTTTTCAAAACTTAAATCAAAGATAAAAAATTCCCGCGTCATTTTCCATTCCCCTTTTTAACCCCTAACCTAAATAGACCACTGGGGCTACAGTTTACGACCTCGGAGAAGGGGCCTGACCAATTATAAACCTACGTGGCCCTAGCGGACAATTTAGTAAATTTCCAAGTAAAAAAGAGATACACGTTGTCAGAGACAGATTTTTCTAGAGATATTTTCCCACAGATGTTGACCCAAATGTTACGTGTCTTGTACGTAGAACTTCATGCTAGCTGACCCTTCCGTTTGTCCCGTCCCTATGATGAAGTGGGAACCCGTCCTCCAACGTTATCTTAATAAAGGTCTTTAGCTGAAACGGTATCATTTTTATGACCCTGACTGCAACCCACCCATCGAAAAGTCCGTCTCATCTCTCTCTCTCTCTCTCTCTCTCTCTCTCTCTCTCTCACACACACACACACACACACACACACACACACACACACACACACACATTACATATATGATTGAATACCATAACTAACTATTTATTTTACTTTTCTGATAATTTTTATTATGTTTTTGTATTACAAAGCAATAAATATAATACCGATATAATAAACCTAACTCTTCGTTTATTTACTTTTATGGTCCATAGGAAAAAATATTTCCCATGAAATTATAGGAAACCTTTACACCCTGCTATGTTTTTCTGGTGATATTCTCTTACTTTACACCCACAATTGCTAAAATATTGTCTTGTATTGGCATATTTAGTCTTGGACATCTTATGGTCCTGTAAGGGTTAAATAATAATTCTTGAATACCTAAATTATTTCTTCAGAGAAGAAAAAATCTTGAGTAAATAGAAAAATCCTACAGCCCAGTGTAGGATTTTCGATATTTTTCTACTTACTCAAGAATTTGTTTGATTTTGGGGAACCCCTACGGCTACTTTTTGCTACATGAGGGCTAATGATAATAAGAACTACAGCTTAAAGACAATTTCGAAGGGCTATGAATATTCATGCACTAGTGGGATTCTAAAATACGAGTTTCAGTACTAATTAGGAGCATTCCACCCATTCGGCCATCGTTCGGAAAAATTTCTTTAGTGAAAAAGTAAATACAGTTAGTTCCTGCTTAACCGAACTAAATAGGACCGGTTAGTTATTCAAGAGGTTAGTCGAAATTTCGGTACAAGCATTGAATTTAAAAAAAGAGTGAGAAAGAAATAGAATTTAATTGATAAAAATGCATCTTTATTATAGTTTAAAGACATTTATAAAAATGTCGATTTATTACAAATATTTTACATACCTAAATAAGAATATTTAAAAAATTCAGCCTTTTTTCTGCTGATGGCTGGACATTGGGCGACTCGCTGTCATTTTGCCATTTTTTTTTTAAATAACAGGACATTAATAAAAGACGCTGAAAACTGTTTAATGGCTTTTCCAATGCTTAAAATAAATAAATGCGGAATTTCCAATTTTTAAATTTTTGTATTTAGATTATTCACGGCCGATTAAACTGAGATCCGGTTAAACGTAGGCGGTTCCCAGATAGCATGCATACTTGCAGCAAGTTTGATCGTTTCTGGATAGTATCTTGTCATAGCAGATTTGACTCTACAAACTTGCAGCAAAACTCCTGCAAGTTAGACGGAGCGTAAAGCGACCCCTCCTTTGCAACGCTATTTTGCTGCAAAATTGTGGCACACTTGTCAGGACAACTTTGAAGCAAGCGAAAATTCTTAGACTTTCTGTAGTCTTGTTTTACACTTGTAGACTTGTCATGCTGGACTTGTGCACGTTTGCAGGTTTGCAAAGCAAGACTGCTGCAAACTAAATTTGCTATCTGGGTTAAGAAAGAGGGAGTTTCGTGTACTACCCATAAGTTCAGTTCAGAAAGACGTTCCCCAAAAGAAGTACAATTTTAAATACCGATATTTTACACGTAAATCTACAATAAATGATAAATCGTATATAGCTACTGTACCACAAACAGCTGCAATAAAAATTAAACTACAGAAAAACTCATTACCCACAATGATTTCAAAAAGCAATATTTTACACTCAGAATATATTTGAAATAAACATCATCCAAAAGCCGAACGATGGCCGAATGGTAGAGCGCTGCTCTTCGGTACTTGCATTCACGGGGTTCGAATCCTGCTGCTAATTAAACTAAAACAACCACCTTGTAACGACCCCATGGCCACATTAGAAATCTTTTCAGCCAAACGATGGTCAAAGGGTTTGGGTGCTGATCTTCAATACCGGAGTTCTTGAGTTTGAATCCCACTGTAGAATGGATGTTCGTAGCCGTTCGGAATCGGCTTTAAGAAGTAGATCCCGGTCTCATTAACCTGCGTGAGCAACACAGTACACCGTAGCTCTTCAAACCAAAACCAAACGATTCCTTAAAACATATGCTGGAAAGATATGCCAACAAAAGCTATCGTCGTTTCATTCCCTAACATTTTATCCCTTTTTGTAACATCTTTATCCTTTAGGTCAATATTATTACAGGCCTTTTGATACAATAAACGGTCTGACGATATTTCTTTTTCTTCTCCATAATATATTCCCCCAAGGATTCAAATACCTCAGCAGGCAGGAACGGGGTTACGTAAATATCTACGGTTGACCGACATCTAGTCTACCGATAATGTAACAATAAAAAAGAAAAATATTGTTTGAAGAGGGACTGCTGCAACAAAAATAACTTTAACTCTTAAAAAAAACTATTTTACTCTCAGAATATACCTTGAAATGAGAAGCACTCCTTTAATGGTCTCAAAACAAGAAAACCTTTAAGAAATTTTTGATATTTCAACATATATATATATATATATATATATATATACACACACACGCTTATATATTTATATATACAGATGTGCATACATACATACACACATTATATACAGTTGTTTACTTATTACTTTAAGTTGATTTTTCTCAAAAGCTTTTTAATAATGTCAATATAACATCATTATATTGAAATATATAATGATGTTTTCTTGCAATGAAATTAGCATTATTGCTACGAGAGTCATATTTTATGCTTTAGAGAGGTAAGTACATGTCAAAACTACCCCCCCCCCAAAAAAAAAGAGGTAAAATTGTAAACATGATATAAAAATATAAATGTCCTTAAACTTATGGTTTTTTTTTTAAAGTTAGATTCAATTTTACAAATATGTTCTTCATTAAAAATTAAAAACTTAACATTTGGGTGCAAAATACTTCTTGTAGACATGCGTGCAAATGAGAACAGTTTTAATGTACAATAAATAAATAAATAATAGTCATATTTTTAATGCAAAAACAGAATATATATATATATATATATATATATATACACTATACTCGACAGATAAACAGTACTATACGTTTTAATAAATTACATATATTAGTTCCAAATTTTCTGTATGCAACACAAATTACATAACATGTAATATATATATATATATATATATATATATATATATAAACATATAATGTCCGTGTGTGCATATATATATGATGTGCGTTATATATGCATATTACACACACACACACACACACACATATATATATATATATATATATATATATATATAGTACTATGTTTTAAATAAATTACATTATTTTCTAATACTCATGATGCAACACTAAAATGTAAAAATGAACCACATTACGTGTAATATATATATATATATATATATATATATATATATATATATATATATATATATATATATATATATATATATATATAGTGTGGGGGGTCTATATTCTAGACGGAAGAAATAGCAAGGAAAATAAAAATTCTAGTATTAAAATAAAAATTCTGCTTTAAAAAATATGCAAGATAGTGCTATTTGTCAAGAAACGCTTTAGATCTATCAACTGCCATTTCATTCCCTAACATTTTCTCCCTTCTCTTCCCTCCATTTTTTGCAATATCTTTATCCTTAACATCAACATTATTACAGGCCTTTTGATACAATAAACGGTCTGACAGTATCCCTATTTTTTTTCTCATCTCAGTAATATATTCCCAAAAGGATTCAAATATCTCCGTAACAGCCGCATTATCATGTCACCAACGAGAAGACATAATTTTTACCCGAAAGAGAGAGGAAAAAAAAATGTGCATTGAGCGGTGTTTTAGCAGAATCGCGCTATCTT
The DNA here is from genome assembly GCA_032207245.1 of Pardosa pseudoannulata. Lineage (NCBI taxonomy): Eukaryota > Metazoa > Arthropoda > Arachnida > Araneae > Lycosidae > Pardosa > Pardosa pseudoannulata. The sequence continues at coordinate 157,659,409 of CM063506.1, read as the reverse complement.
CACGAGGGATAATATTGACATTGCTCCTCACGTCCTTGTAGATCAGAAGTTTGTGTTTCGGATTACGGAATGTTCCCCATGGGAAATATTTCCCTGCCTTTACTCGGATCAACAAAGGTTAAAAAAGAATTCCCAAGTTACGCACCCGGGGTCATAAATTTCAGGTTAAAGCGGACCTCAAACATGCGAAATGATAATACTGCGAGGTGATGCATTCAAATGCGAATCATTGTGAAAGGTATTTAAGATGAAGTTTACTCTTTTTTATTATTATTTTTAATGCAAAGGTATATTGTTGTACGTTGGCATTCAGTTTATCAGCTTCAATTCCCAACTAACATGCTCAGATATCGAAAGCATCATCTTCTTATATAATTTATTGGGAAATTCCCCATTAGCCTGTCTTTCCAATCTAAAAGTTGTACTTCCGTTTTAATAGTACTATACGTTTTAATAAATTACATATATTGGTTTCTATTAATCTCGATTCAACGAGAACTGCATAACATGCTATATATATATATATATATATATATATATATATATATATATATATATATACATACATATACACATTATATATATACATACATATATACATTATATATATACATACATATATACATTATATATATATACATACATATACACATTATATATATATATATACATACATACATACACATTATATATACATACATATATATATATATATATATATATAGTAAGACGGACTTCCCGATGGGTGGTTGCAGTCATGACCCAGTTAAAGACCTTAATTAACAGAACGTTGGAGGACGGGTTCCCACTTCATTATAGGGACAGGACAAACTGGGGGGGGGTCAGCTAGCATGAAGTTAAAAGTAATAGGCCCTTAACACCTGAGTCAACATTTCGGTCAAGGTGTTCTCGGGTCGTGTACATAGAAATGCTCTAACCCTTCGATAGCATGCATTTCCTTATTGTTTTGAAGTGGGAACCCATCCTCAACGTTATCTAATAAAGGTCTTTAGCTGAAACAGTATCATTTTTTAGCCATGGCTGAGAAATCCGTCTTATTCCAGCAACGATCTCGTAACCTGTAAGTTATGTAACCGAGGCTCGAACCATTCTAAGATCCGCCGTGTTCATTAATGAAGACTGGAGAATGTACATTAGGTTCGTGGTCACGTTGTCCAAGTTCTCAAATGATATCTATGGATGTGGAAAGGCAAGTCTGTGGGTATTTTGTTTAGTCCCTGCTTCTAAATTACGAGGAAGCGGAAGTATTATTACTTGCGTCCGTAGCATACATTAAGCTATACGTGTTCCTCGAGTGATGCTAAATGAGTAACAGCTTCTCCGATACTGGGCGAATGCCTTAACTTGAGTGCCTCTGCGTTTAAAAAAAATTGTAGCCGTTTGAAATAGGCTTAAGCAGTACGTCCCGGTGTCATTAATCCTCGTGTAGAAAAAAAGCTGACCTTAGAGCTCCAAACCGACCTAATTAATGTTTGTGTTAGATCATTTCATTGAGAACCTAGCAATTTTTAACGAGTTAAATAAGTGTGAACAGTAATTCTTATTAAAAACAGGGTCGAGCCACAGCCGACGTAGTACTTGCTGCAAAAGAAAGTTTACATCAAGTCAGAATAGAAAATGGATTACGAAGGGCTAAATGTTAACTCGTAACTATGCCAGGGAAATTAGGGAAAAACTGAATTAACAGAGAAAAAAATAAGCATTCAATGATTATATTGATTAATTCAATGATTATATTGACGTCAAATCAAAAGAGCATTTTCTGCGTGTATATTACTCAGATTATATTTTTCATACGAATGCTGACGAAACAATGACCCGATGGGTAGGGTGCCACTCTTCGGTACCGGTGTGAGAGGGTTCAAATCCTACAGCTCTGGCATGGGTGTTCGTAGCCGTTCGGAATCGGTTTCAAGCAATAGGTTCCGATCTTGGTTTGGTTTGAAGTGCTACGGTCTACTTTTTGCAACTCGAAGGGTAATGAGACCGAGACCTACTGCTTAAAGCCGATTCCGAACGGCTACGAACATCCATTCCACTGTGGGATTCGAACCCACGAACTCCGGTACCGAAGACCAGCACCCTAACCAATCGGCCATCTTTCGGCTACCAAAAAATAAAGCAGGTCGTAGGGTTCCAAACCAAACCACACGAATGCCGACTTCGACAAGCTTGAAACAGGTGTGGGGGGAGGAGGAGAAATAAGTTTTCACATATTACGTTGAATGAACTTTTACTCATAAACAAAATTACTCATTTCTGAAATATTTTCAGTTTGGAAATTTCAACTAAAACTGTTTATTCTACTTAAACTATTTATATTTCTTAAATGTCCATAGCACTTTTTACCCCTTAATTTGACAAGATGTTTTTTCAAAAAATTTTTAATTTCTCTTAATTTCCCATGTCTGTATAGAAATTTTAGGATCTCTGTAAAATAAACAAAAAAATATATCATTTTCCATTTTTGAGATAATTAATATCCGCTGTGGCAAACACTGACAATTATGTTTATAATAGTTATAAATATACATGTCTCGTGTAGCGGCCAGACTTAGCAAAATTAAGGGTTAAAAATCTCCACGTGATCCTGGAGTGGTGCTGAGTAACAGCTTTGCAGCCGATATGGCTTAAATATATTAGTCTATCTGCAAGCTGTATTGAAGGGGAAAAAAGGGAGGGGGTTCTTAAACAGTCGATAATAAAATGTCATCTCTTGTAAGTAACTGAACATAAAACAGTTTTACCATAATAAGATATGTAAACATGTTATATGCAAATACAGAAATTTCGTAATTTATTTTATCGCAAACATTCATTAAACTTCTCGTCCAAGACTTCGGAGTAGCAAAATAGTAGACCGTAGCGTTGTAAAAACTGTTCGTAAAATTCTTATTCATTTGGAAATATCCCACTCGAAATGAAATTTTAAAAAGAAATACAATTCGAATAAAATTATGTCCTATTTTAGATCAGAAAAAAATCATATATCCTTTTGAGTAATAAAATCTCCGATTTTCGAAGAGTAAATATTCTTTGACATAAGCGCACAGCTGCCGAGTTGATTAACAGTTCTGGCATATTTATTTTTAAAAAGGCAGGCGATTAGGCGTTTCTTTTTGCGTAACAGCATCGGTCCGATCTCCGTCTGTTGCCATTCTCCAAAAAACAAAATAAAGAAAGAGAAATTAGAAATCGAATATACTAGCTCATAGTTTGGGCCATGCAGAGGTAGAGATGAGTGGTGTATTTTTCAAGTGCGAACACAAGTGGGGCAGACTGCCAGAGAACAAATACAACAGTCTTTAGACAAACCTCCACGCATATTTTATTAAATTTAGAAGAAGGAAATGAAGAATGCATTGAAGAGAGCCTCTTGGGTACACGTGGAATGCGAGATACTTCTCAGCTCCTTGACCATGATTGGATGACATTTAAGATGCATTTTTGAGGTTAAGTACGACTTCTTTCAGAAAAAAAAATATTAATGTACAAGGATATTAAGACAAACAAGTAATCAAAGAATGTAAATGCTCAACCGCGTTCTATTAAGGCTCGAAAGCGTAATACTCTAGCATAGTAGTCGGCAAACTTATTAGCCAAAGAGCCAAATATGAACATTACAACAATTTAACCCCTTCCAGGTTTATCCCGAGCTGAACTCGGGCAGGCGAAATATACTATCATGGATCATTCCGAGTGTAGCTCGGGCACTGTGAAATTTTACACTGTGCAATTAGTCTTTCCCGAATTATTTCACATGTGATTTTTATGGTTCCGATTTCTTTTGTTTACTTATCTGGCTACTAGATTATTTACTACTCAAAGAAAGACAGTAGAGGGAAGAAGGTAAGGAAAGAAACAAGGTTCTACTGTCCAGATTGCGATGTTGAACTCTGTGCAGTACTGTGTTTTCGATTGTATCATATATGACCAAATTTTGATTAATAATTTCATGATCATTTATGTAAATGCAAAGGATATAAATAAAATTTAATTCAAGATAAAAGCTAGGTATTCAAAGTTTTATATTTATAGTTAGTGTAAATTGACTCCAAACTCTAATGATTTCTGATGCACAGAAAGCCAACTATACAGAAAAAATTACTCATTTATTTAAATTCATTTTTTTTACATTAATTTTTAGGAATTTTTGTATGCGAATGATGCTTTATGCTTAAAAAGCTATGTATGCATGAAAATAAGCATAAAAAAATTGACATTTTTGACCCATAATCCCGAAATAAAATGAACCTGGAAGGGGTTAAAAAAAATGTTTGGGAGCCAAATCTGCTTGTTTAGTAAACTTTTATTACACTAAATAAGTAGTACACTAAATAAAACTAGATTTCATACTTAATAAATATTTATTAATGATATTTATTAATGGTAGATAAGAAAACTCTTAGCACTGCGACTGCTGGTCTGTGATGCCAATTTGAACCCCCACCCCCCCACACTACTTTAGAAAAAGTATGCGCTCGCATGCTTCTGGTACCTTTGTATCACACCGAAGTACGCCGAAAACATACGAAAAATTTCAGCCAATAGCTTGTACATGGTTTGTGTTCACGTTTAAGAAAACTAATAAAATTAAACTCGATGTTTGTTACGTATTTTTACAACAATATAAAATTTTAATTACCTATCTATCTTTTAACTTGAACAAAAAAGTATGCATGTTCTCGATTTATAGAAGAATTTTAATTTATGTAAATAGGATGTAATTTTTTTTCTTACCCAGTTTTTTTTAATGAAAATAATATTGCGCCTTCCGTAGATATTTGTGCCAGAGCCGCACTAAAGGACACAAAGAGCCACATGCGTCTCTGAAGCCGCACTTTGCCGACCACTGCTCTAACACATTAGTTCTCAACAGGGTCGATGGAACAAAACTGATGGGCAGTGAGCATGTTTCGGCTTTCAAAATTAATTTTAAAAATACCAAACAAATTTATTACATTTATTATCTAATTTACACGATTTTTATCAGTAGTAAAACAAACTTACGCGACGGTACCTGAACCAGTAATTTTTATCCTCTTCAAGTGTGAAATAAAACGATTTCACGCAGTAGGGCAAATTCTAAAAATTATGATAATTCTGGCTTTAGTTTCGAGCGGAAGGGCAGTTTATTGTTAGTCTATTAGCTGTTGTAAACATGAAAATGAATGGGAAGGGCATTATAGTAGTTCGTGACGTTGCGACAAATTGCCTTATTGAGTTGATATTCAGAAAAATACATGTAATCAACAGTATTCGTTTAAGCGTATCTCAAAAGAAAAAAAAATTGGTGTGTAATTCTATTGAAGAAAATTACTTAAATATTTTGCCTCTTATAATTGAGTACTTATACACACTTCTAAAGTAATTTTATACTTTAAATTGCGGGGTTTTTACAAAGGAGACATTGAACACATTTCGGCTTCTTAGGGAGGCGGCAGCTTAAAATTGAGAACCACAGCTCTAGCAGTTTTGCCGCCTCCAACAAAGATATAAATTTCCGCCCCCTCCAGATCCCGCCACTGTTTTTGGCAAAACAGAGTACATACATAATTATATTTAATTAATTCATCTAAAAATATTCATAACACTAATTGCTTACTCTTATTACCATGAATTACCAAGTCGAAGCACTTGTAGTAATAGCCCAATTAAGACCAAATCACCAATTTCTAATAGGCAAACCTACGTTTTGTTACATATTTGTTACTACAAATCGCTACGCAGAACAATCTTTCTTTCAAATATATATATACTCCTATCTTTCACAATTTAATTGCACTGGTTGGCATTGCATGACAATTTCTGTAGCTGACTAAATTTGTTGAAACTTCTCGATTTGGGGGGAAAGAATTTAGTAAGACATTTTCTATTCCCAGAATAGTCAAAGGTCGAACGATGGCCGAATGGTTACGGTGCTGGCCTACAGAACCGGAGTTCGTGGGTTCGAATCCCACTATGGTATGGATGTTCGTAGCCGTTCGGAATCGACTTAAAACAGTAGGTCTCGGTCTCATTAGTAGACCGTAGCGAACCAAACCAAACCCAGAATGCAACTACTTATCTCGCGTTAAAAACAACCAATTCGATGTCATTTTTAATACCATATTTTTAGTTTTTTCAATCCTTTTTTAACATTAAATTTTAATAAAAATGCTACTATTTATCCTGTAAGTGAACTGAACTGAACTTTAATCCATATTACCTGGCAATATGGATTGAATATCAATAATAATGTAATATGGATTGAATAAAGGAATATCAAGCTTTCAAAGTGGTTCATTATGATAACAATTATTCCTCAATTAAATAAGTGTTGTTTGTTAATACTTTTTATTGAATAGCCTCAAAATCAACTAAATAACGGACATATCTCACAATGTTGCCATAATTGTTTATAGTTTTCAGTACCTTTGGAAATAACTTTATAGTGTAGAAGAAAATTTCCTATCGTACCAGAACCTGTGGATTACCTGGATGTTCAAACCGTTCAGTATTGGTCTCAATATTTAAGTCCCGGTATAGTTAGCCCTCTCGTTGCAAAACAAATTGACCAAACGAGCAATTATACTAAACGAAAAAATACTCTCAACCAGAGTTGTAATTTTGACCAGGACACTGGATAAAAGTCGTTTTAACGGTCCAAAACTGGTTAAAAGTGGTCAAAAATGGTCAGAAATGAACTAAGCGTCATAACTAAGCGAGAAATATTTTTCTTATATCCTTTTTAAATGGTAATTCCATTTTTTAAGTCACTTTTATGTAAAAAGGTGATTTTGTGCAAATATTCAACAAAATTTGACAAATGTATCAGAAAACTTTTTTTCTCTTATCATAAATAAGCGAAAAATACATTTCTTTGTGGCCTTTATAAATGCTAATTCACTTTCTTTTTAGTGACTTTAATTTTATGTAAATAATTAAAAAAACATCCATTCCGATTGCTTAAAAAGCATACTTTGAAGCCTTAAAGTTAACTCTACTAAAGGAAAACAATAGTTTTCTAAATTTACCTTAATTACCTTAACAGAGTAAAAAAAAAATTAATACTTAAAAACTATTTTCATTTAAGATTTCAAAACTGATAACAATGTAAATATGTTGTTAATAATAATTATAATGGGGTTGCATTTAGAATGGTTTAAAGGTTTCGGTTTTAGGTTATTATTCTATCTACTCTGAAACATAAAACCGAAGAAGAATTCCGCAAGACTAATTTCGTATATGAAAACCAATAATATACATACATAGATAATAAATAGACAACATAATGTAAATCCGTTGTTAATAATAATTATAATGAGGTTCTATTTAGAATAGTTTAAAGGTTTCGTTTATAGGTTATTATTCTATCTATTCTGAAACGTAAACCGAAGAAGAAATCCTGCAAGGCTAATTTCGTATATGAAAACCAATAATATAATATATAATATTCGTATATCAATTCTACACCTGACGTTGCTTTTATATAACTTCTTAGTACTTTGTGCTGAATTTGCTGACAACCAAAACGATAAACCTGGATGTCTCTCGAACAACGATTAAAAATAAAGTACTGTTCATAAATTTTTTAATTGACTTTGACAAACCGTAAGTAAATTATTAATCTAAAATTTAACTGAAACAATATTCCTTTCAGTAAAACCATATAATTTTTTTTCTATAAAATGGCTACTTTCTGATAATGTTTGGTTCTTCCGTGATATATAGGTAACTAGAACAGACATGTGGGGGCGTAAAATAATGGCCGACTGCAAGATTGTATAAAAATAAGCTACTGGTTTAAGCTACAGGTTCTCCGAAAGAGAAATAGAAAAGAAAATTTAAAAGAGAGAAAAACATGAACGTAACATAGGAAAAGTAGAGTTGTCTGCCAACTTTAAATACTTCCCAATACTTATCAATCTATTATGCATTTTCAACAATATGGTAGGCTAAACAATGACATAAGAAAATCCTATAAATTGTACATTAAGATATGTTGTTTTTTACAAATAACCCTAAAAATTTTTTTTATCAAAATAATGTATGCTGATGTAGTAGTAATTATTACAAAATAACCATACTGATGTAAATAACTGCGATAATATAAAGCTATTAAAATTAACTTAAGAATAACTTCGAATAATTACTGGAGTAATTTTCTATTAAAACCAAAAATACTTTAAATTACAGAATTTTTCAACCAGCTAAAGGTACTTAAGAAAAATCACGAAATACTTCCTTTATCATTTATTTTAAACAAATGAAAATGCTGTAATAAATAGAAATAAATATATGATAATTAATACTTCCAGTAAGAATAAAAAATTAAGCAATTGCAGGGAAAAAAATCACGTATTAAAAGAAATTAAATTTTATTACAGGATTTAAAAATGCAATTAAACTCGTCTTAAGATAGTTGGATTCATTTTATAATACGAAAAAGAAACGGAAATTAAAATTATTATTTATTCGAAATTTTCACAAATAACATTCCACAAAAATTTAATTTAAAAAATTATTTTACTTTTTAAACGAGGTGATAATAATGTGAATATCACCCAACATAATCACTTAAAGAACCATTAAAAGAATTAAATTTAAATTCCACTAAAATTCTAAACATTTTATGAAAACCGGAGCATGATTATATCAGCCGAAAACCAAATACGGAAGACAGAAGAAAAGCAAAATGTTCGATTTATTCCAAAACTAAAACTATGTACGCGAAATCAAAACTAACTATAAAACACTTACACATGTTCTCGGACGGATTTATCGGAGCCCAGGATTTGATGTTCTGCAACAGAATATCCAAAATAGGAACCTTTATCTCCCAGTTTGAGAACAGGTAACCTAGGTTCCAGGTTGAAAGCGTCCGCCGCACTTAAGAACAAACACAAACAGAAGAAGATAGACATTTTGGCAAAGGTATGTTTCGGATCAACCGCGTGCTGCAACTAACCACATGCTCCCATACTGCATTCTCAGCAACAGCACCGTCGCATGTGGCAAGATTTTTCAACAAAACCCACAAGGGTTGCAGAAGCAAACTTGTTTTTCCCGAGACCCGCGCTTTTGGCGCCAATGGCGACGTTAAATATCACCGGAAGGGGCACTTTTTTCCACGCCGGCAAGATACGGTTGGGGGAAGAAAAAATGTAACCCGCAGATAGTTACAGTTAACTGATTTATTATTTTTTGGATGTGTGTTCAGGATGAGGACGTGATTAGGTTTCTTAGAGTTTATCTGTGCGCCACTCCGTTTATGGAACAGATGAAAAAGTGAAACTGATATGAAAGTCTCTCTTATTAAATATTCCGTCGCACGAATTTTTATGCGCAACTAAATCAGAGATGTGAAGTTTAAATTCCAGAACTTTGACAGAACGCATTATCAGAAGCGACTCATCAGTTTACATGATTTCCCGTGAAACACAAGAAAGGATTTCACCAGTGACGTGGGTGTTTTGGGAGAATCGATAGTGGGTGTATATATTACTTATATAGAAGAGCGAAACATATCATTTCATATATGTGTCTGTGTAGAAAATATTAATGAAATCATCTTTCATTCGCACTTGATTATTGATTTATATCCTCTTCAGACACATATCTAGATAAGATAATTCGTGAAAATTAAATGTAGTTTAATTTAAAATAAAAATCTAGCTCCAAAAATAAGTGAAATGACAAGAAAACTTTTTTAAAGCAATCATGTTTATGACATTATATACGTCCGTGCGTGCGTGCGTGCATGAGAGAGCTTATATCAGAATAAGCTGATGTTTATTAATGCTCTCGACGGATTCTTATAGGAATTTCATAAAATATTTTGACTAAATATTAAAAAAGTTTTCTTTGATATAAAGCATGCAAACTCTTCCATGTATGTATGTATGTGTGTATATATATATATGTATGTGTATGTATTTTGTATGTATATATATATATATATGTATATATATATATATATGTATGTATGTATGTATATATGTATATGTATGTATATATATATATATATATATAGGGAATTATATTTTTCCCCCTTGGCTAACAGGGAGCGAGGAGATTCCAAGGTGATATGAGTAGACCCACCATAATTGATGCTATCAAGTATGTTCTTACTTTATTTTCGAAAAATACTTTAACCTTTCCCAAATGAAGATATCAATTAAATATTAATTTAAAAGGGAAAATCTAAAAAGAGATTTTTTAATTTATCGTATATTAATATTTTTCATTCCGAGCCGAAGCAGCTGACTGTCATATCCGAAGGGATGCTTAAATGCGAGTCGATTAAAGATCAGCCGTGTTCATTAAGGACACTGGAGCACGCAAAATAGGTGCTTGATCGGAATTTTCTCCAAGTTCAAACGCTACCTCTGGAGGTGGGTGGCAAAGCTTTGGAGTCTTCTGCTTGGTTCTTGCTTTTAAATGAGGAGCGGGGGCAATGTTACTCGCGTCCTGGGCGTTCCTTACACTATACGTGTTTCCTGAGTGGTGCTAAATGACTAACAGCTTTCCACCATTGTTTATCATAGAGATAGCTGTATGAATTGACAGTATGACGTCGCTACACCCCATTGGCTTCACAAAGAGGTTTTGTTAAAGCCCAGGGCAGGGCGACACTCTGTCTGGGTTTTTGACACTACACTACAAAGGGTTGTCGCTTCGACCACGCCTTGAGATGTCCGAGGTGAATCGGAAGGACGGACGGGACAACGAAATGTCAGACAGTGAGGCGCCACCGAAGGAACCAATCAGAGGCTACCAGGACGGCGACGCGGAAAGAAAAAGCCAATGGGAAGAGGCGAAAGGTGACGTCAAGCGGTTCGAGTTTTTGGCCGGAGAGTCCCCATTAGAAGAGAACGGACAAAGGTTCGACTCGTGGCAATTGTTTTTTTTTTTTTTTTTTTTGAGGGGGAGCTTTTCTCCAGCTTTGTGTGGGACTCAAGAAGACCCAGTTGTACCCCTGTACAACGGTATCTATCGACACCTGTCCTCAGATTGTTTTTTTAGGTTCGCCTCGAACCTGAGACTTTTAAGTCCGCACCAGCCCGCCTGAGCCCTGTGATTTCCATTTCGAAAATTTGTATATAACTCCATTTTAATCAAGAATAAACGCTGTTATTGTTTATAAGCTGTACGTCCTGTCATAACCACTTCGACACCCACACGCTACCCGAGGATCCTGTGACGTTACAGCAGCTGAATTGGGAAAAAATTTATTTTTTACTCCATCAGCAGTCCTAGAGATTAGGCCGACGACACGCATGCACGCACAATACAGCTACTACACAAAGTGCCTACAATGCCCGAGCCTGTATACAGTGCCACACGCCGGAATTTGTCTTGGGTGAGATTTAAACTAAAGCGTAGCTGTTTCACAAAACTCAACAAGTCATACTAAGCTGTGAAAAATATAAGCTATACCTGGTGTAATTATTTTAATAGCAATTTTTACTTAGGTCTTATCTGGTAGGAATAGATAAAAGAGCATTAAAACTAAGAAGTACTACAGAAAATTTGATTAAATTAAAAATATAAAGAAATTATAAATTGAAATTTAATCTTTGTTCATAGGTTACTTCATTCATTTCAATGTTTCAATGAATACCTAAAAATTCCAAAAAGAATATTCTGTTTAGTTTCACTCAAGTAGGTTTTTCCCCTTCGTAACGGTGAGCATTTGACTTAAACTGAAACATATTTTAGTAGATATGCCAAAAACATTCACATACCAATTTCAGCTGCGCCCTGCAGGTCCCAACATAATTTTCCAGACGTTTCGAAATTTACCACTGTAAAGAAAATTACTACTTCTACCTACATTAAAAAGAACTACTACATCTATTACTCTCGTAGAATGTATTGAAATTGATAAGTGTTGTGTTCGAAAGTTGTTGCTCTACTCGATGATGGACCGACGTGAATTTATTAAGTTGTGCGTTATGAAAGTGTTCTACAATTTTATTTGTGGAGATTTGTTTTCCACTGGTGTAAGTTATGATGAGAAACGCATCTACCACAAGCGCGATTTGGGAGAGGCAAGAGGGGGGGGGCAAATGCCCCATCCTCAGAATATTTAAAAGAGGGGCAATTTCCATTTTTTGCCTCTCCAATTTTTTAGGTTATATTGATATTTAAATTTTTAATTCAACTTTTGCCCCCTCAGTTAAAACGGCCAAATTACACCCGACGTTAAAATCAGTTCCGCAAAGTTCTTGCAAATTTTTAAAACAAAATATTTATTTTACTTTTTCATTTGAATTCTTAATCTTCAGTTTGATTTTGGCTTGGTTTGGAGTGCTACGGTCTACTTTTTGCAACCTCCCAAGTAATTTATTCACCTGCTTGCATATTAATCGAGATCTGAAGTATAGCAAATATTATATCTACATACATTGCTTGATCTCGAAGCAGATGATTGATTGGTTTGGAGCTCTACGGTCTACTGTTTTGATACGCCAGAGCTAACGAGACCGGGACCTACTGCTTAAGGCCGATTCCGAACGGCTACGAACATCCATGCCATAGTGGGATTCGAACCCACGAACTCCGGTTCCAAAGTTGCTACAGGAGGACTTGTGAGGCTGGGACTTACTGCTTAAATCAGGGTTTCTTGACCTGTGGTTCATGGACCCCTTGGGGGTCCATGGGTCATATTATGGGGGTCCGCCGACTGCTCCTAATTTTTAAAATGTTTGCATCAATATTTAAAAAAAAAAAAACTTTTTTTGTCACGGGCAACCTCTGTAAGCCGTCTGTCTGCCATTTCCCAATAGAGACCTCTACAATACGAGGAAAAAAACATTCGCAAACCATATAAAATTTGAAATTTTTAGAAACACAAAGTAGCCTTTGAATTTTACTTCACTTGGAAATAAAGCGACGTTAAAATCAGTTCCGCAAAGTTCTAGCAAATTTTTAAAACAAAATATTTATTTTACTTTTTCATTTGAATTCTTAATATTCAGTTTGATTATTTGATATTTTTTGTAACCCAAAATGTCCAAAAAAAGGAAGTATGATGAAAATTATGTAAAATATGGAAATCGACTGAATATCGAACATGATATGCGCGTTGCTTTGTCGAAAACCATCCCTCAATTCAATCTGGTAATCAAGGAAAAGCAGCAACAGCCTTCACATTAGAAATTTTAATTTCTTCAATTTTTTTTAAACTATTGAAATAAAAATATTAAAATAATTAAATAATAAAACAGAATTTTTTTGTAATAAATTATGTTTAAGCAATTTTTTTTTCACAGAGGGGTCCGTGACTTATTTAAAATTTTTAATGTGGTCCATTGTGCCAAAAAAGTTATATTTTCCCCTTTTTCATGTTAATTTTTTTATGTCAGTTAAATGTTTTTATTTGAAAACGAGTATATCAAAATTTCCCACAGTTTTAAATTGCAGTCTGTATCGGTTATATGGTCAGCTCAGCGGTCCAGAAAAATCAGACCCTATAAGCGGGGTGACCCTATATGCGGAACAATACAACCCTATTGTGCATATACCGTGCATTTTTAATCCATAACAGAAGAGCCTTATCCACATTCCCATAAGGTGACAAGCGCTGACGTTTTCTTTCTTGATCACCGATTTCAACACTTGAGGACCCAAGTTTGGCAGCTAAAATGTTGTTTAACGTCGTCCGGGGAATCGAATTTGCTTTGGCGAAAGTAGCCTTTGAAAGATTAGATTTTTAAAAATTTCAATCAATTCATATTTGGCAGCAAATGACAAATTATTTCGTTTCAAAGCCATAATTGAAAAATGAGCGTTCTCAACTTCATTAGGGAGAGATAACTTCAACCAATAAGCAGACAGATGTCCATCTCTTCTCAGGGGGCAAGAGAACTGAGAGAGGTGACGTCTACACAAACAAGAAAGGGGGAAAGGGAGAGAAATAAAGGCTTGAATTCAGGTTCTCTCCGATTTTGCACCGACTTCTTAAAAGAAAACGGAAACTTGTTGAAAACATGAAACTGACCACATAACCGGTAATAAAAAAAAGAAAATGACTGTATAAGCGGTGCACTTTAACACATGTCTCCTATTAAGTTAGACGGGACTGTAGAAAACTGACCATATAAGAGGGGTGACCATATAGCCGGTACTGGCTGTAAATATATTTTTTTTTGGTATTTAAAAAAAAAAAGAGAAAGTCAGCATTCTAAGAATTCGCTATTATATTATATGGTATATTTTTTTAAAGAATTATTTAAGAGTGGACCAGCCAAAGGGAATTTTAATTTTCCCCATGTGTTAACAATGAGCAAAAGGAATTTTATATGGCAGGTACAGACCCAGCTTAATTCTAATCTACATTCCATGACTTAATCGATTAATCCACTGTAATAAATAAATAAATAATGAATGAATGAATAACACATTTGCACCGGTTGGCATTTCAGTTAAATCAATAAAAAATAATTTCATATGTTCCACGCTTCCAAATTATAATTTATGAATTATTTTATATTCAAAATGTTTTTTTGGTGTAAAAAAAGTATCAACTTTTAAAATTTTTTATCCCTGACAAGGATCCCGGTTCTAGGAAACTACCTACGGTGCAAAACACCTGAACTAGAGTTTAAAAAAAAAAAAAATACAGAACTCATTAGAGTATATTTCGATTACTTAAATCTAGAAATAAAAAAGTAGGATTTTTTTTTTTAAAGTTTGTTTTTAGCTTGGTTGGCGGCATGTTTTAGGTTTGCCATCCGTGGCCGTCTCTGATTTTTATGTGTATGTGTTAAACAGCACAAGTTTGAGAGCCACAAAAACTTGAATTTAGCTCTCTTGAACTATTCTACGCTCTCAACTTTTGTAGTGCTGCCATCTGTTGTTGAGTTGACGCAATACACATATCAACACAATTTTAATCTTTTATAAAGGCATAAAATTTTCTATCTGGAGGAACCAGACCATCGGCAAATAAAATTCCTACAATCATTTAATCTGCATTTCTACATTTATATTAGAGCGCTATAGAAAAGAAAATTCGGCTGTATCTAAAATCTCGATTAAAATTGTTACATATCGGAAGTTTAGAATTAAGATATTTAAAGAACACACCAATTTTTAATTAATCCTTCATGATATATATTGTAAACATATACAACTTTGTTAAATTAATAAATGTGTTTTCAATATTTTAGACTTCTTTACACTTTCTGTCATGAACATTTTATTCAAACAGAAGAGTATCAAACATTGTAGTTGAATGTTTCCTTTTTATGGCATAGATGCACTACCATCGTGGCCAGGCCGAACGATGGTCAAATGGTTACGTGCTGACCTTCGGAACCGGAGTTCGTGAGTTCGAATCCCACTATGGCATGGATGTTCGTAGCCGTTCGGAATCGACTTAAAGCAGTAGGTCCCGGTCTTATTAGCCCTCGTGTTGCAAAATGTAGACCATAGCGCCCCAAAACCAAACCAAACCATCGTGCCCAGTAATATATCAACAGAAATTCATCGTATAACTTATTCTGTAAGCATAAAACAAGGCATACAGGTATAATGTGTTGTAAAGATCACTCAAAGTTTCAGCAGTGTTTACGAGAATTTCAAAGAGCATATGAGAAAAGAGGCAATTTTTTTTTTTCAGTTTATTAAGCTAAGAATAAAACAACAGATCGAATATTTTTATTTTCCAGTCAAATGATTTTCTAGAATCGCGGCGTTACATAAATATACGATCACTTTCGTGTTCTGGAATATTACAGAGATTTTTGTTATAAGTTGAGAGGTTAACTGTAACCTTAACCTGTTTGGAAATGTTAATTAAAAAAATGGTAAACATGAAATTAATGCAATTTTTTTTCTTTGGGGGGGGGGGTTGGAGTGCTACTATCTACTTTTATGCAACGAAGGCTAATGAGACCGGGACCTACAGCTTAAAGCCGAATCCGAACGGCTACGAACATCCATGCCACAGTGGGATTCGAACCCACGAACTCCGGTACCGAAGGTCAGCACCCTAACCAATCGGCCATCATTCGGCTTTTGGGGGGGGGGAGGTATTTCGGGAATTTTTGGTAAAATACATCGTTGAAAGAAACTGAGTTGCGAAAAGTTTGGTTCTACAGAAGAAAAGTCTACACTTGAAAATAAAAGTTCTAAAACTGATACACAATATTCTGAGTAATATATATATATATATATATATATATATATATATATATATATATATATATATATATATATATATATATTATGTAATGCAAAATAGAACAGACTGCAAAAATGGATGTACTCAGGTGAGAAAAGCAAATTCTTACTTATTTCTAGTCGACTCGTAGAATAACAAAACAAACAATGTCAGCAAGTATCTATGTAATTTTATGGTAAAATTTGATTTTTGGTTTTCTAACGCTACGTTCTGCTTGCTATACACGAGTGCTAATGAGACAGAAATATACTGCTTAAAGCCAATTCCGAACGACTACGAACATCCATGGCAGCAGTGGGATTCTAAGCCACGGGCTGCAATACCGAAAACAGCGTCCTACGCATTCGGTCATCGTTTAACCTTGTAAAAATGGAAATACTTGTGTGAAACTTCAAAAACTAATACGGTTTATTTTGTTCGGTTTGGAACGCTACGGTGTACCTTTTTACTATCTGAGGGTTAATAAGACAGGGATCTGCTGCTTAAAACAGCTTAACGAACACTCATGCCATTAGTGAAATTCGAACCCTGTGAACTAGGGAAACAAAGAGTAGCGCCGTACCCATTTGGGCATCGTTCGGTCCTAACTAATGGTTGGTTGGGAGCACTACGGTCTACTTTTTTGCAGCACGAGGGCTAATGAAACCAGGGCCTACTGCTTATAGCCGATTCCGAACGGCTACGAACATCCATGCCCCAGTGGGACTCGAACCCGCGAACTTCGGTCCCGAAGGTCAGTGCCCTAACCATTCGACCATAGTTCGGCCATAACTAATGGAATAACGCAGAAACGTCACTAGGCGTATTGAAACGTTATAGAGTAACGAACGTCGGAATTAAACAAAGAACTTCTTGTTCTGGAACTAAATGCAAAAATATATTATATTGGTCTCTGATGGCCATAATCATTATTGGCACGACTTGAGGCATACATTCTATAGTATGAGTAAATTGTGAGAAACAGTTATATTATAGCCGGGGCCACAACTAGCAAAGAGTGTTCGTAGCCGTTCGGAATCGGCTTTAAATTAATAGGCCACGTTGCTATTAGTCTTCGTGTCGCAAGACAATGGACCACAGCGTACCAAACCAAACCAAATGGTAATAATGACCAGAGCTGATTATCAAGGTGCTCATACCATAAGCAAGAAAACTATTTGTCCCCTTTTTATAATAGTTGCTTAATTTTTAATAACTTCATTCAAATATTTGTATCACGTGATTTAAAATAAAATTTTTTAAGCCTTAGC
Organism: Pardosa pseudoannulata; assembly: GCA_032207245.1. Classification (NCBI taxonomy): domain Eukaryota; kingdom Metazoa; phylum Arthropoda; class Arachnida; order Araneae; family Lycosidae; genus Pardosa; species Pardosa pseudoannulata. Next base: position 157,641,964 of record CM063506.1, on the reverse strand, counting down.
GCTCTGTACGTTTTTGTACCAATGCCTACCAGCAACTCCTGCACATTTTCGCAGCGGAGCTAGTGTGAAGAGGGAGTCTTATTTTAAGTGAGAAGAATTACACGTGCTTGTGAATGTTTTTGATTTTATTTATTTTATATAAATGCACCATCTTGTAAATAAAAAGTAAATTTTAAATTTTGTAATTCACATTGTGTGATATCTTTGGAAACAATTTCCCCTGTGCAATCTGGGTTTACTGGAGCAAGTGTCATAGCACCCATATTGATAATAACTCCAATAAAAGCCTAAAACTCATCCTCTTCCACCGCACGCCAAATAGAATTATTAGATATTTCTTTATTCTTTAGAACATTTTCTGCGTAATTGTTGGTTTCTTTTATAATTTCGTTTACCAGTTCGTTTGTGAAAAATAATTTGAAATATTGTGTCGGCTGTACAATATTTGTATAAATTTGTGGTCCAATGACCTTTGGCAATACACTAAAATGTTTTCTATCAGGAATATCTAATTCTTCCGTGACATCACGCCATTCCTCTAAGTCTTTCGGGGACTCTTCACTTTCAATAACCACCATTCGTTGTCTCTTTGGTAGTATAATTTCGAAAGCACTACTTGAAGTGTCAGAATTATAATCAACATTGTCTTCCACAATATCTTCTAACAATGAAAAACCAAACACATCTTCACTATCACTCAACTCTATATTCTCATCCCAATAATTATTTTTCTCCATGTTGCTAACTACAAAATAGGTCCAATAACGTTGCAATCGTAACAGTAGCGAGACTGAACACGTTTTAACTACAGATGCCAACGCCAACGATTCCGTAACATCTTAAACCTAATCGTGCTAAAAACATTGGGCTCCGCAGCTGAGCCTACGGAACTACGGAACAAACGACGGATGGAGCGTTAAGGATTAAAATCAAAAATGAACTTAAAACTTTAAAGTGTAAGCAATCAGCGCTTAGCATAGGAAATAAAATAGCATGTAATCTCGTGGTTTTGTTTCAAAGGTCAAGTACGGATGAAATATAGCATTTGAAATTGCACTTGTAATCTTTACCATTGGCATTTCTACTGTATTCTTTTTTTCTTCTTCACAAATTCAAACATTTCAAAGGGATTGGTTTGGTTTGGTTTGGTTTGAAGTGCTACGGTATACTTTTTGCAACACGAGGGCTAATGAGACCGGAACATACTGCTTAAAGCCGATTCCGAATGGCTACGAACATCCACGCCTTAACCACTTGCGCTACGATTTAACTGCCGGTGGCCGCGCCGCGCTCCGCGACATAACTTTAAAAAATACTTCAAAAAATACTTCATTCAATTTTTCAGCATTATAGTAAGATATCTCAAAAACTAAAGGAATTCTCGTGTAAAAAAATTCGTACAACATACCGTATCAACTCTGGTATATTCTCAAGACAGCACGCGATGTTATTCACTGTAGAACTGTAGCTGGAAGAATGAACGGCTGAACTCTTACGATTAGCCGAGGTACCACGCACAAGTCGCATTTGTTTCTCCGCGAAGTGACTATCGACGTGGTATACACGTCGCATTTGTTTCTGCGCGAAATGACTATCGACGTGGTATACACGTCGCTTTCGGTTCTGTAACAAAAGCATCTCGACGTGCCTGGCACGTCTTTGTAGCGCAAGTGGTTAATGGGATTCGAAACCACGAACTCCGGTACCGAAGGCCAACACTCTAACAATTCGGCCATCGTTCGGCTCATTTTAAGGGGAAGGGGGGGGGGTGATAGATGATGATTATGCTGATATTTTGTATTCTTATGCCATCAAATCAATAAATATACTTTTATTTATATTTGTGTTTATTTAAATCCTAATTCAGTAGTTTTATATCTGTAAATAACGAAAGAAAACAAAATAAAATATTTAACGTCTGCTTCCTACTTTGATGTTACAATTTTTATGTGAATGGGATTGTGATTATCGTTATAAAATTAGGGGGCGACATAAAATGACATTATGCCGTGGGCACAAAAGTATCTTATTCAAGGGCGTATTTATAAGGAGGGGGGGGCCTTGGTATTTCCCGAAATATTTTCAGTGTATGCATTACAAGATTTTTTTTTTTTTTTTTTTTTTAAGTATTAAAGTTTGTGTACATCCCTAGTTTTTACATGCGATGAAAGAGAGTTTGCAATGAGTATGTATATACACATGTATGTATTTTATATATGTGTAAGGAAATTTTTTTATGATATATCAAATTCCCTGTACTTTGAATTAAGACTTTGAACCCACTCACCCACATCCCCAAAAAATGTTGGCAATGCCACTGATCTTAAAGTCTTGGCTTGATGGTGACCAACAAAGTCTTTTACATGAGAATTATAAAATATTTGAATTTCTAGAACACAAGCAGAAAATAAACCTAAGTACTGTAATTACACAAATTATCACATGACAATCAAAATGTAAAACTGCAAAATTAGGATTGTCTAAAGCAGGGATGGACAAACTACGGCCTGCGGATAAAAGTTAAAGTTGCCGGTCCGAGGCAAATTAAAAGAAATATATATTTATGCATTATATATCAATCTCCTTTTCTACTTTGCGTAAATATTACATCCCAAATTTATTATCTCAAGCCCAGAAGATCAGCGGTATATTTGCTTCTTATGTGTGAACAAGTGTTTTCAACTTTGAACCTTAGAAAGAATAATTTCAGAAGTAGACTGACAGATGAGCATTTAGCATCGTTCCTTAAAATCAGTACATCTCACTTCGAACCTCAGTATAAGGAAATTTTAAAGATGAAATCGCAATTTCATTTATCTCTTTAACGTATTTAAACCGTCAGGTACTTGTATATTGTTTTTAAAATTTGCGAAAAATTTATCTTGGTTGCCAAACTTACTCTCTTTCGATTTTTGGCCAGCATCTGAAAAAGTTTGTCCATCCCTAGTGTAAAGCATTGGTTCTCAAGATGGTTCTCAAGATGAGCAATAACGCCCCCCGAGGGGCGGTAGGGCGATGCTCCCACCTCGTCTCGGCGGGAGGAGGGGGAGGCGATGTGAGCATGTTTTGGCTTTCAAACTTAATTTCAAAAATACCAAATCAATTTATTCCATTTACCCATTTGCATCATACCAAAAAATGGAAAATGTTTGTTGCAAGCAAAAATTGTTTTTAATTGCTTCAAAATGAATGTGTTTTAAAACTTAATCATAAAGTAAAAAATTTTCTTGTTAGAAATGCTAAAAACTGGCTTAAAAAATTCGGGCATGTATGCCCTTTTGTAATAATAACCAGGTAGATTCGTATGAGAATTCATATATGAGTTTATGATGCAAATGGGTTAATTGTGTAATTTACACAGTTTTTACCAGCAATAAAACGAACTTACCGGACGGTACCAGAAGCAGTAATTTTCACACACCCCCCTGTTCTCATATGTAAAATTGGGTCGACATTTGAAAAATATATTTAACCCTTAATGTGGTAAGTCCGCTACACCGGACATGTATTTTTATAACTACTATATAACATAATTCTCAGTGTTCACCACAGCGGACAATAATTATCTCAAAAATGGAAAATCATATATTTTTTTGTTTATTTTACAGAGATCCTAATGTCTATACAGACATGGAAAAATAACAGAAATTAAAAAATATTTGAAAAAACATCTTGTCAAATTAAGGGTTAAGCAACAGCATTTGAATATTTATTGAGCGTGTCTCAGTATCAAAAATTTGATATCTAACTCTGTAGAAAAAATTTACTTAATATTGCCTCTTATAATTGAGTACTTATCATTCCCTATGTTTTAAATTACAGGAATTTTACAAAGGGGGCTTTGAACACATTTCGGATCCGTAGGGGGGAGGCGGTAGCTTAAAAAAAAAAAGGTTGAAAATCGCTGATCTAAAGGAACATTGAATGTTTCGAAGCATTTACGAATGTTGCTAACTTCGAATTGTGAAGCTTTTTGACACATATGATTAAAAGTATAACTAAATCAATCATACTAAACTAAAGTTTAAAAAAAAAATTATAAATTTAATTTTTTTAAATTTTTTTGTCTTATTAATACTTAAAATATTTCTTCTCTTTAATTTTCAATTTGTTTTGTATAAACTTTTCCTTGCTATTACTTAAAAATATATTTTAAAAAATATTTCTGTATTATTTTGTTGATTCATTGAATAGTTCACTTAAAGGAAATGTTTAATGCCAATATGCTGGCAATACATGAAAATTTCAGACTGTTTTAAATTCAAAATGTGTTTTAATACTCTAAAAAGTCGTAACCAAAAATGGATACATAGATTTAATGCCTAAATAGGAATGGGATAATATTTTTGTAGGAATCTAAAAAAAATTGGGTCTCAAAAGACATCTTAAAATTTAATCTTTTTTTTAATTGGAAATAATAATAGATTTTTAAAACCAATTTTAATGTGATTAATTTAGTTATGCTTTGATGTACATGCATAAAAAATTTCATAAATCGTAGTTAATTTGTCAACTAGATTGAACTTATATATAAAAATTTATGCCTCTTGTTCTTATATAACATTCGTAAAGTCATTAAATTTATCTCTAAATATTTGTTCCTGATAGTAAAATTATTTAGAGAAAATAATTATCTCAAAATCTGATTTCAAACTAACATATTTTAAAGAGAATATTAAACTTAATAAAGGTCTGGCATCCGAAACTTTACACTTCCAATGATTCCAGAACAGAATTAATTTTACGTTCAAAAGTAGAGTTCTAATCCATTATGAAAGTTCGATCGTACCCCTTCATAATATGCTACAACATATAAACCTTATTATCCTTTCATATAAGTACGTATATCCCGAAATAATCCGATTTACTGAATATTTAGAAGTAAATATACAAACTGATGGCGAAAACACCAAATTCCAAAGACAAAAATTAAGCAGCCAAGATCAAATTTTCTTGCTAAATTATATTTTTTAAATAAAAAACAATAAATTTTACAATGAAATAAGATTAATAGACTGTTAAAATTCGTCAAATACGATACTTTATTCCACTAAACAGAATTCAATAAAACATGTGTCACTGTAATCATGCATATGCAGTTTCGAATTCTACAAAATACTTCGTAGAAGAAAGAAAGAACAATAACATTTAATATGGCTTATCTATAACTTACCCTTTTCAATTCGTAATCCAAAGATAAAAATTATATGTTTTACTTCAGAAAGCATTATTCACCTTTCGCATTCGAACAACTAATTAACGATTTGAAATGTGCAGCACACGGAAAAGTAGAAACGGATTCCAAAAGTGAATTCGTTTCGTAACCAATACAGAATATAGTTCTTCGATTTTTAAGTCATGTATATTCTAAAATTATACTGAAGTCAAAATTAAATATTAAATATGAAATCATATACAAAGTATCTCGTATATTTGTGTTAGAGAACATACTGTGACCTTGTATATCAAAATTGTGTTTTGTAAACACAGAACACGTTTTTGTATTCCTCCGCATCTAAACAGCTTCAATCCACAAATGGCGCTTTATCGCATTTGGGGGAAAAATTTATTTTCTTTCTGGGTAAATTGATTTCCTTCAATTCTATTCAAGGAAAAAACTTTTTCCCTTCGTTTACAATACAGTTTTGCTATTAATTTTTATTGTAAAATATTAGTGAATTTATAATATGATACTGTATTTTATTTACATAGTAGATATGTTCTTCAGTGAAATTCCAAGACTTAAAAAAGTTTTTGAAATAATTTGCAGATTTAAAAAATAAAAATAAATGCTTTAAGGGGAGTCAGTACGCTTAAGCAATTTCTAAAAAGAATATTTTTTGTTTTTCAGTTTGTGATTCTTTTTATAATTATTATTATTACTGTCCAAAGTAGCTGAAAATTTCAGAATTTGTTCTCTAAACCTACTTAAGTATTTTCCCGAATTTATTTTGGATAGCTCCTTAATGAGCCAAAAATCTTTTTGCTGTTGACATAACTTTAACCCTTAATTTAACAAGATGTTTTTTTCAAATATTTTTTAGTTTCTGTTATTTTCCCATGTCTGTATAGACATTAGGGTCTCTGTAAAATAAACAAAAAAATATATGTCATTTTCCAATTTTGAGATAATTAATGTCCACTGTGGCGAACACTGACAATTATGTTATGTAGTAGTTATAAATATACATGTCCGGTGTAGCGGCCAGACTTAGCCAAATTAAGGGTTAAAACTAAAAATAAATCTATCTTCTATCAACTAATTTAAAAAAAAAACACTTTCTCAGTTCTCCCAAATAAATAAAATAATATAAAAAGAAACGATATTTTTGGAAAGACAAATCAACAGGACTGAACTGTTAAAACAGTAGATGTGAGAAAACTAAGTATCCGGGAAAAAAAAAAAAAAAAAAAAAAAAAAGAAAAAAAAAAGGTCTCATGGGAATAATTTCAAAATTAAATGAATCGAGCGGTCAATAATGAAAAACGAAAAATTCATACCACGATTTCAAAATATTTTTTACATGATCGTTTGTCATGGGTTCAGTAACTTAAATTCTAGTTAAATATAAATTTCAAATTTACGTTGAAATGATCAGAAACATGTTGCCTATAAAATGAATTAACTATCAACAGGACTGAACTTTTAAAATAATACATGTGGGGAAACTAAGTATCCGGGAAAAAAAAATTGGTCTCATGGGAATAATTTCAAAATCAAATGAATCGAGCGGTCAATGAAGAAAAACGAAAAATTAATACCACAATTTCAAAAAATTTTTTGCATGATCGTTTGTTATGGGTACAGTAATTTAAATTCTAATTAAATATAAATTTTAAATTTATTTTGAAATGATCATAAATGATCATAAACATGTTGCCTATAAAATGAATTAACTACATAATGATAGTTCAGCCTGCGAAGGTCACCACGCAGACGGGCGCAATTTGGGAGGAGCAGGGAGTTCATATCACCTCCCCCCCCTCCAGAATTTTTAGAGCAAGGCTAAATTTGCTGTTTTGCCCCTCCAATTTTTTGAAGTTTTATTTATATTTTAGTTTTCTGATTCGACTTCTGCCCTCTGAGTTGAAAAGCCCAAATTACGCCCCTGGTCACGCAAACATAAATTTTTATTACACAGAGCATTTAAATCAGAAGAAAAGTTGGAGAAGATGTATATAAATCGTTATCAGTAAATCTTAAGTAAAATCCATTTTATAATTGATTTTACTTTTTAAGTGCGTTAAAATTTTACAAAATTTTGTCACAAAGTAAAGATTGGTTTGGTTTGGTTTTGGTTTTGGAGCGCTACGGTCTACTTTTTGCAACACGAGGGCTAATGAGACCGGAACCTACTGCTGCTTAAAGCCGATTCCGAACGGCTACGAACATCCATGCCATAGTGGGATTCGAACCCGTTTACCGAAGGCCAGCACTCTAACCTTTCGGTCATCGTTCGGCCAAAGTAAAGATTGAATTAGTCTGTGAATATTTACATACGTTGTGATCATTATACATAAATATTGTTATATCGGACCACAATTTAAGCAAGTAAATCTAATTAACAGAAGAAAATTTGTTTAAATAATATAATTTAAGGAGCTCCGGACCCTTACAACCCCCCTCCTTCTGGGTACGGTCTTATTTGCTATAGTATCTGTACCATTTTTTTTTTCAGCTTTTTGGCTGACTTTGAATGCTACGGTCAACTATTTTGCTACATAAAGTTTATGATACCGGGATTTATGCTTAAAGTTGATTCTGAACAACTACAACTTCCATGTCATTAGTGAGTTTCGAACCCATGATCTCAGGTTCCGATAAGAAGCGCTCTACCAATCCGGCCATCGTTTGTTTATTTCAATATTGTATCTTCCCCAGCGGTACAATATTTAAAGGCAACAAATTGTATCTTCACCCACTACAGGAGTAACTCTAGAGTCGGACAGATCGGACCCCGTCCAGGATGGTATTTTGGCTCGAATTTGCAGAAAACTTTCTTTATTAAGAAAGAAAAGTATTGTGGCGTTCTGGTGTGTCGAAGAAGCTCCCGTCAATTGCAAATTGACATGGATGCAAATTTCCCTCGATGCTGCGCGAGCGAGCATGTTGCTGATATAAGGTGAGCAGTACAGCTCAGTCGAAGGGTCTTAAATTTTTCTCTCTATATGTTGTGTAATTGTGATCCCTTTCACTGAACTCGTGTATCCTTCACTAATTTCTTATAGTAATTTATTTTTTAACTGACGTATTTAAATGCCAAAATAGTACCTACATTCCTCATTATCGTGTTTTAATTTCTGATATCTCACTACTGTAACGCCTTCAATATTCTCAAATGAGAGGTAACGTGAATAATGGATCACAATCAAAGATAAAATTGGAAATTTACTTTTATTCTAGATTAACTACGGCTATTTACACAGGAAGGTTAATTCCCAAATCATGTAGAACTGCAAAGGATGGGTACCGATAAAACTTCCTCGCGACGATCACAGTCGAAAGAAAAACAAGAGATTTAATAATCTCTTACAAATGGGGAAGCTTTTCAGGGTGCAATCAAACCCAATTTATCCCCCGTTCGGTATCCGAGACTCTGCGCTCCCTACATGAGCGGACTTTACGAATCTCCCGGACTAGAAAGCTAGCTCCGGTAAAAAAAAAAAGCGAAAGCCTCCACGAGGTCAACACACCTACGTAAAAATGACGAAAAAGCCCTGAGTAGCAAAATTGTAAGCTTTTTATACCTGGGGGATCAGTTACGGTCCTGCCAACTTTTGGGGTCAGTTAAGATCCGAGTTACTTGAGAACTCCAGCTAAAGTTACAGTTAGATTTTTTAGCTGGATTCTCATTCGCTGGCTGTCTCTTCACGGAATTTCTGAGCATTCATTAACGAGATCCATCAGGGGCGTACTCGTCTTTTCAGTCCGATTGTCAAGATCCCAGATTCTGCGACGCCATGCTATTGTACTCCGTACACAGGTGTACCCCCATCAGCTGTTTTGGCGCATGCTCGGACAAAGGGAAGTCTTCACAGTACATTTCATCCATGACAGAAAATCTGACCTAGAGGGCCTGGCCCAGGAAGGTCAGACAACTAGCTCCCATGCGATGTCAGTCGAAGGGAAAATCACTCTCGGCTTTGGAATTAGCGTTCTTAATCAAAAGAACTTTTCACCAGATTGTCACTTGCAAGCCGCAAGTGTTATCAACGTCCTGATGTCTTTATACTTTACCTTTTTACTCTTTATTTACTTATTAGTCTTTTAATAAAAACGTTTTGATCAAAAGCTCCTGTTGATGATTAGTTTTGTTCCGTTTCAATATCCCTCTACAGTATAAAAAATTTTTGCAAGGTAGAATTATTGCTAGTAATCCTGAAATATAAATATTTTATATATTTTTTATTAGACTTAATTGAAATGCAAAGTAGTGCAAGTAAAACGTATTCCCTATAAGTATTTTTTTAAAGAAAAATTGCACTACGGAGTGATGTGCAGCAACTATTATATAACGAAATATGGACATATATACTTCTTTTGAAATAATTTTTCCTGTCCTATTATAAAATGTAAAACGGCGATTCTATAGTTTTATTATAATGTGCTAATGCCACACTAAGAGTGAAAAATGCGTAGAAAACTGAAGGTTTCGTTTGTGCGGTTCATTTTTTTTTCAATAAAGCTGACAATACAGCGAGATATTTTAATGCCAAACACAGCTTCCAAACTGTTACTCATTTAGCACAACCCGGTGAGCACGTGTGGCTTAAGGAATGCCACGAATGCGAGTAATATTATTCTCGCTGATTCTTCGTAATTTACAGGCAAAGGCCAATCTCTTTGTTTATACACTGTTTTAAAAAAGTTCCCATTCTGCAGGAAAATTTTATTCAGTTATAAAGAATTGGTTATAAAGAAACTTTGCCAAAGTCTTGCGTCCGTTTCAGTAAACCGATCGAGATGAGATTAAATATAGTTATTCGGAGGTATGTGCTAGATTCTGTGAATGGTAACACAGTAGTTCTCGCGGTTACGGTTATAGTTACAGAAACTCGAAAATGTCAAATGGCAACGCCTACTTTTTCCTGTCGCAAAATGTTCATTGCATGCGAAAACCCTAAATAGCGTTGGAATGGTACCGATATGTCCAAAAACGGACTTGTTATGTATACACAATAAAGAGTTCTTCAGGGAGCACGGAGGAATAGTGCATAAGCCCGAGACAAGACATTAATCACTGATGGCAACACATATCGGACAAAAGAATTTGTTTAGATCAAACATTTTCCACATGCGTGCCATCACAGGCAATTACGCATTGCATGAGGAAGACACAATTGACAATACCACTGACATGTGATGAGGGATGTTTGAAATCTTAAGCCGTACAGAATCCTTTAATTCCGACCCAGTTTGAGGTAAACTCGAGATTTGAGATATTCTCAAAACCAGAAATCCTCAAAATCACGGAGGCCACGGAAAAGAATAATGGCGTAAGAGGATGCGATCACCAAAATGTTCTTCTAGGACCCTTTTAACAGACCTCGCTATATGTGAAGGTGCACCATCTTGCATCGAAACGATGTCATTGAAAGCATTCCGCCTACACAATTCCGGTAGTACATAATTTTGCATCATGGCTGCATACCGAGAGACTGTTATGGAACATGTTACAGGGCCCGTCGGTGTCGCTTCCCCAAAGAAGAAGGAGCCGAGAACAAATGCGGCTGTAATGCCGCACCACACAGTCACTTTGGCATCAAGTAATGGTACTGGTGCCACAGCATGAGGATTCGTCTCTGTCCAATGCACACAGTTCTTGGTGTTAATATTGCTATTTAAGGTGAAATGCGACTTGTCCGTCCATAGTATGAGAAGTGTCCGTGGGATAGAGGGAGGGAACGGCATTTTGCATTTTTCTTTTGGGCGGTAGAACTGCTATAGCCAATCCTGCGTAAGAGATTCCCTTTTGTATCAGGAGCTAGACAAAACGGGATTTCTTATTGCTTCCAGGGTCTAATGCAGGTCGTACAAGGACTGCCAAAATAGCAGGTGTGGACAAAGTGATTTTGAAGGCAGTGGCAGATTAACCAACTACAAGTATATGAACTGAGGACTGTAACTGTGGTGTGTAACTATGTGGTGGAGGTTGAATGAAGATAAGTTGCATCCATGCCGTTTCGTCAGCATGTCCAGACATTAGCTGCCGATAATGACTATCGTCGCATTGATTTCGTATGTTGGCTCCTACAGCAGAGTACGATTTTGAGGTAACTATTCTTCTCTCCGATAAAAGCATTTACAGGAGAAACTGCACATTTAATAGCGTTATTAACTATGGTCCATCATCTACAACTCCACATTCATCTCAACGAAGCTTCTCCACTGATTTTCAGCTAGGAATCATTGACAACCACTTTATATAAACGTGTCTTCAGTCGAAACTCTTTGAACAAATACTTCAGGTTTCTGCAAGGATGCTGCCAGATTTGCTAGAGAATGTTTTTGCTTACCTTCGGCGGCGTACCTGGTTCTAACACGATAGAATTTCAACCCATTATGAACGAGAGATATGACACTACATATGGCATATATCACATTTCCAGACCAATGGATCGATCGAGGTGGTCAAGTATCTTATTGGCCAGCAGGATTATCCGACCTGTTGTGACTTGATTTCTTTTTATGGGGGTAACTAAACAGTCTGATTTATGAAACTCCACTAGACGTACTAACCTAAAAATATCACACTCAAATCCTATTAGTCTTTTATAATAATTTCTAAAAATATGCAGCCAACTGACGAGAAAAAATTTTTTTTTTACTCCAGCGTTTTAATCATTGCCACTACAAATCACAAGTGACGGCCTTTTTAAAAGTACTAAAATTAGTAGCCTATGAGTAGTATATGAGGGCTTTTAATACTGCCCTAAATAACTAACTGATTTTACCTCACTCATTAGAGACAAGTTTATCCATGAGATGATATATCAAATGATATAAAATTAATTTTTTCAGTACATTTTTAGTCAAAAGAAAGTTTTTAAATTATTATGTTATCTATATATTCGAATACATCACCCTAATAAATAATACACTGAATTACATTGCATGAACAAAATATCATGATTTCTCGAGAATCGCCCATTTTTATCCGATACTGTTGGCATCATTATCGGAGTAATAGGTTGCTATAGAAACAGAAACACATTTTCCATGCATTCCTTGTCCATTGAGTAAACAATTTGTAGTTATTGAGTTACAATTTGTCGTTCCTGGTGCAAAATTGCTTTATCTACTGTAATTTGAAAAGCTCGTGTAGTCATATCATAGCGTGTACTCTTTTTTTTTTTTTTTTTTTTTTGTTTCATTTTCAAAAATTAATAGAAATGTCTGATGAAGAGAATCCATCGCCTGTTCCACTTTCTACTTCATCTGCAGATCCTATTGATGAACAATTAAAAGAAACTACCGAAGAAAAAGAAAATCGCATTCCACATTCTTGTGATGAATACGAAATTACAAATAATACTAGCAAAGAAGTTACAAATTCTGCATCCGATCAAAAGCAAAATGAAAATACGGAAAAAATCTGCCATACTTCTGAAGTTAATATGAGTACTTTAGATGAACCTCTTGTGAAAAGAACGAAAATTAAGGATTTGTTGCATAAAATTGAGGAGCTAGATGAAAGCCTTTTACTTGAATATGTAAAAGATGTATCAGAAGATGAATTACTAGATACTCTTAAAGAAATTGAGTAAAATTAAAATTGTTACTGCTATTAGGTATAATTAAGTTTAATTGGATGAGGATTCACCGAAATCTCACCATAAAATAACTGAATTGTTTTTAACTAGTATTTTTAAATTTAATGATCAGGGGAATGAAAGAATATGAATTTTGTGCATAAATTTAATAGATAATGCTATTACTTTATAATGAAGACAGAATGGTAAAGATGCATTATAGATGTGGTGTGTTTTTTTGCCAAACTTGGCAATTTATGGCGGTTTTATGGGGCGATAAGTGGGTTGGTGTGTCATTAAATTTATTTTGCATTTCTTTTATTACAAGAGGGGACCCCCTTCACATGTTAGATTTTTTATAATATTAGTGCTTATTATGATATATATTATTAAATGCTATATATTGTGTTTATGCTGTGTTGATATATATACCATAAATATTACTAATCTGTTATTTAGTTTTTAAATAACTTAAAAGATGATAGTTATTATGCTAATTTTATTTTAATAATGCTATAAATTGGGAATGGTTCTATAAATTGTGCTTCAATAATGCTATAAATTGTGAAAAACGCGTACTGCTGCCATGTTTTTTTACTTGCCGATTGTTCAAACACACGTTTTTCAGTTAGTCTCCAAAATAAGCATGCAGACAGGGACAGCATCTATAATGCATCTGTTCCGACAGAATATGTGCAAATAGAAAAATACTGTTAAAATATTAGATATCATTCACAAAAGTCTTTTATAATGGCTTTTCCACTGACGAAAAAATTCTGTTATTATAATTTTATAATGCATTTATTTATTTATTTATTTATTTTTGCAAGTAATTTTTCATTGAAATATGTTTTCTTTCTTGAAAGTATTTGTTTTTTAAATTACTAAACCAGTTTTAAGCATTCACTGTAGTTTTTATCTAATTGGAAAGAAAGAAAACTCTGAAAAATCGGGGAAAGAGTTAAAATATAAAACAATTTTATAATTGTTTTAAATGTTTTCCTTTCATGATGTATAATTGTTCTCTACAATATGTATACTAACTTAAGAAATATTTTTAATAGGTCCAAAATTTTATGCTACTTTTTACTAAAAAAGGGAACTACTGGTTATTGTATATGTATACATAAAGTACACTTAATATAGTTAAATATATATCAAATAAAATTATAAAAATTGTTATACATGCAAAAAATTTGCAGCTTTTAAAATTTGTCAGTATTATAAAAATTATTACACCTAATTATTATCTTATTCCAAATAAGAATAAGACAATTGCTTTATTATTATTAACTTTTCTTTTCTAAAGTTTTTCTTTTAATCTATGTATTTAAAAATGTTTTTGTGTCTGTCTGTACTCGATAGAATCAAAAACCATACATCCAATTGCTGTAAAAATTTGGGAGATTATTAGGTATATTTCTGGGAAGGTTTTTGAAAATTTTTAACGCTCGAAATCCATTCCTTCACCTTTTTTCGAGTGTTTTATGTCATTATTCCAAGCATTATTCTCCCCAGTTAAAAGCAAATGATTAACTTTCTTATTTATCACATCGTAACTAAGGGAAAGAAGCAATATTTTTAGCAATGTGACTTCATTATGTTAATCCCATGTAATTGTTTTAAGCTCAGTTTTCCTCGGTTAAAAGTAGGAGATTAAAATTTTCAATTTATCACATAATAAATAGGTGAAAACGATATTTTTTTATCATTATGACGTCATTCCTTTAAACATCTCATTTATTAATTTCTTATTTTATATTATTTAAACATCATCTGTGTAGTATCACTTCGATTTGACCTGGAAATTTAGATACAAAGTGATTAACTTTCATTTCTATGTGATACAAATTATAGCATTTTTATATAAGAACTAATTTTAAATTTAATTCTTGGTTAATTTTTACATTACAATGAAATATTTATCAACAATATTCTAACAACAAAAAGTACAAATTTCAGTGACTCTCATGTGTAAATAAAAACCTATCATTTTATATAGTTATCTTTATATTCATATGGTTGTCAGTATGAATGTGTGTTTGTTTCTTCCTACAAAACCATCTAGTTTGTCATAAATTTCCTTAATTTTGGTCAACATTTATTAATACCAACAAAATTAGCATGGTTGCTGTCAAAATCTCTGCTTCCTATTGTACCACTTAATATATCAAGATCTATTAACCCTTTCATGTGCCATTTTTGTCTCACACAACATTTTAAAACTTTCAAAACAGATGTGCTAATTCTATTCAATGTATTGAACATTAGATGATAGCACAAAACTGAAGAGAGAATTAGTTTTCCCATCGTTATAATACCAAGGCCAATATGGTCTTCTTACTGGTCATTGTACCCTCAATAGGCACCTCAACATAATGGGTATTAGCTCTGATCCCTTGTGCCTTGGCTGCCGTCTTGAGGAGGAGACTGCTTGCCACATTTTGTGTGATTGCGAGTATTTCTCAGCTCTTAGGTTTGAGCACCTTGGTCGCCACCTCCTTGAGCCTTGGGAGCTGCAGGACATCCCTGTTATCTGTTTGCTGAGATTTGCCTCAGCTTGTGGCCTTTTCTCTTAGGCGCACTGGGGTCGTGTTTTGTTCTTCTTGGGTTTGGGTACAATAGACCTCTGTTCGCAGTGCCCTGCTCTTGGGAATCCCCCAAGGGCTGCCCTAAAGATGATTTCATTCATTCAAGGCCAATATATTATAATGTATTTTGCTTTTCCCACATGTGTATTTTGTAAGATCATGTAAGTGGGAAGTAATCTTCCCACAGCCCACGAAAGGGTTAATGTTGCTAATTAACGTACAGTAGTAATACAGTAGTATAAAAACTCAATATTGTTATAATACGCTTGTAATAGAAATATATAAATATGTCAATGACTCAAACTGTACTGTGACAAATTTAGAGAGTTATGCACAAAAAGAAAAAAACCTTTGTTTAAAAGTAATACATTAAGTTCACCATAGCAAAGCATGGACACTCTTGCTAGTATTCAATAAGCAAACTTAAATATTTTTTCAGGCAAGCAAATTCTTATCTCCTGAAAGAAAATCAGCTCTATGAGTTTATTTTAAATGAAGATGACACAATCCAAAATTCTCTAGATGGTGCAGAAATGGATGAAGAAATCTCCAGCCCAGAGTCTTTTGTTCTGTCATATCCAGTAAAATGTCACTTTGCTAAAAAGAAATTAGATCACACCGAGAAAGATTTTGAATTAAAGAAGGCTGGATTTGCTCATGAGTTGCAAAATTTAAATGTAATTCACAACCCAATCTGAAATATACTTTAAAAAATAAACTGGTTTTAAAAATTCAAAATATTTACATCAGTGTATAGAAAATGATTATAATTCATGTAAATATTTTTATCTTAATGATGCATCCCCATTGCAGTTCTGTCAACTTTCAAAAGTAATATTATAGGACTTATACTTTGTACTAATTCTTATTTCCAAAATATGTTTTAAGTTATATGATAAGTAAGAAAGTTGTATATGTAGTGAAAACTACAATTACATTTAAAATTATTAAAAAATTATTAATTTAACATAATCCTGATGTAGGACTTAATTCAATACTTTATACATATTAAATATAGCATTGAGTTTATTTTATAAATAAGTTCATTGTAAAGCAGATAAAAGTTAAAATTATTTCCAATTACTTAAGAATGTTCCTGAATAATCATTTAATTATGAAATTTAGACCTAGACAGATGGTAAGGGTTAAATAAAAGTGTGTAAAAAAAAACGTAAAGGATTTCATGTCTGTAGAACATTTAATGAAAATATTTTGCTTATCTGTGAGAAAATAAAGATTGAATTTTTTCTATCTTTTTTATCCATATTCTATATCAAGGGCATATTCAAGGAGAAGCAAAGGGGGCTATTGCCTACAGCAAAAGTAGAACAGTTTATTCTTTGTATCAGATATCAAATAAATAACAATTTAATTTAATTTTCCAATTTTTACTGATTGAATTAAAAATGATCTAATTTTTTAAAATTTAAAACAACAATCTAATTTTTTGTTTTTGTAGTTAATAGTTTTTTAGAATGTCTTATAATTATAATTGTTATTTGATACATTTATTTATAGCTATTATAGTTATGTAACTTTCTATAATATATTTAAGGGATTGATTTATACTTAATAAAAGCATATAATATTTCAAATTATTAATAGAAAATTTATCTAAAAACAAAATTCCCCCACCCCCACTTAAGGTTTGGTTTGGAGTGCTACGGTCTACTTTTTGCAACATGAGGGCTAATGAGACTGGGACCTATAGCTTATAGCCATTTTGAATGGCTACAAACATCCATGCCACAGTGGGATTCGAACCCACGAACTCCAGTACCGAAGGCTAGCATCCTAACCAATCAGCCATTGTTCGTCTCCCCCTCCTTAAGAGTGTTTTAAGGAAGCACTACTGTTCTATATTACAGGATGTAACGCTCTCCACTGATACTAACATATTCTAACAATTTCTAAATTATAAAAGGAAAGTGTACAGAAACAATGGTGGGATATTCTATCAAAATAATAATAATCATTCTCATTGAGAATCAGGAGTTATTCCTAATAAAAGTCCCAAATAAATTCACAATAAATGTATAATAAGAGGATCCTCAGCATATCTAACCAACATCAAGACCATTTTCCTAGAAATGGGGATTTTTATCATTAGTAATATATTATCTTTTTAATAAGTAAGGTCTATATTTTGCTTTAAACAGAATAAATGTTAGCAATACTTATAAATTGTATAATTAAAAACACATATCACATGCAAATACATCGTGTGAAATATTTTTGACTCAATACATTTTATTGCTAATTAATATTTGTTACATTATCTGGGGATATAAAGCCATACAACAACATCCTTTACTATGAATTTTAATAAAACATTATTTTAGCTTGTATTATTAAAAAATACAAAAATTGTAAATTACTGATCATTTTACATTCTACAATATTAAATATGCATTAAAGCATTTTGAATTTCAATATCTTTCACATAATATAGATTCATTTTACTGTATTTAAAATTTATTCCAGTTTGAACTCGAATCCTTGAATAAGTCTTTGAGTGATTTGTCAGAATCTAAAGAAAAGTTTGAGAAGAACATTAGAATTGGTGGTCGTCATCCTGTAACTAAAAAAATCATTCTTCAAAAAGTTTCTAAATATTTTGATGACAGCATAAGGAACAAAGTAAGCAATAAATTTTTAGTAACAGGTTTAAATATTTTAAAATAACTATTTAAAAAATTACTGTTGACTGTACCAATTAGTCTTTTCTTTTATTTATACATAATTACAAAAATAAATACCAATAATGATCAAAAGTGATACTATTATGTTATTAGCAATAATTATTAATTTTTTTTATAATTTTGCTAATTACCTTATATGTGTACAATAATCAGTCCAATAATTTTGTTCAAAACTACATTGAAGATGTTAATTGACATGCTTATTTTTTTTACAGATGGCACTAACTAACCGTTATAGGATACAAATTCAAAGTGACATTAAAGAGAGAAATAAAATTTTAAGTCAAATCAAAGCAGTAAGTTTAATGATTTCTTATTCATAAAACAAGTAATTTATAAATTTATGTCATAAGATTGTTATATTTACACAGAAAAATACTTTAACAGTATTTTTATTTCATTATACTTTGAACAACAAAAGTACTCTTCTCAATATACTGCTATCAGTTTATACAATCTCCATAAAATTAATCTTTTTGGATGGGCATAAAATTTACTCATGCAAAAATAACTAATAATGTATACTATACTGTTAGAAGTATCAATAAGGGTTCATACTGTGATGGTATTTATTTATTCAATAATGTCTTAATCACCTATATTTTTTTACTCTTTGTGCATTCTAATATTTTTTATTCTACCCCAAATGATAAAATGTCAAACCCGCTTTTAAGAAGTTTTTCAAGGAACCAAGAAATTAAAACTTTTTAAACTGGAAAAATCCATTAAAAAATATTTTAATCTAATAGTATTTTTTTTTATCTCTAAATGTGTTTTCATAGATATATAGTGCTATTTCATGTTTAAAAATAAATATTACATTTAATTTGATCTAAAATGTATATTTTCAAAACATTTGAAATTCCAGCCTTATCCAAGAATAATTCAAATGATTTTAACATTAAGGAAAACATTAAGTACAGATATCTACTAAAGGAAAGTAGAAAAAATACCATTATATCTATTCATCTTAATATTTTTATTAATTTATCTTAGTATAATCCATGATTTTCATCCCTAACTGGGGTTGTTTGTAAAAAGGACTAAAATGACTTTACAGTGTCTGACTAGCAGATTTTGAAATGTTCTAATCTCTAACAATTTTGATTGTCCTTAATATTGAAGTTATGTTTACTGCTGTTCTCTATTATCTCTCAATTCTTCTATAAATATATCTTTTATATCTGTTTGGAAAAAAATTAATTAACCAGAACAATAAAATGAAAAGGGAGGTTTGAAAGAAATAAAATTTCTTAAATGGAAAATTACAGATACATGAATAAAATGCAGGCATTTCAGTAAGCTAACTGGTGTAGTGGGGAGGGTGATAGACAAGCCAAATAGCTCAATCATGATTGTCTTAGTTTACACCATAAGGAACTTCTGATGTTTCATTAGAATGGCCTGAGGAAAGCAGTTGGTCTTACTGGTCGCTGTGCCCTGAGAAAGCAACTTAACGTGATATAGGTCAGTCCTGATCCTTTATGTTGTGGCTGCTGTCTTTAGGAATAGATTACTTCTATATTTTATGCATTTGCAAGTTTATTTCAGCTCTTAGGTTTGAGCACCTTGATCTCCAACTTCTTGAACTGTGGAAGCTGCAGGATATTCTTGTCAGCTGTCTGATGATTACTTCAGGTACTGACCTCTTTTCTTGGGTGCTCTTGGGATTGTGTTTTCTTGAGTTTGGGTACAATTGACCTCTGGTCACTGCTAACCTTACTTCCATGAGAATCTCGCTAGTTTTTAGCTGGGTTCCCTCTCATGTCGGCATTAAAGGCAATGAACTTGTGGACATTGCTACCAGGTCTGCAAGTGACTTTCTCAACACTGGTGTTCCTTATCCTGACTTGAAAAATTTCATGAAAGATCTTTTACACAATAAATGGCAGATCTTCTGGGATAACATTCCTTCAATTACACTGCGAGAAATTATAGCAAAGATAATTAAATGGCCCCAACTCCCTTCTAGGAGACATGACGTAATACTCACTCGTTTACGAGTGGGTCATTGCAGACTCACCCACGCCCATCTTTTGCTAGGTGAAGCTCCTCCACAGTGTGCTTATTGCAAGACTCCTTACACAGTCGCACATATTTTAACGTCCTGTGTTTGTTCTAAATCAATGTATATAAAATTTTTTGGTAATCCATCTCCTAATCTTAATTTAATCATTGGGGAAACTCCACATCCAAACTTGTTCCCCTTTCTTTGTCGAACTGGCTTTTATACCGAAATATGATTTTTGATTGTTATTCAATTTTCTAATATTCAATTTTTAATCTTTCAATTTTCAATTTTTTTTCACTTTTTTCTTAATTTTTTAATTATTTTATAACTTAAATTCTTAATTCTTCACTCAATTTTCAATTCTTGTTAATTTGTATATAACTCAATTTTTATTCGTGTTTTCTGTTGAATGTTATTTTTTTATTGTTATTTTAATCTGTTTTAGAACCTTTCATTTTATATTTTGTCAAAATTTATGTAAATTTCGTCTTTAGTTTATTTCCTCATCTTATTTGGCGCAGTTTGTCCCTAGAGGATTTAGTGCCATTAAACTTCAATCAACCAACCAAACACCCTCTGGTCACTGTTTCTTGTTCTAGTGGAATTCCCCAGAAGCTGCACTAAATATGAATTTATTCATTCCTTCATGAATAAAATAGAGAACACAGAAATAAAACTTTCTAAGCTGGAAATTCTTAAGCAGATTCCACTGTATATATATATATATATATATATATATATATATATATATATATAGCTTAATTGTTGATTTAAATGTTAAATTGTTGATTTAAAAGTTAGAATTTGGAGTACATTTAGGTGGAATAATTTCTGATGTATTACATATATATATTATATATGTATTAATCCCAGCATAATGAAATTATAAAAAATAATGAATTATTTTAAAATAATCCTTGAATTTTTAAAGAAAATTAAAATTTAAACCTCATTCCTAATCCTTAATTATTTTTATAAGTTATATTTTTTACTGATTTTATATATGCTGCAGACATTATACATACTAAATTAATTTGAATTATTTTTATTTTATATTTTGTATATTTCTTTTGTTAGCAAGAAAAGAGGCTTGCATCTTTGGACCTAACTGAATTTCAGGAAGCTCAGTTTGAACATGAAAAGAGCTGTAGAGAATTAGCTAAATACAAAGAACAGCTTGGGAAACTCAAAGCTAAATTTAGTCCTTTGTTACAAAATATCACAGAAATGAAGGTAACAGATTTTATGTTCTCAGTTACACATTTTTCATAGATCCTTTAAAAACCTGTGAAAGAAACTGAATACTGCATTTCATTTTCAATGCATTTGGAAAATATCCAAATAAAATAAATATTCATATCTGTTAGTGTTCATATTTCTTTTAAAAAAGGAGTGGGCACATTATCAAAAAGAGCAGTTTTGGTCAAATAAAAGGGCACTTTTTATACGCTATACTGATACTATTTGTCAGTAAATCATATATTGCATATAAAAATGGATTATGCTAAATCTTTCATATAAAATGATTTCACTGTGAAAATAACCTTATGTAAAGTCCAATTAGAATCTGAAACATCACATTTCTCTTTTTCACAATTCAGAAATTTTACTAATTATTGTTTAGTTATGTTAATACTTAGTTCAGAAACAACAAATAATAAAAATATTGGTTATGTTAAATTTTTATTTAAAAAATGTTGTTACAATAAAAGCAAAAGTGGGGTATGTAAAATTAATATCAAAATTGCTTATTGGATCTCCAAGGATCCACTGACCACAGTTTATGGATGATATTGATCCTAGATCAGAGCTGATGAACACATGGTACACAACTGGTATTCTGGTGGCACAAGACATGTATACATTAAATTACTTTTAATGCATTTACTGAAAATAACATTAAAAATATAACCGAACTCCAAGACTAAGAGCTGTCACAGGCATATTCAAAAAAGAATATGAGCATAAGCATATTTACGACATTTAGTAGGACAGAAAATAGTGCCCCTTGAAGTGTGACTTTTTCTTGGGGAAGTATGTTAGTGAGATGAGTCACAAGGAGAGAGCCCACACTAAGTTGTAAATTTTGGCTTAATTTGGGGTTTTGCTGCTTATATTTAAATATGAATTTGGTACTTATTTTTGAATGATTAGAACATTTTCGGTAAGCAACAAAACTGATGTCTTGTGGTATGGGAGATTAATTTTTGAGAATGAAAGGATGAGTACTGTTGTTTCCTTTATTGAATCAGACAATTTGACTGCCCAAATATAACAGTCTAAAAAAGTAACAAGGTCATTTAAAACTTTTATATTAGAGCAGTGATTCTCACATTGTGACTTGAGAACAAAAAATAATTTTAAAATGTTAAAAATTTTTTTGTAGATTATAAGAGTTTGAAGATGATTTTTAAAAGAAATATAACAAGTGGCACACTGGATTGTTGAAAATAATGTCTTAATTTAGCTGGCATACTAAATGAAAAAAGTTTGTCATCCCTGTCCTAAACCATCAACTGCCCAAGTACAAATTAAAATTAGGCACCTTTTTTTACAAACCTTACGCTTGGTCATAGGTTAGTTGATAATAATTTCAATGCCCTTTAATTTGACCTCCACATGTTGTGCACCATCTTGCCTCTTTCTAAGTATAACATTTCTAACAAGATTTAATTGTATAAATATTTAAATAATCTACTTATTATTGCACCAGTACTATAGTTATATAACAATGGAACTTCATTGCAAGGATAGTGGTTTCGCTGCGAAACCACCTGTTAATACTTTTTCCCTGTTTTAAACACATTAATTTCTTTGTTTTTGACACTTTAAACTATAAATAGATGGCATCACTACAATTAATTTATTTCTCTTTGAAATATACTTTTTAGAATTTGCTTTACATGGAAGAATCAAGAGTTCGATTTTCTTCATGATCTCATATGAAAATACTTACCCAAAACATTACTTATAAATTGTTTACTATTTATTAATTATATTATTTCAAGGGTAATTATTCATTGCTCTCCAAATTTAATTAAAGTTTTAAGAAAGAAATATTTCCTACTGTACAAGGGGAACATTTCACAGTTAAATCAGCCTCTTTAAATCTTGCCCCCACCCCCACCCCCATTGAATGTAAAATAATTTTTTTCATATATTTCAAATTTGTAAGGCTCATAGATAAAACTTATAACCTAATTCTATTAAATACAAAAGTTTTTGTAATCGTTATCTTCAAAGGGTTAATCAGTAACAAAGTGGTTAGTGTTACTTGTAATCAGGCACTATATTATTAACTGTTCGTCACTAAAATTTTAGAAAAGAACTCTCTAACACTTTTTCTAAAATTAATGATTTTGAATGCAATATGCTTTTCATACTAAGAGTGCATGCTTATTTTTTTATACTTTTCTTTAGAGAGCTTTAGAGAAAGAAGAGAATGAAATGGAACAAATGAAAAATGCTGTGTCTAAATTGGAACATCTGAAAGATGTCATGGTTAAAGAAAAAGCACGCAATGATCAAGTAAAATAACACTACTACCAGAGACTTATATTATCTAAACCATATATAATCATGACTAGCCTAACAGCAGTCACACTTATTTTACTGCATAGGCATGCATGTGTTGTATTTTTTTACAATATGTGTTATTTTATTGTTTTTGACAAGAAAATTTATTAAGAAATTAAAATTAACTTTATTGTTGCAAAATACAAATTATGTCATATTCAAAATAAAGTACAATAATTTTATATACTTATATCAGTCATGTAGGTAGAGAATAATGATGTATTTCACTATAGGAAATTTAAATTTTATTATTTAAAAACTATATTTTAAAATTTATGATAGATTAGTATTCATTAAAAACATTTATAAACATGTAAAAAAGGAAAATACATTCTCCTTGATAGGAAAAAATGTAGGTATAGCATTAAGTACTTCTAAAGGGAAATTTACTTTTATGAAACAAGTCAAGAAATTAAGTGACTGGTTACAAAAACCAATTTTAAATTAACTTTAATTTTAATGTTTTTATTTATTTCTTTAAAAAATAATAATTGAATAGAAATATTTACTCATCACTGTCATTCTCTAATTCAAATATTTTCTTCCTTTATTTTTCTTCATTAGAAAATAAGTTAGTCGTATACATATATATTGCCATGAAAGCCAATGTAAAAATTATAGATTTGAATTTTAAAATAATACATGAGAATAATTAACACAAAATTACAAAAAAATATTTTAATATTTATTTTTTTAAACACAATAACATTTTGTAAACTTTATAGACAAGTTACTACTTAGCACAAAAATCCAGTTAGAAATAGAAATTTTCATGTAAATTCCTGCTTGCACATTTCATGTGAGAAATGGTTGAAAAGAGGAATAGAAATTAACTTCAGATATCCTAGATGCAATATGTGAAAAATTTGCATTAAAAACTGAATCTGTTATAAAATTTGCACTGCATGCTGCATACTATATATATATATATATATATATATATATATATATATAAAAGGATTAAAAGCTTACAATTTTCTGGTAAGAAAAGTTTTTCTTTTATATTATAACATGTATAAGATACGTTTATAATTTAAATTAAATTATCTAGCAATGCTTCTCTACATATTGTTAAAAATTTTTATAGGAAACTTTATATAATGCCTACCTTTTCGATAATTTATCTCACTACGTAAGTAGAGGAAGATTTGCCAAAGCGTAGCATTCAATTATTCTCCTCAATCAATGAAAATCAATTTTTGTCATATCATCAAGGAAGTTATAATTTAAATAAATTGTGGTAACTATCTAAAAAGTCTTTTTGAAAATTCTTACTAAATATAATTATAACACAAATATTATTTAAGACAAATATTCGACACAAATTATGAAAAGCACTTTGTTAGCACTGAGAATACCAACCCAGTAAAAAAGTTCATATTTACCAAACCTTTGGGAACTAGAAAGCAGAGTCCACCGATTAGGTGGCTTGATTCTGTCAAAAGCAACTTAAAAATCTTGCGTAGGGGAGACTGAAGTGGCATTGCCTCAGATAGAACCAGGTGGCAGAGATTGTAGCAGTCTTAGCCTGTGGTGCCTTAGAAGTAGATGGATATGAGAAAATTTGGTAATATACAAAAAGCTGATTTTCTTAAGCTCAAAACACAAGCTTCTGCAATAAATTTATGATCATCATTTTCTCTCTTTTTTTTTTTCATTATCGGAGACAAGCATAATGTGGTAGTGTCTAAATACATATTTATAAAAAAAATTTACTTTAAAAGAAGTCACTTGATTTTAACATTTTTAAAAATGTTATAATGACAATAAAGAGTTTAAAGCTCTTCCATCAAATTAAGTGTAAGGATAATTTAATAGTATGGTACAGGCATGCACCCAGGGAGAAGACTCGCAGGGGTGAGCCCCCTGCTCCCTAAGCTTATTAGTGAAATGTTCAATTTTAAGGAGGACAAAAACCTATTCAAGAAACACAACAGAGCAAGAACATCTTTTCATTAAATATTTATACAAATATAAAAGTTAATATAAATAATGTTATGAGATGACAAAAAAACTTTAAATTTTAATTTATAACTACTTTAATTTTTCTTAAATTAAATTTTTGCAGTACTTTTTTAACTTTAAAACTTCTGTACTCATTGTATTAACACTTATTAATATTGAAAATTTAAGAATAATATTTGATCATATTTGTTATAAAGTTTTTAAATAACACCCAAGTATAAACTTTTTTAGCTATTATTTTAATGTTTAATATTTTAACTAAGCAAAAATAATGTTTTTTGTTTACTTAAATTACAAAATATTGATTTGAATAAAAATTATTTATAAATAAAGGTCTTTCAAGAAAGGTCTTGTAAATAGTATCAAGATCTCTCTTGAAATTATTTAGCAAATAAAATGATCTTTTACAAAATTTTTATCGGGAAAAATTTTTAGAAATTATTATTTTTTGTATTATCCTTTTATAAAATATGTAATTAAATCATTTTTATACAGAAAGTGGTAGAGCTGAAAGCTACTATGAGAAAAATTAAACTTGATCCTCGACGACACAATCTACCTGAAGTAATAGATTATGCAGCAGCTAAAAGAGAAAATGCAGCTTTGATGAAAAATATCAATAAATGGAAAAAGAAAGTTCAACTTGTTCAGGTGGGGTTCTGATTTTATGTGGTTCATTTTTACAAAATTTTAAAGTAAATTCTGCATTTGTTAATTCTATTACACCTTTTAAGCATTTTAATTCTCAAAATATTGTTCAGGGGGAAACCATCTCGAAATTTCCTGATAATTCCTTGTAATTTATAATTTCTTCCTTGATAAAATCACACTATTTAATACACAATTTCTTCCAATTATTTTATCAAACTAATTTTGGATATAAATTTGTATTTGAATAAAGTTATAAATTTTAATATAAAGAAAGAAATCCCATTGCATTTAAAACTTGAAATATTCATTTCTTTCTTTGGGATGTTCAGAATAAATGACTGGAGGAAAAGAGGATTAATCATTGTCATTAAAATAACTGTAAAAAAAACTATAACTCTTGCAGTTCTGCTTTTTTACATTTTATTTTTATTTAAATATTGCAGCTTAACATATTAATTAAAAATTGTATATTATTATTTTAAATATATAATTTGTTCCATTTGCCATTCATTTTCTTTTTATCTTCTTCTTTGGACATTGACATTTTTTGTACCAATCACTTTTTAATCAATTTTGATTTGAGCTTTTATTGCTTCATTTTTTGTTGATTCCATTTTTCATTTCTCTACATTCTCATTAAACAGCAAAATAAACATTTTTAAAGAATGTACAGAATGTGATTGATGAGTATTTTAATTTTAATTCTGACTGGTGAAATTCATTGTTTTTTAAAATTTTTTTATAGAAAATTTCCTAATTTCTAAAAAATTTTCACAATTTTTCCAATATTTCTAGAATTGTTTAATTCCCCAATAATTTCCAATTTCTGGACAAGGATGGTTTGGTTTGGAGCACTACGATCTACTCTTTTGCACACGAGGGCTAATGAGACCAGGACCTACTGTTTAAAGCCATTTCTGAATATCCACGCCATCAGTGGGATTTGAACCTGTGAACTCTGGTTCCCAAGAGCAGTGCTCTACCATTCGATCATCGTTCAGCCTGGCTAAGGATGTTCATAGCTGTTTGGAATCTGCTCTAAGCAGTAGGTCCCAGTCTCATTAACCATTGTGTAGTAAAACAGCAGACCACAGTGTTGTAAACCAAATCAAACCTACTACACTTGATAAACAACATGTAGATCAAGTCTATAGACTCATTGTGCTTTCAAACAACGAAGCACCACACTAGCACTGAAACACAAATGGCTGTTTTAAGGTATGGGTAAGAGTGACCTGAGTCAGATTGCAATTTGGGCAAAGGGCATAAAACTCAATACATGTTATAAAGTACTTAGATAACCAATAAAGAGCCTAGAAAGAGTCATCTAATGATCCTTTTGCTCCAATCAAAGCAGTACCAAGATGGTCACTATCATACCACTTATGTATAGGCTTTTTTTCCAAGAGGAGTTTATTGTTAGTTCGACTTGAGAGGCAAGTTTATAGAAAGAAAGTCAGCTACCATCAGTAGAACTGTTATGGCTGCTGTCTATAGCCAGACTTTCTACAATCATGTTACTATCCCTATGTAATGGCACTAATTAAAAATATGTCTTATCATGGAAGCTTAAGGTATCCGTCTATGTTCGGAGAACTTTTTTCTTTAAACATAGAAACTTGTTCATGTTTTTACATTTTTAGATTTATTTTTTATATTATCATAGAGAATTGCACTTAAAACATTTATTCCTGGAGAAGTTTTTATAAAATTTCTAATAAATGAAGAAAATCTAGTAAATTTTTTAATAATTTATTTCAATATTTTATGATACAACACATTTCTTATACATTGGACTAGTGAATCACCTAAAATCTTTGCTTAATTTACATTTAGTAAACAATTTTGGTCCTTCAAAATCATACACATTGAATTTTTAACGAATTATCATTACCTTTATATCTAACTATGAGTGTAACATCATTAAAAATTATCCAAATTTAAAGCTTTTAGGTCATTTACTAGTAAATACTATCAAAACCATTCATAATAAATTTCAACAAAATATTTTAAAAACTTTTTGAAAAATCACATTTTAAGTTTCAACATTTTATTAAAAATACCATTCTGAGAAAAACGCATTTGAAGTTTATGAAAGCAACTATAACTATTAAAAAATTAAAATACCTGTTTAAAATTCCCCACACTTTCTTGATTCAAAACTTTCTAATTGCCAAGTTGATAATTATAAAAAATACTGGAAAATGTTTAAACTAATCTTCATGAAAATTTAAAAAGTTTTGTCCAAAAAATGCTCTTTAAAAGGCTTTAAATTCACAGTTCCAATCCCGAAATTGCTACTGCCATTTTGTTTGGACAGCTGTCAATTTTCTTTAAAATGCCGTAGAGGCAAAACAAAAACAGATTTAGAAGCCTAAAAGTTTAAATTGTACAATAGAGAAATAAAAAAATTATGATTTTTTGCAAAAAATGATGTTTTCAACATAGATGGATAAGTTAAGCAACCCAAATATCAAACAATATTGTCTGTTACCATGCTTCCACCATTCAGTTAGGTACTGAGTAGAACTAGCTATTCCTTAGAATCCAGATATCATTGACTCAATAATTTAAAGTCTACTAAACACCTATAAGTTCTGCCTGAAAATCTGAGGGTTTCTTCTAATGAATGTTATAAATGACTGCATTCAGTAGCGGATCTATGGCTATTAAGACTGCAGCACCCTCTTTATTTCAATGATGACCATAGAAAAAATAGACAGAATGATATAACTAGCATTTATTTAATTATTTTAAAAAATATATTTAAAAGAGCTGTTTGGATTGCTTATCCCCTATATAATAATAGCCTAAGTTGTCTGTGTGCAAATTTATGAAGTGGTTGTACCTGGAATGGACACAGACATCCATATTGGTTTTTTTATGAGTTAGGGTTAGCAAAATTCAAAGCGAGTTTGATATCCACCCCATCCCTACTTTTCAAGCGTTTAATGCTATTATTTCAAGCCTTATTCTCCCTTTTATTCTATACTAAATTCAATCTTGATAGGATGGCGAAGACGGAGCGTAATATTTGAATATTTAAATTTCTGAACTGTTTTTACTTGACCCTCATATATTCTAATTAGTTCCTGCACTATATGTAGTCGTGGAACGTTTGGCAGAGTGTTTGCTTATTTGATCGTCGTACTTCTCAGGTTGATCGTTCTGTCCCTGATGATAGCCAAATTTTCTAAATATCAAACTAATCTAATATTTTCTGCTTTTTCTTTTAAATTCTTATTCCTAAAGTTGTGTTATTATTTCTAAAATAAATTTTTATTATTTTCCAACTTTTTATGATTTTTATAAAATAAAATAGATACGTATGTGATAATTTTAATCAATTACTTTTGTTGAAAGATAATTCTCAGCCTAAAAACAAATTATTTTTTTTACCTACCTCATAGGGTACTTTACAATTCTGGAAAATTAAAAATTTTACTTATCCCGTCATATGAAGGGCTATATGCTAGTAAGAGAAATATTATTCTAAAAAATAAAATGGAAGAAATTTGCCAGTTTTTACAAAAGCCATTTTTTAAATTTTTTTTCTTAATATTGTTTACAATGTCATAAAAATGATATTTTTAATAATTTTAGCAATATCTGTTAATATACATAAGAATAAATATAATTTTCTGAAATTAAATGATATCTCCGACCATTCTGTGCTACACACAATACTATATTAGTTGAATGTGAATGGAAATGAATTGAGTCTGTCCTTTGTCTACTATATACAGAGTAACACTACAAATACTATGACTAATTGTAGTTTTTTCCATTCTGGAAAGCTGTGAGATAAGCAAAGTAGAACTGGACAGCCATAGATTTTTGTTCTGAGGGAAAATGCCTGGTAATACAACTGTGAAATGTAAAGCTTCTAAACAAATATAAAAAGCTTTACTTCAAGAAAGAAGTGAATGAATTAGTTCACATTGCAAAGTTACCATGTGGTGAATTGACCAAAAGAAATATTGACCAACATTACTAAATATGAAAAAATGAATCATTTAGGCAAGATTCATTTGATATAGGCTGATATTTTTATGCTACCTGGGGATACTTAATAACTTAATCTTTGAAGGCCTCCTCTTGATCACAGGCCAAGGCTCATACTCCCCCATTACACCTGTGATTGTATCTTTTATAAATAAGAGAGTTGTTTGGCATCTGTCTTGGTTTCAGTTATTATAGTTCTTGAATTTCCAATACTTTAGAAAGAACCCACGCAAAGCCCAGTATAATTTTTTCTTTCACTCATTCATTTAACATATATATGTCATGTCTGGAATATCAGTCTCTAAATAAACAGTTGGGGCTTTGATTTTCCTACAAATTCATTCTTTATTTCTATCCAGAACATGAGAGATATGCTGGATGAAGTATTGTCACGTCAGATACGGCTGGGGAGAGAAATGTCTCATTTTCTAACTGACTGCTCGAAACCAAAGATGATCCATTCTAAGTGCTGGCGGAATAGAGAATGTGTGAACTCCTTACTTAAAATAGAAAATCTTACACTATGGGGTTTTGAGAGGTGTTTTTGTGGCTGATCATTTAGAATTTTCGAGGGTGTGTTTTGGTTTTCTTGAACCTCTTCATAAGTCGTTCTACTTTTTTGTTTTGTTTTTAGTCTAGCCAGACAGATAACATGGGACGCTATCTTGTAGAGTGCAGGTGGCTGGCCCAGCCCGCAAATAATGTGACTATAGCGCTAAAAGGGGATTACCTAGTTTGATTTTATGACTTCTGTAATGTCAAAGGGGGATTAAAATTGCATCTTCATGGCCCACAGGTGGCTCACATCTGTTTGTTTGATGGAGTTTCCCACACTTAGGGTCCTTGTAGGGTTTTCCCTTATTACTTTTTGTTTTCAGGGGCTTATTCCTAGATCTGGTTTTCCTATATTACTATATTATTCCCTTTCCTATATTACATATATATTTCATTGGCATCCAAGTAAAACTGGCCAAGAAAAAATGTGTTGTGAATGAACTGTAAGATTTTTCATTAGATGAAAGGTTGTAAACAAAAATTGGCAATTATTGCCAGAAATGACTTAATCACTTCTTCTTGACATATGAGACCAAAAGATCAACAACTTTGGCTAGATGTCTCAAATTATGAAATTGCTGACTTGGTCAGTTTTAATTATATGCCAAAAATATAAGCTTTTTTAGATTAAATCAATGGTATACATTTTTAATTAATGCAGTACTTTACACTTAAAAAATTAATTTTCCTTTCATCTTTTTTCAGCAAGAGAAGTTATTGCATCTAAATACTCTAGCAAAGAGAAATGCTCAACGAATTTTTAAGAATGAATAAAATACAAGTAAGAAGAATGTTAAAAGCAGAAAAAATATCTATTTTCTACTGTTTTTATACTATTCTTTAATCTTTAAAAAATAGAGGAAGTAGTTTCGACTGTTATTTTTGTATAAAGTGTTTTCATATGTATTAACAAGTAGAAAGAGTTTCAACTTAAATTATTTATTAAGTACAAGGATAATACTTTTTATGTTAAACAAACAATAAAATAATAATATTTAAACAATAATTTACTTGGTATTCTTATAAAATAAATATAAAATCGTTAGGAAATCAGATAGTTATTAATTTTAAGTCATTTAAAATCAATCAAAATATACTTTTGAATAGGGAACCATAACATCAAATTTGTTTTTAAAAGAGTTGTAATGCAACAATTTCAGAAGCATTTCCTGTCTGAAACACGAGAGTATGGAACTAAGTTCCCCTGTTATCATATAAATGTATAATAATGTGAAATAAACTTTGAATAATAAATTCTGGCCTAATTAATCCTCAAGTAGCAGAACATTAACACTCTACAACAAGTTAGCAGTAATATTTTCATACTTTTAAAAACATATAACCATGTCTAATTTACTACTAAAATATTTGTTTTTCACTCTGCTATAAAACATACATATCATACAATAAGTAAAACTGAAAAAATTACTAATACAAGTGATACAATTTCAAGTTAATAATATATTATGATTATACTACTAGTTTAGTGATACCAAATACCTATATATATATAAAATGCATATGTATGTGGTACTAAGATTGATGATATTTTTGTATTTCTAAAGACCAACAGTTGTAACAACCAGAAGTTAACTGCAGTCATTCACATTTCACAAGCATGTGTGCTACAATATGTGCCTAGTAGTCTTTTACCTTAAATATGAATTGTAAATTTGGTTCTCTCATTCGCCTGCAATTGCTAAAAATAAATTTTAGTGTCATAACTGGATAACTCTTCTGTTAAAACATAATGACATTTATTCTTCAACATATTTAATACAATCGAAAGGGGATCGTGAAGTGATTAGCAGTACTTTAAATGCGTCACTGTTAAATCCTCTTTTAATTTATTAATTACAACTGACTGAAATGATTCACTTTAGGAAAGGAATTCATTAGCCAAACAGTCTATTCATCTGTACCTGAAATAAATACCAAAAAAGGCATTATTTCTGCTGTAACTCTTTTTAGAGCTCTTAATCTTTTATGAAGCTTACTTGTAACATTACTTCTGTTTCTTTGTTTCACTGGAACAATATTAAACTTAACAGAATTTGCTTTGAATTGCCAACATATGTCTAACCTAGAGGGAAAAAAAAACTTGGCATATTATCTGGAACTATGTTGTTGTTGTGCTTTTACTTAAGGTATCCGTCTACGTTGAAAATGTCATTTTTTGCCAAAAATCATAATTTATTTTTATTTCTCTATCGTAAAATTTCAACTTTTAGGCTTCTAAATCTGTTTTTATTTTGTCTCTACGGCATTTTAAAGAAAAGTTACAGTGTTTAAACATCAGTGACAGCTGTCAAAACAAAACAGAAGTAGTGACTTTGGAACTGGAAGTTGTGAATTTAAAGCCTTTTAAAGAGCATATTTTGGACAAAACTTTTTAAATTTTCATGAAGATTAAACATTTTTCTAGTATTTTTAATAATTAGCAACTTTACAATTAGAAAGTTTTGAAGCAAGAAAGTGTGGGGAATTGTAAACATGTATTTTAATTTTTTAATAGTTAAAGTTGCTTTCATAAACTTCAAATGCGTTTTTCTCAGAACGGTATTTTTAATAAAATGTTGAAACTTGAAATGTGATTTCTCAAAAAGTTCTTAAAATATTTTGTTGAAAATTATTATGAATGGTTTTGATAGTATTTACTACTAAATGACCTAAAAACTTTAAATTTGGATAATTTTTAATGATGTTACAATCATAGTTAGAAATAAAGGTAATGAAAATTCGTTAAAAATTCAATGTGTATAATTTTGAAGGACCAAAATCTTTTACCAAATGTAAATTAAGCAAAGATTTTAGGTGATTCACTAGTCCAGTGTATAAGAAGTGTGTTGCATCAAAAAATATTGAAATAATTTAATTTATTAAAAAATTAGACCTTTTAAAAAACCCGATTTTTTTTTCTTTTTTTTACTAAATTTTCTTTATTTATTAGAAATTTTATAAAAACTTCTCTAGGAATAAATTTTTTAAGTGCAATTATCTATAATAATATAAAAAACAAATCTAAAAATGTAAAAACATGAACTAGTTTCTACGTTTAAAGAAAAAAGTTCTCCAAACTTAGACGGATACCTTAAGTCATTATCTGCGAAATGATTTTCACGCATAACTTAATGATTTGATTCCATGCATGAATGTACAAAAAAGTAAAAAACAATATTTAATTTTAATTTTTTGATAGGATAAAAATGAAAAGAAATGAGACTTCTATTAGCCTGTAAACATATGCAATCTGGCTGTTTTTGTTTTCTTGTGTTGATTGTGCCATCTACTGGTTAGAAATGAACTATTTTTTTAGTGCATTTTAACTTGTAGACCCTCCTAAATGATATTTAAGTTATTCCATGTGTATCATCATTTTTCGTAAGTTTAATTAATCTGTGAAAGATTTTATCTCTCCCTTATTTTAATAGAGCGAGAACAGTCTTATCTAATCTTTTAATTTTTATACTTTCTAGATAAAAATGCTTAAGAGTTTTATGCATTGATTCTAAATGCATGTTAGTGTTCATTCCTAAACTTAGCAGTGAGTCATATGCCCAAACTTCTGCTCTGTCGGAGTAGTAAATTTTAAAATAATCTTCAAACTCTTTGGTATAAATTCAATTGAATATTTTTGTTTAATGAGAATTTATTAAAGTGAAAAGTTAGATAAAATAGATGTTATCAATAATCAATAAAGCTTATACACATGAATAACACATAATATTTGTCACTTTTCATAATATTTTTGAAAATTATGCTTGTATTTTAACTCTCAAAAACATGCCCCATTCCTACCTCATGTAAGAAAGGGATAGGGCATATTTATTACTATTGTAATTGTTATTTTAAACATATAATTTTATAGTTATCATCATTTTAGTATTTTTTAAACATGTTAAAATTTCTGAAACTTACAATGTTGTACTAGTAGAAACTTTTGTTAAACTGTCCCTTCTATCTCTACTCTTCCCTGTATGACAATCAAAATTGGGAAATTCAAATTCTTCAACTTTAATTTCATTTTATAAAGAAACTGTAAGCCTTGTGATGTGCTACCATGTACAAATCAAAAGAGAAACTATAAACAAAGATTTCCATATAATTGGATCATACAGAGTGCTAATTGAAACTGATTTAAAAGAATGTTAATTAGCTGGGACAGAATTTAACCCACCATGCCAGAAAGGGTTAATGAATCCAAATTTTTTATCACACGGACAATTTACAGACTTTCTAATCTTTAATTCACAATAGTGTTAATATTTTTTTACGTTTTTTATAATGTCACAGCAATTTAAGTCAACTAACCACATAGAAAGCATGTGGTGGAAAATTGCTAAATAAATTCAGCATTACTGTTAGCAAGATCTCTAGAACAGCGGTGCTTAAACTGAGGGGAAATTTTTGAGAGTCACTAAATTTAAAGAAATTCAACTTTAAGAAAAATATAAAATTATTCATTTCAAAGAACAAAAGTAATACAAGGCAAGAAACTAGAATTATTATTATTTTACTAGCATGATATTCACGATCAGTACCACAGGGCTTCAAAACCCCATTATCATGCATAGTGATCTGCGGTATCGGTTGCTCACTTCCAGAATTCTCACTCACTCCTACACAAAGCAAAAGGTTTGAAGAGAGAGCAACTGGAGAGAAAAATATTGGAAATTATTAATAAATAGTTTGAGGAAAATGACCTTATCTGAACCCACTGTGTTGCAGTTTGCACTGATGGTGCTGCAGCATTAACAGGTAGTAACAAAGGACTTAGAGGGTTAATAATGAATATTTCTCCCCATATAGTATTCAACCCTTGCATAATATATGGACAAGCTCTAATTGCAAAAAATATTGATGAAGAATTGCATAAGATATTAATTGATGTTGCTTTTTAATGTAATTAATTACATTAAAAACAACATCCTAAACAGTTGTCTCTTTTCAATACTCTGTAATGAGATGGGTTCTGAATGTGAGATATTAATACCAAAGTCAAATGGCTCACAAGCGGCAAAATATTGTGACGTATTTTTGTATTTGAGAAACAAAGTTTAAATATTTTTGGTGGAAAAGTAACATAGGGCCGGATTCTTAATGGAATACTTGTAGTCGCAAAGTTTTGTCCACAATTCTCGAAACTTACGTTTGCAACTCAATTTGGATCCTGACTAGGACGCTTGCGAGTTCGCAACAAGGAATTGTGAGGGGCAGGATCTGTAATATCAATAATCAAATGTGTTAAACCTATCAGAGTACAGCTAGAAGAAAATAAACAGATCCATGTGAATGCAGTGAAAAATATTCACAATAAAGCCATTTGTGATACAGCTACTTATCTGAGCAGCAATGTTAATATCGATTCAAAAGAAGAGATTCAAATAATTATTACATTGAAAAAAACTTCATACCTATTACATAGTGAGTTAAATGAAAATTGCCCATCTCCAGCAGAAATGACAAAAGAGTGGGACAATCTTGCAAATTATGTAAATTCTTGCATGGGATTGGAAAGAATTGGTGTACAAATAAAGAACATGTGCACTGACTTAAAATACAGAAAAAAAGTCATTGGCTAGGTATGGGGTTAAGTAATAGAGGAACCAGTCATATTCACTATCACTTGCAACTTGAATACTTTGCATTTAGAATTTGAATTCTTGATTGCTTCATTACTTTCAATAAATATTCAAAAACTCCATATTATTTATGCCATTATTTATACTTAATTTTTTTTTATTTCAGTTAAATGGAGGGAACATCTGAATAAATAAATTAAAATTATATCAAATACAATGCGATAAATATTGCCATTTTACTTAACAATTTTAATTTCAAATAATTTGAGACAAAATATAGATAGTATAGTTAATACAAGTTTAGTGTGAAAAATCATATAAAGTTTATGATTTTTATTCACGGACATGACTAACTTCATACGTACTAAGCAAGGTCTTCACATTGTGTTGCAAGACTAATAGATATATTTCAGAAATTTATAATTTTATATTTTGGGAGTTTATCTGTTAAATTATCAAGGAGTTATTCATTTCTTATTTTGGAGATTTTCTACACTGCTCTTTCAAATAAATGCATCATATACAGTGGATTTTTATCCAACATAAACATTGGTTGAAAAGCTTATTTTCAACTAAATGCGAATAATTCCTAATAATCCCCATCTTTTTATTTTGATTCTATAACATCAATAGCACAAGAATTATAGCAACATCCATTTTTATTTTTACTGCAAGTTTATCAACACTGTCCCAGCAATTTAGTCAACCTAAAACATCGGATAAATTGAATTTGAGGAAACTCAAATGGAATCTGAGAGTCCTAATCTTCAATTCACTTTTTTTTTTTCCTGCGAATTCTACGGTCTACAAGAAGCGCTACCATCATTATTTCAATTCTCAATCACTTGTGAATGAGAGCTCCCTGAGGTCTCACAATATTTTACAATAACTTCTATAACTTTGTGAAGCAGACTGCCGAAAATGGTCCAGTCTTCATCCAAATTAGAAAATTGTGGCTACAAATCCCGATGTGACCTAGTTGTGACCACAACATTCCGGCCGATATATTGGTACTTTCATTCATTAATGAAGATTGGCTCGGAAAACCCAGTTACATGGTTAATATTTTTGAAAAACTGTATGATCTGAATATGAGAGTAAAAAGTTTTTAATGTTAAAGAGTAAAATTGAAGCTTTTAAGAATAAGCTGATACTTTGGAAAGAATTGAATAGAACAAACACAGATATGTTTCCGTGCTTTTCAGAATTTACTAAAGAAAATTATATAGATTTCTTGTTATTTAAATGCATCATTTACCGTCATTTGATAAAATTATTTGAAAATGAATCCATAATTTTGTAGTTGAAGGTTGGCAACACTGCAGGTACATTTCTTGTGAGTTTTATACAATATAGGACGACATGGGCCAAGAATTAACGACCCTTTGGCGAGCGCTAAGTTTCCACCCCAAGGTTAGTAACCGACGCCAAGGTAGTTAATCCGAGCCACTATACTCCTTCGGTTCGAAGGATCCGAGCTGTCGGTGGATATCCAAATTATTATTAACAGGAGATTAACAGGGTTTATTTTATTTATCATTTAAGACTAGTTAGTATATATGGGTTAATTTTACATACTAGATATAAACAAACACATCTTTCCGAGCAACTTAGAAACATATTAACAAATAAATTTTGTAGATACATAAGTTATCCTAAGTGCCAAAATAAAGATACGTAGCAAGCTATAACAACCATACCCTAACGAAGGGTTGCCAAAGGGTCGTTAATTCTTGGCCCATGTCGTCCTATATTGTAGAAGACTCTTACAGTTACCCTCGTGACGTGACCTAATTATGTTACAATACAGGAGAGTCTGTGTCCAGCAATATTCCACCTCCAACGCATGCGCATTTGATGTCTACCTTCAAAAGAGAAAGAAACAGTCAATATTGCCATCTCAGTGCAGGTGTTAATATTTGGCGCAGTATCGGAAGTTTGGCGAATCAGTTTTGAAATAGTTTTTACGTATACTTTAATGCTTTACTATTTATATTAATTTCGGAACTAAGACATCCAATGTATGACTTCTTACAGGGCCGTAGCCAGAAATTATTTTCGGAGGGGGACCAAGGGAGAAAGACATCTTTATTTATGAATGATACTTAAATTAATGAAAGGAAAAGCACTGTATTTCCAGAATACAGTGCCGGAAATACAGTACTGTATTTCCGGCCAGCGACCCAGGAAGACTTTTATGATCTGAGCTGGGTTTTTTTTTAAAGAAAATAACTGTTTATTTTCATGAACAGCTAGGCAGGTAGCACACACACACACACAAACGTGGGACATTATCTATCTACAAAATGGTCTTTCAAAATTTCGGGGGGGGGGACTAATACCCCAAATCCCTTCCCCTGCCTACGGCCTTGACTTCTTACAACACATATATATTCATATTATATTCTTAAATAGAAGACAAAAAACTACATTTTTGCTATCAGTTATACAGTAGTTATCATTTTTGGATGGATATATTCTTTTGTTTAAAATCCTCAAAGTGATAATGACAAATTAAGAAGATTAGAAATTTAGAATATGTTGCAAATAAAAATTATCTTGATATGCATTTAACATTATAAAAGATTACATTCCTTTTGTTGTCAGTCAGTTATTTAAGTGTACAAGTGACAAGTATACAAGTGAAAAGTGTACAACGTTAATTTGATGAAGACCCTAGCTGTCAAATTATGTACAAATAACTGATATCTTTATATCTTAACTATTTAAAAATTAATCTAGAATTTCTCAATTTTATTCAGCAATTTTTAAATTTTATTATAGAGTTCAAACTATGTTTTACACTATGTATATATAACCAGAATAAATAGACTAATTACTTTATAGCAAAATTTACTTTTACTGCTCAATAGAATTAAACATAGTGTTAAAATATTTTTTTCCCAAAGAATGTTTATTCTTTAAAACTTCGATAAATATTTCCATATCCATTATTTTACCATTTTAGAGTTATTAAACTTTTCGTTAATAACAAAAAATCATTAACTTTAATGAGGTTAAGTTAATGGATAAATAAATATAACCTCATAAAAGTTGAGTTTTTTTAGTAGAAAATTCTCTAACAGCTATTTGTAAATTTATGGATATCTACATCCACTGCTCTATAGTCAATTTGGTAAACAGACATGATATCATTTATGTAATATTTTTACTACTCTAATTAGCTGTGTGAGTACGCCTTTCAAAAATTGTGCACTTCCAATTTAAATTGTCATATGTTGATAAACTACCTCCTATGTCAGGAATTTCCTAACAATATTTCTAGGATATGTGTAATTGACAAATTATGTTATAAAAAAACATCCAATTTTTAGTTAATTTGATGCATATTTTATTTATCAAAGTATAATTTTATCTTTATATGCTAATATAACAAATTATAACAAAACACCATTAAACAATTTTATCCAAAAATTTATGACCCATGGGTTTTTACTGATATAAATTAATGGTATTAAATAGTTATCTCTTTAATAAGTATATGTTATGAAGAAAATGTTTGTCTGCATATTTGCTGGTGCTAATTAAAACATATTGTTATAAATATAAATTTTGTGAATTTACAACATCATTTATAAAATTTCTCTTAATTTTGTGTGAAAATACATTTATTTACAGATATAACTTATTTAAAGAATCAAATCAACATAGTTATTTAAAAAAATAAAATTTTGATTAACTCTTTCATATTGAAACATTTAAAAAAAGATGAAACTTAAAATCCCTGTACAGATAACAAATCTGAACAAACTTGACTAATTGAATTTTAATTCAAAATGTTTATTTTTTTTACATTGTCTACGTAATTTAATAAAGTGTGTGTACTTGTGTTTCTTTTTATTATCTATTAGTTTATGTATTTTTTTTTATCTCACTTATAAATGAAACCTAAATCATTCAGAATAAAATAAATTTATACACACACACATATTTGAACATTTGTGTGTTTATATATATATATATATATATATATATATATATATATATATATATATATATATATATATATATATATATATATATATATTGAAATAAAAAAGCAAAATGTAGGAAGTAACCAGCACATTTTATTTAATACAAAATACAAATTTCATGTTGCAATATAAAACTTAAACATGATGAAAACAGAATTTTCTCAATATTATTAATGTTTATAATCAGTCATAAAATGTAAATACAGCACTTCTTTATTTAATTGTATGAAACTTTCACCAATATTTTCTTTTCATTCTCTAAGGGTTTTAATAATGCTAAATTGAGATTCAATTTTTTCTTTTTTGTGGAGTTTGTGTGGAATTTTAATTTTCTTACTAGGCAGTTTTTAAAATGTTCATGAATCTTAAAATTTACAGGTTTAATTTTGTTGCTTAATTTCAGCATATTATGTATAGTATTTTCTATTTTAGTTCTTTACTAATTTTAGGGCTTATTTCACAGTCTTTTAGAACATTTTCAAGAATGTTAAATTTTTGCTTCATTACAGACAACTGGTTGTTTGTTTCTGGTTTTTAGATACTATTGAAACTATACATTTGCAAAATATTAGCAATTTCTTTTTCACCACCACTGTTTTCAATATATATATTTTTTCTTTTGGTGTTTCTCATATACCTGCATGAATATGTTTACATATGTTGTTTTAAATTATTCGCACATGTATACTGAAACAGATGAAAGCACCCTTTGCAAATTGTGCACTTCAATTTATATTGCGTGATACAAGTTGGATGTTCAACAGTGTAATGATGCTTATGATCTAATTTTTTAGTTGATTTCACTTCACACTCATAATTATTTACTTTGGTTATCATATTAAGTGTAACTGTATGACTTTTAACATAGCTCTAACTTATTTTAGTTATTCTATATGTATCAACATTTTTCATAAGTTTTGTAAATTATTTTGTAAATCTTTTAACCTGTTGCAAACACCCCTCTCGCGGAAATAACGAACTATATTGAAGCCACTATCGAAATTCCAATGTTTTCAGTTTGTATTAAGTTTTTGTGGCAACGCTGTAAATTGTTATTCTTTTTAGTTTTGATTCGCTTCGGCGAATATTGCTAGTTTTTAGAAAGTGAATAAATATGTTATTATAGTTTTAAAATATCCCTGTGAGATTATTTTGACTTCCTATTTACCTTTTTTGACAGCCATTAAGCATCGGGTAGATGCACCAGAGCCCAATTAATATTTTAGTTTTATAAATGTGTTACGAGATTCAACATATTTAATTTGGCGCCCAACGTGGGGCGGAAGTTAACGGTTGATTTTTAGGAAGAATTTGAAAATGGATGCTTTAAAAGCGAAACGAAAAGGTTTTAAAATATCATTCACGACTTGTGTTAATAAAATTGATGAGCTGCTTTTGAAGGAAACTCCGGACTTAAAACAACTTTTGATTTTGAAAAATCAACTACAGAATAAATTTGAACGCTTGACTGCTTGCCAAGAAGAAATATCTAACAAAATTTTACAAATCGAAAACTCCGATAAATTGTTTTCAGAGGATTTTGAAGCAGCTGAAGAGTATAGAGACAAATTTCATGCAGTTTCTGCTATTTTGGGAAGTATGCTGTACAATTCTTCACTGCCGAAAGAGGTTGAGAGACGGAAGTTCAAACTTCCTGAAATTGAACTCAAGAAATTTAACGGTGATCCAAAAGAATTTTTAGCTTTCTGGAGTCAGTTCGAGAAGATCCACCTCGATGAAAGCTTACCTGATGAAGACAAATTCCAGTACTTGTTGCAGTCTGTTATACCGAAATCGAAAGCAGCCAGACTTTTAGAAAGTTTTCCCGCTACAGCTGCAAATTATTCTAAAGCTGTCTCTCAGCTGAGAGAACGTTTCGGCCGTGAGGACTTACTTGTCCAAATTTATGTACGAGAGCTCTTAACGATGGTTATGAAAAATGCAGTTAGTGGACGAGCGAAAGTGGAACTTCCAATTTTATATGATGAGTTGGAAGGAAAACTCCGCGCCTTAGATAGCCTAGGCAGAACTCAAGAAAAATACGGAGACTTTCTTACGCCTCTTGTGGAATCCTGTCTTCCGGAAGATATACTTGTTGCCTGGGAAAGAAGCCGAAATAAAGGAACTGATTCTGCTACATCCGATGATCGAACTCTCGAAAATTTAATGGACTTCTTGAAACAAGAAGTAATGGGGGAAGAAATGGTTGTGCTCGCTCGTACCGGCTTTGGAGCTAATCATCACAAGAAATCGAAAGACGATTTTAATGAACGTGCTTATGAAATATCTTCTGCTGCAGCCTTGGTAAGCACAAATACTCCTGAAAACCCAGGTAAGAGAAATTTAAATTGTCTCTTTTGTGATAAGAAACATCCCAGTCAAGATTGCTATATGGCTAGAAAGTTAAATATTGAAGATAAAAGGAAACTTTTGTCTAAAAAAGGTGCTTGTTTTTCTTGTTTGCGGGTGGGACACACTTCTAGAACTTGCAAATTTCGAATAAAGTGTATGCAATGTAATCGAAATCATTTTATTTTGATGTGTCCTGACCGAGAAACAAGCACAAACGAAAGTAAAACAGAAGTTGACACAACTAAAATTTTAACTGATAGTTGTAGTGTTGAACCAGTTCTTTTGATGACTTTAATTGTTAAGATTAAGAGCCGAAGAAATGAGTTAAAGATTAGAGCTCTTGTAGACATTGGGTCTCAGATCTCCTATTTAAGCAACAGAGTTATTAATAGACTTAAGCTAAAACCAAAACGAAAACAAAATCTTGTTCATAGCCTATTTGGGGGGAGAAAATCTGAGCCCTGTGTACATGAAGTATACGAAATCAAAATTGTTGATTTGCAAAATACATTTTCCGTTAATGTTGATGTTTTATCAGAAGATAAAATTTGTGGGTTAGTCCCAAAAGCTAGAACAGCTTTAACGTTGAAAGAGTTAGAGTAAAACAACTTAACGATACCAGATTTGAATCACCCAGATAGCGTGAATAGTTTTATCTAATCTTTTTCACTTTTTTCTTTCTAGATAAAAATGCTTAAAAGTAAATGCATGTAGTATTCAATCCCAAACTTATCAATGAGTAATATGTTTAATTTCTGCCTGAGTAGCAAATTTTAAAATATTCCCCAAACTCTTTGGTATCAACTGAACTGAATATTTTTATTTACACTATGTAAATAGATAAAATAGATGGTATCAATAAAGCTTATATTCATGAATGACATACATTCTTTGTCATTTTTCATATTTTTGAAAATTATGCATGTATTTTAACTTTCAAAAACATGTCCCATTCCTGCCTCATGTAAGGGTGTGATAGGACATATTTATTACCCAATGTAATTGTTATTTTAAAACAACGCTTCTATAATTACTCTCATTTTTTTTTTTTTTTTTAATGGTAAAATATTTTAGTTTGTCACCCTGAAACTTACAATGTTATATTAGTAGAAAATAATTTGTAAAGCATACTTTTGTTAACTGTCCCATTCATGTCTATTTTCCCCAATTTGATATAAATTGTTATCAAAATCGGTAAATTCAAAATTTTCAACTTCAATTTGGGTATGATCATCTATACGCTCCCTTAAAGGCTTATGAATCCAACTTTTGTGTCACCCGATGGACTTCTAATCTGATTCAAAATCATGTTCACATACTTTTATGTTTTGTTAAAGAATCTTCCTTCATAAATGTTTTTTCACAAATATTGCATCCATATGATGGGTCCATTTTTCATGAAATAAAATATAAACAGCGTATAAGTCAACAACAAAAAAAAAAGCACGTGGTGGCG
This sequence comes from Pardosa pseudoannulata, assembly GCA_032207245.1. Classification (NCBI taxonomy): domain Eukaryota; kingdom Metazoa; phylum Arthropoda; class Arachnida; order Araneae; family Lycosidae; genus Pardosa; species Pardosa pseudoannulata. The sequence goes on along the minus strand of CM063506.1, from coordinate 157,597,770 downwards.
AATTGCTATATAAATACAGCAGTTAAGTGATCTTTTATAATAAAAAGTTTTTCATAAATGTTGCATCCATAGGATGGGCTTATTTTTCATGAAATAAAATATAAACTTAGCGAATAAGTCAATCCCAAAAATGCACTTTGCGGCATGGTATAAAAACGCGTGTAATTCCCTGGGCGACGGCACACTATATAAATTCAACACTACAGTTGACGAAATCTCTAGAAAGTGTGAAGAGGGACAAGCGTCTGGGGCCTCACGAGCAAGTTTTTCTTATGGGCTATTGCGCACTCCCTCCGCACAGCAACTTTTGCTCTTCGGATATTGTACACTCCCTCCCCGCAGCATTGTTATGCGCATAATTCTAGTCGCCAAACATTTCATTTTATGTTTGATTGCGTAAGCTCTCGGTTGAGCGATCTATCATGTCTAGTAAACCATACGAAAAAAGGCCCTTTTCAGAGCCCGGACAGATTAATGAAAATTCTGTTATCGCTTCTAGTAGTTCCTCTACTGATCAGTCTTTGCATGATTTTAAAGGAAACGTGAAGAAACAGTTTGCAATAAAGGTTTTTCGTCAAAATTTAATTTGAAACGACATGTTGATTCGTTTCACCCTGGCTGTACAACTGGTCTTTTTGAAAAAAATCTTTGGAGTTTAAGTGTGAATATTGTGGGCGTCAGTTCAGTAACGAAAAAAATTTACAATTTCTTAAACGTAAAGTTCATATGATAGAAAGTGTTGCAGAACAGTATGCTGTATGCCCTGTGTGTTAGGATAATATTCCAAAATCTCTAATTATGAATCATTTTATTGATATTCATGACATTAAAATGGAAAATAAGGAGTTAAAATTCCCTACCTTGGAAAAATTTATGATGTGGAAGTCTGAAATTGAAAATGCCACAAAATCTAAATTTGTTAAGTTTGGCTGTAAAACCCAAAATTCTTATTTCAGATCCATTGCAGTGGTAAAGGTGAAAGGCATCTAAAAATGTTGGGGAGTAATAAAATCAATGCATACTGTCCTGCTGCAATCAAAGTAAAGGAATTACAAGGAGGTGAGTGTTTGGTTAATTATCAAAGCACTCATGTTGGTCATGGTAATGATTTGGGCCATCTTTTCCTAACAGATAATGAAAGGAATTCCTTGGCCTCAAAAATTGCAGCAAAAATTCCTTTCGATTGCATTTTAGATGAAATAAGGGATTCTATAACAGATTCAAATCTTGAACGATTGCATCTCCTAACAAAAAAAGATCTATTCAATATTGAACAATCATTTAATCTTTCTTCGAGTTCTGTTAAACAACAAAATGATTGTTTAAGTTTAGATATTTAGGTTAGAGAAATGAGGGATTCTGAAAATTCCTGCATATTATTTTATAAAACACAGGGCATGGAATGCACAGATCACCCATATCTTAAAAAGGATGATTTTATTCTAATAATTATGACTGAAGCACAAGGGGAGATACTAAAAAAATATGGCTCTGATTGTATATGCATAGATAGTACTCATGGCATGAATAGTTATGAATTTGAGTTAGTATCATTGATGACATGCGACAGGGGTTCCCTTGTGGCTTTCTCATATCAAATAGAACTGATCAGCCTGTTCTATCCATATTTTTCATGTTCTATCCATATGGGTGGTTAATAGCATCAGAAAATCAAAAAGAGCTTTATGAAATACAACAAGTTAATAAAAACTGCAGTTGCCAAATTTCTTGTCAGGAATGCAACACCTGTATTCACCAGTTTATATGCTCCTGCATTGATTCCTCCATAAAATGGAATATGTGTAAGCATATCCATTATTTATGCATGAGTAAAACTGAGGTCTCTACAAATGGCATTCCTGACAATGCTCTCATAATTGAAAATAATCCTGAGTCTGAAATAATTATGAGAGAATTAAGTAATAGTAACGAAACACTTAACTTAAATCACTCTGAAAAACAAGAATCCCTCATAAAAAGATACACAGAAATAATTCGAACCCTTTCAACTCCAGAGCAGTATGAAGTGATGGAAAAAACTTTAAAATCCTTAATGCCTAAATTAAATGCTGTAAAACAAATAAATTCTAAAACATCATTTTCTCCACAACAAAAGTATAACTCTCCAGTTAATAAAAATATCCTCCCCCAAATAATATTTCCAGCTAAATAAAAAAAAAAGAGAAAAATATGTGATGTGTTAGAGCAAAATTCACCACAGGATACACAAGATATGGCTTTATCACTTATTCTTAAGCACAAAAATAATTTAAACTATAGTTCTACACAAAACAGCCCATAAAGCAGGGTTGGCAAAAACCCGGGTTTTTTTCAGAAAAAACCCAGCCCAGTGGGTTTTTTCGGGGTTTATCAGGGTTTTTTGGGTTTTTATCAGGGTTTTTTTTTATCAGGGGTTTTTCGGGTTTTATCTCTATAATTTATTTGTAAAAGGGCAGGATATATAATTGCTTGATCAAAATAAATTTTAAATGTTAGTCACTTTTTAAAGTTAAAAATTTAAAAAATCTATTTTAAGTTATGCAGAAGAAATTTTTGCTTTAATTAAAAGAAATTTTGAAATTTTAAAATAAATTATTTTTTACATATTCTAAAATTTTTCTAACAAATAAAATATCTTAAAATTTAAATGAGATTTTCAGTTACTATTATGTTTTTTACATCTTGATTTTTAAATGTGAGTAAAGAAACATATATATATATATATATATATATATATATATATATATATAATGGATAGTCAATCTTTTATCAACAATCAATAAAGAATATCTTGTCATTTTACCCCTAAGCATGGGATATTCCTATGCATAAATTAATTTGTCATAGATCAGTATTTATTTAATAATCACATTTATTACACTTGTATCTATATAAGAGGGAAAACTTAAAAACAATTTCATAAAAGTTTAATGTTTTTATTTAGAATTTTACATACTAATTTAATTTTATATCACTAAATCGTATTAAAATACCCTTGTTTCAAGATAACAGTTAAATTATTGGTCAATTGTTTGTATAAACAAGTTTTTCCCTTATATCATAACAGCTGATAAAGAAACTTATATCACTGACTGGATAACATTTAGAATAAGTTGTATACAATATAGAAAGTTCTAATTTGTTTATGTTCTTGTAAATATACTCAAGCCCTCTGGGTAATTGTTTTTTAGCCATATTATTTCTTTTTAATATTGGCTGAAAGACGTCAGTTTTCATCATCTTGGCAGAAATACTGGTTGTTTTGATTTTTAATTGTTTCTATAATCTTTTCATTACATACTTTCTTTTCATACAAGTAACTATTTTTCTCTGAAATTTTTTTTAAGTTTTTTTTTCTAGCAATTTAGATCTCCTCAAATTAAAAAAAAAAAAAATTCTACTCTCATTGTCAAAGATGAAATATGTAATATATATTATAGATTTAACTCAATATTTCTACTATTAGTTAAATATGTGGAATTTTAAATAATGATTTTGAAAAAACCCAATTTTGAAAAAACCCACTTGGGTTTTTTCAAGTGGTTTTTTTTTTGAAAAAACCGGGTTTTTTCTGGTTGGGCAAATTAAGCCAACTCTGCCATAAAGTGATTGGGATTAATGTCAATGTGATTAATGGAATATCATTAATGTATTGGTGTTATCATTTACAACAACAAATACACAACTCTCCAGTTTATAAAAATATCTGCCCCAAATTTTTTAAAAGAAATATGTCATAACTTGTACAAAATTGTCCAGGATACAAAAATTTAGCTTAAGCATTTATTCTTTGAGACAGAAATAATATAAGTTATAACTTCACATAATAAAGAACCCATAAGGTTATCGTGCTTTAAAATTTTTATACTAAGTATCATTGATATATATCATTCCTTGCAACTGATGCACGAATCCCCAGCTCATTAATATGTGCTTCCCAAATATTTTTATCACTTATTTATGGTCACAAAAATAATATGAGTTATAGTTTCACACAACACAATCCATAAAATAAATGTTCTTTGAAAAAAAAATTTCTGAAATATTAAAAATAATTAATAAAAAATTTCACTATATATTGTAATTCTTTTTATAAATTCTAATCCATTTTTTAAAGACTTTCACAAGGAAGTATATTATGTGAGTAATATGCAGTAAAATATGGTTACTCTCAAGAATTAAAGGAACTTGATTGTAATTGCATTATATCCTATCTCCTGAAAATACAATCATAATTGTTGACATAATTATATAGCAGAAAATAATTATAGTTTATTGATTTCATCATCTGATTTAATTTCTTAGTTTACTTATCTTAAAATTTTTTTTAATACCACAAATACTATTTAAGATATCTGCCTGCATTAGAAAGCATTAATTGATTTCGAACTTTTCAATTAAAGTAGAATGCTCCACAACCATATCTAATTATCATAATATATTAGTATAACTTTCTAACCCAAATTTAATACGGCTATTATACATACAGAGTTTGAATTCTTGACTACACCATTATATATAATGCTCATAAAGTTAAAGTTTTAAATAACTTTTGAGCATCAATTTATTTTATTTTTTTTTTAAAGAAACTTTAAAAATGTATTGTTATTTATGCAATATCTCTCTCTCTCTCTCTCTCTCTCTCTATATATATATATATATATATATATATATATATATATATATATATATTTAGAAAAAGAGAAAAATATTGTAATATAAGCATGTCACACGCCAGCATATAACACTATGATTGATTATTATATTAGAATTATGCCTAATTTTTTTAAACATTTCATTTATTTAAGTTTCATATATTTTATAATATTGTTGAAGTAAGTTTGCTTCTGTGTTATACAACTGTCATATACAAAATGCTCACAGAACACTAAAATATATCTTTACTGCAAAACAAAAGGAAATTCTGTTATATTTTAGATCCAAATATTGAGAAAACTCCCCATAACACTGAAACTGAAATTATCAGTGATATACACTTTTCACCAAAGGAAGTTTTTAAGTCAGAAGTCAAATTAGACTTAAATGGAAACAATGACATGTTGGTGTATAAATAATTTATTTTTGTAAGTTTCTTGAGATGTAATCAGACAGATATGAAAAATACATTTACAAATATAAAATATCTTTAGTTCAGAAGAAAGCAAAGTTTATGATATTATTAATATAAATGTTAAAAAAAAACCTGCCTACAACACAAACTACAAATGTCAGTGGTAGAGTGATACTTTTCCTAAAAGAAAATAATTCAGAAGCTGATAACTTAGCTAAAAACAACTACATATTAATGTATAAAAGACTTTTTTTGTGTGTGTGCGAGTTTGATGAAAGATATAATTACATGTAAATATAATGGCTTGCAAAAAATTTATATCCCAGTTTAATATACATGCATGCAAAAATAATTATTTAGAAAAAATGAAACAATATTTTTGTTTAAAAAAAGAAAAAAACAGCAATTTTGATTTTTTTTTTTAATTCAGATTTGAATTTTAAAATTAAGTTTAATTTAGTGCTTCCAAATTATCAATTAGCATATATTAATTTTTTAAATCATATTTGACAGTCGACTTAAAAATTCAGATATCTTTAGCAAATTTTACTCCTAAAAATACATTTTAAATCTAAATATCCCATTAAAAATGATAAATTTTAATGACAAAAAAGATTGTTATTAGCCACATTGAAGGGAATTATTTATAAATATATTACATTTATAATTACTTCAAAATTCTTCAAATACATAATATATTGTAATGTCATTCATGTTTATAAAATCTAATTTTATCGTTATTGGTTTAATTGGTTCTCAGTATAACATTAAGATGTTTGATAGTTAGAAGGAATAAATTTCATAGTATTTAATTTACATAGAGTGAAGTATAAAAGTCTTAAAAATCAGTGATAGTATTGTGTGTGGAAAAAAAATAATATAATTGCTGATAGAGGCAGGGTTGGCAAAAACCCGGGTTTTTTCAGAAAAAAACCAACCCAGTGGGTTTTTTCAGGGTTTTTGGGGTTTTATCAGAGTTTTTTCTATACTTTAAAGGGTTTTAGATGCTTTTTTGGGGATTTGAAAACTATTCAGGTTTTTTGTTATGTAAGATGACAGGATATATAATTAACTGTATGATTAAAATAAATTAATATGTTAATCACTTCTTAAAATTAAAAATTTTAAAAATCAATTTTAAATTATGCAGAAGAAACTTTTGTCTAAATTAAAGGAAACTTTGAAATCTTAAAATAAAAAATTTTTTTCATATTATAAAATTTTTCTAATATCAAAACACTAGTTTTGAATGGCGATTATTTTATACTAAAAGTTGGCTTTGAAATAGTTGCATTTGAAGTTTTTTCTTTTCAATAAAATGTATTAAATTATTGCTCTATATTTATTAGCAGTATTGTGTTATTAAAGCATTTAGAAGATATTTTTTTAGTTAATTTGTAAGTTATATATGATAAGTAGCAGAATTAATTATACAAATTATCCCCATGTTTATTATTTGCAGTTGTTATACATATTTTTTACCCAATTTTTCTTGTCCATTTTTTTCAATTAATTTTATCACATGTCATACTTCAGTATTCTTATTTTTTTTTCAGCATACATTCTTATTAACTTTGTTGAATTTAAACCCCCACAAATTAAAAAAAAATTCTAGGATCATTGTCAAATGTGAAATATGTAATATATATTATATATTTAATTCAGTATATTTATTATTAGTTAAATATGTAGAATTTTAAATAAAGATTTTTAGAACACAATTTTGAAAAAACCCACTTGGGTTTTTTCAAGTGGGTTTTTTTTTTTGAAAAAACCCGCCCGAGTTTTTTCGGGTTGGGCAAATGAAGCCAACCCTGGATAGAGGATATATTGGGAGAGCAAAATTTTAAATATTGTTATTGTAATACTCGAAAAATATCAAAATTTGAAAATTTATAGATAAACATTCCAGCCCTAATCTGTAAAATTAAAATTGAAATCATTATTTTTTATAAAAAGCCACTGATGTCAATAAAACCAAAGTTTTAGTACATAATTTGCGGATAACCATATGTAATTAAGGGCCAAGTTACAGTTCCCTATTTCTCCATACAATGCATTCAATTGCTTGTAGGTTCAAAGTAAGAATTGAAATGGATGTTTGGCCAGGGCCCCAGATTGTTATGATTGGAAGTTGCATTTACAAATGTTTTATCTATGACTGTTTTTTAAATCTGCAGCATTGGGGATTTTTTGGCAAGATGTAGAGACGAGTTGAGTCAGTTTGAGTTGGGAAAGAAAAAACAAATCTGTTGTATTTTTAATAATAGGATATGTTATATTTAAAGAGACCTAGTATCCACAATATGGTTGAAATATCAAATTGATTTTATTTTTTTTAATTGTAGCTCTAACCTTTTTTGTAAATACATACAAAATTTTCAAATTATATTATCAATATTTTTAATAATAGGATATGTTATATTTAAAGAGACCTAGTATTCACAATATGGTTGAAATATCAAATTGATTTTATTTTTTTAATTGTAGCTCTAACCTTTTTTGTAAATACATACAAAATTTTCAAATTATATTATCAATATTTTTAATAATAGGATATGTTATATTTAAAGAGACCTAGTATCCACAATATGGTTGAAATATCAAATTGATTTTATTTTTTTTAATTGTAGCTCTAACCTTTTTTGTAAATACATACAAAATTTTCAAATTATATTATCAATATTTTTAATAATAGGATATGTTATATTTAATAGTATTCACAATATGGTTGAAATATCAAATTGATTTTATTTTTTTTAATTGTAGCTCTAACCTTTTTTGTAAATACATACAAAATTTTCAAATTATAGGGGAAACCGGGGTAAAATGGTCCGCTTTTGTGAATTTTGAGTATTTGCTCTCAAACTAATGATTTTTTGAATTTGAAAATATATATGCACATTGCCTATATATTAGGCTTTATATTACACTTAGTCAAAACCAATTATTATAATTACTTTTTTTATTATAATTTTTTTAATAGCAAGTGACAAAGTGGACCATTTTACCCCAACCCCGGGGTAAAATGGACCGCAAAAAATTTCTACAGATAACTTAAATGTAGTACATTATTTAATAGTACAAAACATAAAATGTATTATGTTTATTTTCTGTAGCTTCAATCTGTACACATAAAGCATAATATTAGCGAATATTGAAGTTAATGAATGATACACCAAAAGATTTGTGTGTTACTGAAAGTCTGCTATTTTCTTGAGAAGCAGTAGAATCTGGAAGACTCATCATAATATCTTGAACATTTCCGAGCAATTCATCAACATTGTCAGGGAAAATGAACACATTTTGATTAGGTTTTTGCCTTATAAATTTCACAAGAGCATAATCTTCATCATTTTTTCCTGTTATTAAACCAACCAAATGAACCACTTTCTTTTTTGTAAAAAATTTAACCAAAACATACTTGCCAACTTTTAATTCATTATCAGAATTAGCATCATGCTGTGAATTGCTTTCTTTATCACTGTGTTGTGTATCATTATAAACAGACATATTTTCCGAATCACTCGAACTTTCTGATCCACATAAATTTTCTTTATTTACTTTAAAATTCACAGTTTTATCATTTCTCTGCTTAGTTAAGACTAATATTTTTTCTAAATTCTTCTTATCTTTAACTAAAGCAGCATTTTTCTGTTTTAATTTTTTCTCTTCCTTCTCTTTGACATTTTTTCAATCATCGTTTTCACTGGTGTATCAGTTAGAATTTTTGATGCACACTTCTTTCGTTTCTTTGTTGTCTTGCTCATACTAGCTTTTGCCAAGGGGCATAATTAGAAAGGTTATACTGTTTTCAACTGATGATTTTCATTTTGTACTGATTGTGATGTATTTGGTTGATGATCAGCTGTACATATTAATTCAAAATCTGGTGACGGTTGATCAGTCACATATGATGAGAGATATTGGATATCCTCAAAGACATTTTCATTGAATTGCCATATATCTGTTACTTTAAATCCTGCATGTTTTTTAAAGTATTACACATAAAATCAATTTAGAAAGCATTACAGAAATAAAAAATAACACAACCTGGAAAATGGATCATGGTCCATTTTACCCCAGGTTTTTGTGGTCCATTTTACCCCATGTGTAATTCTGACAAAAAGTGTCAGAAAAAAAGAACTAATCTTATATTAAATTGTTTTAGCTACATTAAATATAATAATACATCATCTTAGCTCTTTATTGTGAGAAGTTAAATCCTCCAAATCCTAATTCTTAAATGAAGAGAAGAAGAAATATTATGAAAATATTTACTTCTGACTACCACAAATCAACTTTCTAGAATAAAATGGCTAAATTGTCAGCTAAACACACAATTACACATTCATTTTCAAGACTGCAGTGCTGTCATCTATGTATCAAAGTATTAAACATTAAAATTAATAAATAAAATAAATAATAGGGGATGGTCCATTTTACCCCGGTCTCCCCTATTATCAATATTTTTAATAATAGGATATGTTATATTTAAAGAGACCTAGTATTCACAATATGGTTGAAATATCAAATTGATTTTATTTTTTTAATTGTAGCTCTAACCTTTTTTGTAAATACATACAAAATTTTCAAATTGTGTTATGGTTGACACACAAGAACTGCACCATTTTTAACACAAAACACATTTATTTTCTTATTTTCACCACACAAGAAGATAACACTGATACATCACACACATCATAACTAACATCATCGCAACTCTAGCGGTGAGCCTAAAAACTCGGTTGGAGCGGGAGGGAAAAAAGGGGGCCACGCGGTTTTCGCCACGTGCCTAAATACCGGGCCGTTACATCCTCCCCCTCTAGTTCCGACCTACGTCTCGTGGTGGAACTAGAAGTCTGCTTCCGTGGTCTTCCCCTTTTTCTCAGAGGTGCCACTGGGGACGATTCCGTGCCCTTGAAAGGCTTTAAAGCTGAAACATGGTAAGTTCCAAGGGACTGGTCAGGATTGTCCATGCTGGCAATCTCATATACCACTGGAGATCTCTGGGTCAAAATTAGATACGGTCCATCTCTTCTAGGCATAAACTTGGAGGTTTTCTTTTTATCAGCCTTACTCATGGGATGCAACATAACCCAAACTTTGTCACCTGGAGAGTAATAGACCTTTCGACGATTCTTGTCATAATACGCTTTCCTCAAGTCTTGCTTCAATTCTACTCTTTCTTTAATGGTTTTTGTTATTCTAGACAGACGTTTCAAGTAAGGAGTTATCTCTGGAACAAAATTGTCATTGTCTATAACAGCCTTTAAATCGTGAATAACGTCGTCAATTGTTCGCATTTCACGTCCAAACTGTAGATACGCTGCTGTATGACCTGTAGTGTCTGACTTAGCAGAATTTAAAGCGAAACGGATACTTAGGAGTTTATCTGCCCATGTGTCGTGAGCGTCACCCACCAGAATGGCAAGGCGAGGCTTCAAGTCTCTGTTTTTTCGTTCGACGGGATTGGCCTGGGGATGATACACAGGAGTTAGTACTTGGTCAATATCAAGAGTACAACACACTTGTTGGAGAACCGCGCTTACAAATTGTGGACCATTGTCACTAATTAACTTTCGTGGAATTCCATATCTGAAGAAAACTTCTTCAATCAAAGTAGTGGCACACTCACGAGCAGTGGCTGAAATTAAAGGAAACAACTCTACCCACTTTGTGGCATAATCCTCTACTATGAAGATCCACTTGTGTCCTCCCTTACTTTCTGGCAAAGGACCAAACAAGTCAATACTAAGAGTTTCAAATCTTTGAGCATATGCAGGGGTTCTCAACAGTCCTGCAGGTTTTTGATTAGTTGCCTTGAAACGACAACATTCTGCACAATTCTTCACGTAATCTGAAATATATGACTTCATCCCAGTCCAATAATATCTTCGGGCTATACGCTGGTAGGTTCCCTCTTCACCATAATGTCCAGCAGTGGAAACATCATGATGCAAGTGTAGAATATTTTGTCTCTCTTGGGCAGGTATAACAAGTTGAGCCTCTTCGGAGTCGGAATCAGGTGCATATCTATACAATATTCCTTGATTCATAAGGTATCCCCTTTCTGTCCAATTTACAAAATTTTCATCTTTTTGATCATTTTCAAAACATTCAATTATTTTCTTTAAATTTTCATCACTTAATTGAGATTCACGAATGCTGCTGGGACTTCTAGTTGGCATATCGACACCAACGAAATGACACATTTCACCAGAGTTGAACTGGGAACTACAAACCGGTCGCGACAACATGTCCGCTACAACATTGGATTTTCCTGGAATATAATCAATATTTAAGTTATACGATTGGACTTGCAGAGACCACCGGGCTAACCTTCCGGTAGGAGACTTTAGGCTCATCAGCCATTTTAATGGTTGATGGTCAGTAGCCAGTGTAAGACTTTGGCCTTCTACATAGCCGCGAAACTTCTCAAGTGCCCAAATGACAGCTAGTGCTTCTCGTTCAGTGGTTGAATAATTTCTTTCAGCGTCGGTGAGGAGACGACTAGCGTATTCAATCGGGTGTTCAGACGTTTTGTCATCTCCTTGGAGAAGCACCGCCCCCAAAGCATAGTTACTGGCGTCTGTTCTGAGAATAAATGGTTTAGTACCATCAGCTTGTTTTAACACTGGGGGTGTTATGAGGCATTCTTTCAGAGTTTTGAAGGCATTTTCTTCTGTTTCTCCCCATCTCCAAACCGTTTTCTTCTTTGTTAGATTGCTGAGGGGTCTAGAAATATCAGCAAACTGTGGAATAAAGCGTCGATACCACGAACATGTTTGGAGGAATGACTGAACTTGTTTAACTGTTTTTGGTGAAGGTATTCTAACTATAGCGTCTACCTTTGCACGATCTACTTCTAGTCCTCTAGGCGTTATCCAATGCCCTAAATATTTAACTTTTTCACATGCAAAATGACATTTCTCACGTTTGGCGTTTAACTTATATTCTCTAAGTCTTTCAAATACTGCTTTCAGATCAGAGACGTGTTTCTCGAATGTATCTGACAAAATAATAATATCATCTAAGTATGACAAAGCAAGGATATCCTTTAAACCACTTCTAAATTGGTCAATTAACCTTTGAAACGTGGCAGGTGCATTTCGAAGTCCGAAAGGCATTTTCAAGTATCGGTAGGTTCCAAATGGACAAACAAAGGCAGTTTTATCTTGATCTGGTGGGTAGACTCTAATTTGGTGATACCCAGATCGAAGGTCCAGAGTGGACATGAAGGAAGTATGTTTGGCTTCTTGAAGAAGATCATCCATTCTCGGTAAGGGATAAGTGTCTGGTATGGTAACGGCATTAATTTTCCTATAATCTATGCATAATCTCATGCTACCATCAGGTTTTGGAACAAGGACCACCGGTGAAGCATATGGAGACTCACATTCTTCTATAGTTCCTTGAGCCAAGAGATTATCTATCTCCTTTTTAAGAATTTCTTTCTTGATAGGGGTCATCCGATATGGCGGCATTGCGATAGGAGCACTATCTCCTGTGTTGATACGATGCTCTACGTATGGTGTTGTCTCTCCCCCTGGATGGAAACACTTCTCAAACTCTTTCAAAAGAGACTTCCTTTCCAGGAGAGAATAAAAGTTATTCTAAAAGACATAAATTTTGACAATATTGAAATCCTGCAAGCAAATAATAGAATATATCCCTGGTACACTCCTAACTTTTCCGTCATTAACCCTTTTAAAAATCTTTCGATAAAAGTTCAACTCCTGATATTGTTTATCAAGAAATTTTTGAAAATCACAAACAATATTTTAAAACTTACACTCCTGTTTACACTGATGGTTCAAAATCCACAAACTCTGTCAGCTGTGCCTATATTATCGAGGAAAATATCTATAGCTACAAACTACATCCCAAATTCTCCATCTTTTCTGCTGAAGCCTTTGCCATATTGAAGGCTTTAGAGGAAATGATGCACCACAATAGTAAAAATTTTATTATTTATACAGATTCTCAAAATGTTTTACAATCTTTGCTTTCTCCTGATCCTCAGAACCCTCTCATTTTGAAAATAATTTCTGCAATAATTAACCTTACATCCATGGGAATCTCGTTAATTTTTAGCTGGATTCCCGCTCACGTCGGCATCAAAGGCAACGAACTTGTAGATAAAGCTGCAAAATCTGCTACTAATTACATTAATACTGGTATTCCTTATTCAGATTTAAAAAATTACATTAAAGAATTAATACAAGCTAAATGGCAGGACTGTTGGAATAATGTGTCGTCAAATAAATTGCGAGAAGTAAAATTAAAAATTACCAAGTGGCCCCAACTCCCTTCTAGGAGACAAGATGTAATACTCACTCGTCTACGAGTGGGTCATTGCAGACTCACCCATGTCCATCTCTTGCTGGGTGAAGATCCTCCACAGTGTGCTTATTGTAAAATACCTTACACAGTCGCACACATTTTGTCATCGTGTTGTTGTCTGAAATCAATGTATATAAAATTCTTAAAAATTTATCGCCCAATCTTGACATAATCATCGGTGAAACGCCACATCCAGGCTTGTTTCCCTTTCTTCGCTGTACAGGTTTTTATAATGAAATCTGAATCCTGTGATTTTTTGTCTGTTAATCTGTATTTCAGTTTTACAATTTTTTGATTTTCAATTTAACAACTTTTTTTGATTCTTAATTTAACAATTTTTTGATTTTCAATTTCTCAATTTTCAATTTTGTTTTTTAATTTTCTTTTAATGTAATAATCTATCTTGTATATATTTGCTATTTTATACTATCTCTGTTTGTTTGATTTTTATGTGCCTTTAATGTTTAATTTATTGTTTCGGCTATTTCATTCTCAAAATTCCTTTCTCCTGTGTTTATTTTTCTTTTTTTAACTGTTACTTTGTTTTTTTTTTAATTTCGTCTTGTTTGGCGCAGTTTGTCCTTTCAGGAATTAGCGCCATTAAATTCCAACCAACCAACCAACCTTTCAAAAGAGAATTAAGTTGCGTCCTTTGTTCAGATGTTAGATTTTTCCCTTCGTCTTTGCGTAACTCGTATGGATTAACCTTGACTGCGGCAACTGGGATTTCATCTTTTGCGTCAAATTCCTCTACAAATGGATATCTTTTTCTAGGCGTATCACCAAAATACCATGTCCTCTTAGCAGTATCTAGAACTATGTTAGCCTTGTGCAGGAAATCCATACCTAAGAGTGTTCGATTACCTATTGCATGAGGTAAAATAATAAACTCAGTTTCAAAAATTCTTCCTTCAATTTCTACTGGCACGATAGCAGAGAGAGTTTCTCGAGCCTGGGTGATTCCATCGGCCAACGTTACATCATGTGTACTGGGATTCAAGGTAATGCCAGTTTCTTTAAACAATTTATGCATGCGTTCGCCTGCAATTGAGCGATTTGCCCCTGTATCTGCACACACCAACACCTTTTTGTTGCAGAGTGTAATAGGCACATTTGGAGCAGGAAAGGTTGCAGAGTTACAACTATATAGCAGAAGTCGCTGTGCTTGCACATTTTCCTTTTTAACCACAGAAGAACAGTCCGGACATTTTCGCTTAATGAAACCCGGTTTTCCACACCCGTAACAGGCAATAGCGTTTTCTTTTTGTTTGTTAGCAATTGTGAGATTAGGCCTGGACATACCTGGAACGTGAGGTGTATACGATTTCTTGAAACCTTATCTATTAATATACTCTTTTTTACTGTTACCTATAACAGGATCTCTTTTAGCAAACGTGGACCTTATATTTTCATAAGCATCCAGTTTTTCAGCTAGAATATCTGGAGAAGTGAGGTTTTCCCACTCATCTAGCATATGTTCCTTACACTCGAAGGAAACACGCCGTTTCATTTGATCAGCTAGGATAAAATTTTGTAAGGTTTCGAAAGACGTAACATTAAGCTCCTTGAGCCAATTTTCGAAATAAGCTCGTAATTCGAAATAATAATCTCGCCAGGTAATCTCTTTAAGCTTTCGATGAGAAAAGAACAGCTGCCTAAACTTTTCTGCACTAAGTTTGAAGCGTTTTAATAACAATTCTTTAACGTGAGGGAAACTAGAAGCCTTTTCTTCCGATTCACGGGCAATGAGAGTTGAAACCGAACTTGGAACAACACTGAGTAAGTACGACACCCACATATTCTCAGGAACCTTAGAGAGCTTTAACTGCCTTTCCAGGAGCACAAAGAACAGAGTGATATCATCACTATCTGTCTTAAATGTAGGCAACAGCTTCTGCACATCAATTCTACCCTCCGGGTGAGAAAATGATCTCGCTGTATCAGCACCTACCGCTCCACTGGTTTCGTTTCGGCTTTGCACTTGCAATCTGAGCTTCTCAAGTTCACAATTAAGTTCAAATTTTCGCTTTTCGAATTCTAACTCCTCTGCCCTACGTTTTTCTTCCAAAGCTTCGCGCTGTCTTTTTTCTTCACGAACCGCAATTTGATTTCGTACTAAGGAATTTATAACATCCTCTTCATAAAGAGGGGAAGATTTTATCATATCTCGAAGTTCAAATACCTTCATTGAATTTTGTACATCCAAATTCATTTCAACAGCAATTTCGAAAAGGTCTTCTTTACGCGCTTTGTTCAATTCTGCCATTTTTAAAAATTTTAACTAAAAAGGTCAGCAACTAAAATTTTGAATACACTAATCGAAAAGTTCTACACCGTTCCCCAAACACTAGGTTCACCGCTAAAGCTTACATTAAGCATATACAAATAATATTTGCATACATCAAAATAAATTTCGAAATAATCATAAATTTTCACTTTACGTAAATAACAACCAGAAATCATAAATTCACACAATGTTTAAAGAAAATGTGAAATCAAAAGTAACGATTTTAAACATAATTATTCAAAATCAAACATTAACATACTATCAGTATTCGAAATCATAATTAACCACTTTAAATAATACGGAAAGAACCACGTTCAATTATATTATAATTAATGTGTTTGCTCATAAACAAGCAGTTATAATTACTTGCATCAATTTATTTCATACACCAGAAACGAAAGTATAAATTGAGATATCTTTTCACTGTTTAAATTTTAAAATATATGACACACAAAACACGTTGTTATTCTAAAATAAAATATACTCATACACCATAAAATTCCACATATCAACATAAATCGTTTTAGAAATCAAAACTATTAATCAGAACATAAAATTAAGCATATTGGTTTTGGTTTAAATGATAGAGAAATACTTATCCACTGGGAGAGAAATAAACACAAAATGGAATAAAACCATAATTAACATAAATCGTTCTAGAAATCAAAACTATTAATCAAAACATAAAATTAAGCATATTGGTTTTGGTTTAAAATGATAGAGAAATACTTATCCACTGGGAGAGAAATAAACACAAAATGGAATAAAACCAGCTGGGATTTTTATCAGGATGACATTCTTTAGCTAACTTTCTATGCCTTTTAATTTCCGTATCTGTAGCATTTGGAGACACTCCTAACAAATCACATAACTTTATCACCATCGACGACTTGAAAACACCATTTGAAGACACTTTCCATTTTAAAAAAAAGGAGCTTCACTTTTCAAAACCGAAATTTCACACAAAAAAATTTCAATTCGAAGTGGACTCGGCCACGAGTTGGGCGCCAAAATGTGTTATGGTTGACACACAAGAACTGCAACATTTTTAACACAAAACACATTTATTTTCTTATTTTCACCACACAAGAAGAAAACACTGATACATCACACACATCACAACTAACATCATCGCAACTCTAGCGGTGAGCCTAAAAACTCGGTTGGAGCGGGAGGGAAAAAAGGGGGCCACGCGGTTTTCGCCACGTGCCTGAATACCGGGCCGTTACAAAATTATATTATCAATATTTTGCAAGTTTAAGATTTTATAAAAGGTGACAGAAGGGATGCTGTAATATTGCAATCAAGACATGTTACAGGTGATTTCTGCATCATAATCACATCAGAAGCAGCGTTGGCATGATTTAAGTTGATTTTTTGAAAAAATCATTGATTTAAATCATTTTTTTTTTCACTTCTTTTAAAACCTCTATTCCAAAGACAGGAGAATTGGTAATCATTCAGCACAGTAATACCAATAAGTAAATAAGTGTCAATAGATCGCATGTGCTTTCCAAGAATTGAGGAGTTTTGTTATCAGAAAGTATGTAATAGGGGTAGTACAAAGACTAGTCATGACTAGTGGAATTCATTTTATGTAGTGTGTGGTAAAGAGAGTATTACAGAACTTGAAATCCAGTTGGTATACCAAATGTCAACAGCCATGGCTTCATCTCCTGGAATGGAAAAAGTTTTCTTCTTTTGGTATTGTTCATTCTAGCCTCCATAACCTATTAGGAGTGGATAAAGCATCGAAGCTAGTGTTTTTATTGAAACAATTAAATCCATCATTCGGTGCTTAAAAAATATTGAAATAATTGTGATTTGTTTTTTTTTAAATAAATAGTTTGCTTTAAAAGAATATTCAATTTGTTCTTTAAATTAACATCTTATTTAGTTTGCACTATCCAATTACAAAATAATGGAATGTATTTAGATTAATATTTATATATTTAATTTTAGGTAATCAGTGTGTAGAATATACTAGATAGATATGTTACTTCTTATAACAAAGTATTCTATGTATATTGCAAAAAACATAAAAACAACAATTAAAATTAGTATTCAGAAAAATTAAAACAATCCGATTTAAAGAAAAAAAAATTAGTTTTAGGGGGGGTTGATTTAAAAAAAAATCGTGATTTTTTTCCAACCCTGATCAAGATTTAATTTACTAAAACTGTTAAAACATATATTTATTAACTAGCATATAGGCCGTCATATGACGGGATCAATAAAATTTTTAATTTTCCAGAATTGTAAAATACCCTGTGAGGCAGATAAAAAAAATGATTTTATTTTTGGCTGAGCATTATCTGATACTCACTTTGTTTACCTTCAAATTCCTCTAAAGTCTCCTGATACTATGAATGTAGTTTAGAATTACGTTGAATTCATTTAGTCAAACAGTGTGGATATGCATGAAAAACAAACACACAAACGGACAAATTTCTTAATTTTCAAAGATATATAGCCTAAACGCTAGATGTTAATTAGTCCGTGAAATAGGCTTCTAGACTTTTATTAAACGTATTTGTTGTTAATACCGGTGATAAAATTTTCATTGCAGCAAAAATAATCGATGTTTAAATTTAAAATTAACACATATGTACCTAATATATTATTTAATACAAATATAAAGGAAAATTATTCACGTGATATCTAAATTCAGTGATAAAAATATGAAAATACTGCTGACGATATTTAAATAATTTAAAATAAGAAATGATTGAATGAGATGGTTAAAGGAATGACGTCATAATGCTGGAAAAAAATGTTATTTTTACCTATTTATTATGTGACTAGCATATAGCCCATCATATGACGGGATTAGTAAAATTTTTAATATTCCAGAACTGTTAAGTACCCAATGAGGCAGGTAATAAAATGGTTTGTTTTTTGGCTGAGAATTATCTGGTTCACTCTCAATAGTTTATTTATCGTCATACTCCTCTAGAGTCTCCCGATCCTGTAATGCAGTTTAGAATCACATGGAATTCATTTAGTCAAACCATGTGGTTATGTATAACAAACAAACTTCTTAATTTCCAAATATATAAAATTAAAAGTTAATATTTAGTCCTCGACTTATATAAAAGAATTTATTGTTAATAGATGATAAAATTTTCATTACAACAAAAAATAATCGATGATTGAATTTAAAATTATCACTCGACTTATATCAAATAGAAAAGATTATTTGCTTAATATGTAAGTTCAGCGATAAAACGTATGAAAATAATGCACGCGATATTTAAATAATTTAAAACAAGAAATGATTATATGAGATGGTTAAAGAATGACGTCATAATTAAAAAAAAATTTATCATTTATATACTTAATCTATTATTTAAGTCAAAATCCATAGGTACAAGAAAAATTTGCTTAATATGTAAGTTCAGCGATAAAACGTATGAAAATAATGCACGCGATATTTAAATAATTTAAAACAAGAAATGATTATATGAGATGGTTAAAGGAATGACGTCATAATGCTAGAAAAAAAATGTTATTTTTACCCATTTATTACGTGAATAAATTGATAAATTTAATCGCCTGCCCTTAGCCGAGGAATCCATTCCAGGTACAACCGCTTCAAAAATTTGCCGACAGACACCTTAGGCTATTATTATATAGGGGATAAATTGATAAATTTAATCCCCTGCTCTTAACCGGAGAAAATAGGGCTCAAAATAATGGCATTAAACGCTCGAAAAGGGGGGGAAGGGGTGGATTTCGAACGTTTTAAAGACTACCGTGTTTTCCGCTGTGATGTGAAGCATTTATACAAATTTATTTTAGAATCGGATCGATAGTTTAGGAGAATATAAACTTTCAATTTTGCTAACCCTAACTCATCAAGAAATTAATATGGGTACCTGTATTCATTCCAGGTCCAACCGCTTCATAAATTTGAGGACAGATAACTGAGGCTATTATTATAATTACCAGCATATAGCTCATCATATGACGGGATTAGTAGAATTTTTAATATTCCAGAACTGCGAAGTACCCAATGAGGCAGGTAAAAAAATGGTTTGTTTTTTGGCTGAGAATTATCTGGTTCACTCTCTATTTATCGTCATACTCCTCTAGAGTCTTCCGATCCTGTGAATTCAATTTAGCATCACGTTGAATTTATTTAGTGGCTATGTATAATAAACAAACACACAAAAGAACCAATTTCTTAATTTCCAAATATATATAAATTAAGAGTTAGATATTTATTAGTCCGTGAAATAGACTCCTAGACTTATATGAAAAGAATTTATTGTTAATATCAGTGATAAAATTTTCATTGCAACCAAAAATAATCGATGATTCAATTTAAAATTATCACGTATGTACCTAATCTATTATTTAAGTGAAATATAAAAGAAAATCATTTACGTCATATCTGAGTTCAATGATAAAAGATATTAAAATAGTGTAGACGATATTTAAATAGTTTAAAATATGAAATGATTCAATGATATGTTGAAAGGAATGACGTCACAATGCTGGAAAAAATTGTTATTTTTACCTATTTATTAAGTGATAAATGGATAAATCGAATCGCCTGCTCTTAACCGGGGAAAATAAGGTTTGAAATAGTGGCATTAAACTCACGAAAAGGGGGGAAGGGTTGGATTTGGAACGTTTTAAAGACGACAGTATTTTTTGCTGTGATATGAAACATATTTATACCAATTTATTTTAGAATCGGATCGATAGTTTAGGAGAAGATAAACTTTTTTCGCTTTGAATGGACGCCTCTATCCATTCCAGGTCCAACCGCTTCATAAATTGGAGGACAGACGGACAGATAACTTAGGCTATTATTATATAGGGATAATGCAACAAAGAAGATTAATTTTTTTTGTTATGCTTTGTAATACTTTGCTTATTACAGTATATGCACTATACTGTAATAAGCAAAGTATATGTTATACATTAATTTATTAATTAATTAAATATTAATGTTTACAGGTGTTCTTTCAAAAGGTATAAATTTCCCACATTAAAAAAATGGCATTCTAGTATTAAGTCACTTATAATTATTATCCCTATATATTAATAGCCTAAGTTCTCTGTCCGTCTGTCCTCAAATTTATGAAGCGGTTGGACCTGGAATGGATACCGTATCCATATTGATTTCTTGATGAGTTAGGGTTAGCAAAATTGAAAGTTTATATTCTCCTAAACTATCGATCCGATTCTAAAATAAATTGGTATAAATATGCTTCACATCACAGCGGAAAGTACTGTAGTCTTTAAAACGTTCGAAATCCACCCCTTCCCCCCTTTTCGTGAGTTTAATGCCACTATTTTGATCCCCATTTTCTCCGGTTAAGAGCAGGCGATTCGATTTATCACATAATAAATAGGCAAAAATAACATTTATTTCACAGCATTAGGACTTCATTCCTTTAACCATCTCAATTAATTCTTTCTTATTTTAAATTATTTAAATATCGTCAGCAGTATTTTCATATTTTTATCACTGAATTTAGATATCACGTATATAATTTTCCTTTATATTTGTATTAAATAATATATTAGGTACATATGTGTTAATTTTAAATTTAATCATCGATTATTTTTGTTGCAATGAAAATTTGATCACCGGTATTAATCACAAATACATTTAATAGAAGTCTAGGAGCCTATTTCACGGATTAATAAATATCTAGCGTTTAGGCTATATATCTTTGAAAATTAAGAAATTTGTCCGTTTGTGTGTTTGTTTTTCATGCGTGATTCTAAACTACATTCATAGTATCAGGAGACTTTAGAGGAATATGAAGGTAAACAAATTATTGAGTGTGTACCAGATAATGCTCAGCCAAAAATCAAATCATTTTTGTTACCTGCCTCACAGGGTATTTTACAATTCTGGAAAATTAAAAATTTTACTGATCCCGTCATATGACGGCCTATATGCTAGTTTCATATAGTAGACAAATAGCAGTTGAATGGCTGTTTTTGGTGACGTTTCATCAAATCCAGAGAATGTGGTCTTTAGTCTCTTGCCGTTCGCTATTCGAATCTCATTGTATTAAAAAACTTGTTCTTCCAAGATCTATTAATCTTTACAGTTGTCTCCAGGGTTGGGGGAAAAAATCATTTAAAAAAAAAAAAATCAGATTGATTTGATTTAAATTAGATTTTTTTAAATTTTTATTTTCTGAATTCTAATTTTAATTGTTGTGTTTTTATATTTTTTGCAATATACATGGAATAGTTTGTTATAAGTAACAACTTATCTATCTAGTATATTCTACACACTGATTACCTAAAATTAAATACATAAATCTTAATCTAAATACATTTCATTATTTTGTAATTGGACGGTGCAAACTAAATAAGATGTAAATTTTTTAAAGAACAAATTAAATATTCTTTTAATGCAAACTATTTAATTAAAAAAACAAATCACAATTATTTCAATATTTTTTAAGCAAAGGAATTATGGATTTAACTGTTTCAATAAAAACACAAGCTTTGATGCCGTATCCACTCCTAATTGGCCCCTCAGGGGGTTTGCCTTCTTTAGGTAAACACGGGTGTCGCAGTCCCGAGGTACCCCAGCGATCTCCTCACCTTTCTTATTTCCCCTCCTCTTGTCTGCTACTTTTCTCTTTTGTTCCCCCTCGTTGCGGTATCCTTCTCGGAGGTGAGGGCTTTTCTCGTGATGCTATTCTCTATACTGAGCATAGCCTCTCGAGGACTGTTTGCCGTGTGTGGAGATCCGTGTCCCCGGAAAGGGGATCCTGGTAATTGAGGGAAACCGACACATTACTTTGGCCCCTGCTTCGGGTAAACGGGAGGTGCATATTGGCCCGTATGCATCAATCGGCTGGTCGTCACCCTTTGTGGTCCGGCTTAGGGTCAAGTGCGCTTGGTGTTACCTAGGCCCTGCGTTAAGGGTGGTAGGCGCTTTAGGGATACTAGGTGTGCGTATAGGCCCCGGCTAGCACTTGTGCGTTTTCTGCATCCCCTTGTTGGGCTCCGTGGTGGGTGGTGCCGTCGGGGGTCTGAATTCCTTTCTTTCATCATGGTTCATGAAACGCTCTCTATGTCCTGTGCTGTCAAAGATTATTACAAAAGGTACTTCATTATCCAAAAATGTGATGGGTCATTTGAAACTGTCTCGCCATTCCTGATATCGAAAACACTAGAGACCTCTGTAGGTACTCTAAAGGCTATCAAAAAGCTCCGGTCTGGAGACCTTCTGGTCAAAGCTGGTGGGGGAAAAACAAGCCTGTGCATTAAGTAAGTGTACATCTCCTGGTCCCTTCAAAGTTACTGTGAAACCTCACGGATCACTGAATACTTCCCGAGGTGTTATATCTGAGCAAGAACTGATCAGAACCCCCAGAAGACGAGATACTCGAAAACCTCAGAGATCAACGAGTGTGTGGCGTTCGTCGTATCATTTTGCTTAAAAATGGCGAAAATATACCTACAAAACATTTGGTGCTTACTTTCGACACTCCAGCACTTCCGAATAGTATCGAAGCTGGATATCTAAATTGCAAGGTTAGACCCTTTGTTCCTAACCCTCTGCGTTGCTTTAAATGCCAGTCGTATGGACATTCACAGACATACTGTTGAAAGAACCAAACAGTATGTGCGCAATGCTCTGAAGTTGGACACGATAAAGATGCCTGTGAAAAAGATCCACACTGCGCTAACTGCAAAGGCAGTCATCCAGCATACTCTCGAAAATGCCCGAAGTGGTTATATGAGAAAGAAGTCCAAGTTGTAAAGTTTAATAAAAATATTTCGTTTTTAGAAGCTAGGAAATTGGTTGAATCTCGATCCCCGAAAGTCGGGATATCATACGCTAGTGCCGCTGCTAAATATGTGAAACATATAGGCATCCAAACCGATGTATCTTTTGGACATAAACACTCATTACCGAGTTCCCCTGTTAGAAGTCAGTCAAAAGGTACTTCAAAACCCAAGTCATCGACCAGACCATCCAAAACAGAATCGTCAAAAACCAGTCCAAGTCCTAAAATACCCCTTTCAAAAACTGTTCGTGCTACTCCTGTGATATCCTCTCCAAAGCTTAGCATGAAAACAATTACTAAGCAGAAGAAATCCTTAGGGGGCTCTCGAAAGCAGAGAGACCCAAAATTTTTAAAAAAATCCGGAAAATCTCCGGAAATTTGCTACATCTGAGATGGGGCTTAGACTCTATCCTACAAGCGAGGACATTGGCATGGAGCCACCACTTTTACCCCCCTCTGCGCCTGGGTCTTGCTTATCATCCACCTCTTGATAGCTTCCTTTATCTCCTGGAACTGCCGTGGCCTTCGTCCTAATTGGGCCGATGTTAAATCCCTTATCTGGGACTTCAATCCTGTGTGTTTCGCACTTCAGGAAACTTACCTGAAGCCTGCTGATCATTTTAAAATTCGTCGTTACACTTGTTCTCGTAAGGATAATGACAGCGGTGGTAGAGCATCTGGCGGTGTTGCTCTTTTCATTTCGAATGATTATCTGTCCACAGCCATATCTCTTCAAACTTCATTGCAAGCTGTTGCCATACGGGTACATACCCAGCGGCTTATCACTATTTGTAATATTTACATACCACCTTCCATCTCTGTTGACCAGCATGAACTTGATGATCTAGTGCAGCAACTCCGTGAACCTTATATTTTACTTGGCAATTTTAACGCACACAGCCCGATATGGGGTAGTAAAGATACCAATGCCCGGGGTCAACAAGTAGAAAAACTTATTGCAGATCACAACCTCTGTCTTCTAAATAATGGGGAGAATACATATTTTCACGAACCCAGTCGGACCTTCCATTGTCTGGACCTTGCCCTCTGCACGCCTTCACTTTTCCCACACTTCAATTTTTTTTTGTGGGTTCTGAGCTATTTCACAGTGATCACTACCCGATTTTTGTTTCGCCAGCTGATAACGAAAATGGCATCTTCAAGCCATCATACTATATCTATGACCGAGCTGATTGGCCAACGTTTAAGTCTCAGGCTGTTATAACCTCAAACATGGTTGCAGGTGACATTGATAATGCCGTTGATACCGTCACTCGTATCATTTTGAATACGGCCGATTTGACCATTCCTAAAAGTTCCCCCTTCCGTGGCCGTCATCGGAAATCTTGGTGGAATGAAGAGTGCCAAACTTCTATTAGGGTACAGCGAAAAGCTTGGAACGTCTTTCGACGATCTCCCACAAGTGAAAATCTAATTGCCTTTAACCCATTAGCGCCCAGTGATCTATTTTTAGATCGCTAAACATGGCTTGGTAAAACTCGCTTTTAGATGACCTTAAAACCACCCCACACATTCTATACTGCACAGGGGGCAAGACAAGGCATGCACCTGTTTACCAACAAGTGGTTTTCTTGTTTTGTTTATATCATAGATCTAAAGCGATAAGAGAAAGTTTGTATCGCCCTTTCGTTCCGCCGTTTTTCTACGTTTCTTAGCATAAACACTGAAAACAGCTAAGTAATAAGCGAAAGTTAAATTTTTTTTGGCGATTTAATATCTTCATAGATGTAGCTATCAGAATATAAACCGATGTTATCTTAAAACAAAT
The DNA here is from genome assembly GCA_032207245.1 of Pardosa pseudoannulata. Classification (NCBI taxonomy): domain Eukaryota; kingdom Metazoa; phylum Arthropoda; class Arachnida; order Araneae; family Lycosidae; genus Pardosa; species Pardosa pseudoannulata. Next base: position 157,572,499 of record CM063506.1, on the reverse strand, counting down.
ATAAATAGTAAAAATTAGTGCCAAAATACTGCTGATCTAGAAATAGATCACTGGGCGTTCGGGCGTTTTTTTTCCTGACCCTAGTAATATTACGTTTTTTCAACTTTAGATGAAAATATGAGTTGAAAAGTATTTAATAGCTTTCAGGATGCAGTTGATTATATGTTTTCTGAACAAATTAAAGAGGATATTATTGCCATATCCACTGATGTAGATGAACTGACAGATGAAGAGAAAATAGACGATAAGTTACATGCTCCATTTGTAAATGATATTGTTGGTAAAATAGAAGTAATATCAAAATATGAGTGTGATTAAATAGATTTACCTTCAACGTTTGAGAGGAAGCCTAAAATATTAAAAACAGAAAAGCCAAAAATTGTTTGGAAAAAAACCCCGAATTATACCAAATGGTCGGAATTAGGGGAAACGTATAAGAATAATATTTTGGCAATGGAAAATGATCTTGCAAATTCATCTTGCATCATTGCTTTGAAAAACATTTTTCTGATGAAGTATATAACGTAATTGTTGATGAGACTATTTTCTATGCTAAAAATGTCAAAAACGACCATGATTTAATTATCACTAAAGAAGATATAAAGATATTTATAGGGTTTTTGATATATTTTGGCTATCTTACTCTTTCAAGTGAAAGATATTATTGGAGTGATGTAGAAGATTTAGTGATAGGTCTTGTACAGGAATCTTTTAATAAAAATGCTTACCTAAAAATAAAGTCATATATTCATTTCTAAGACATTTCAAAAGCAGAGGAACGTAAGAATGACAAATCAAGATAAAACTCCTTTTGGAGAGAATAAGAGGTAAAATATGGTACTGGTGTCTTTCACTCAAATAATTGATATGGCTGTAGTTAATGCAAGTATTCTGCCCAGAAATATTCATAAAGGTGATTCTATGCCCATGTAAGATTTTGCTGTTGCTGTAAAATATCTAAAATTGGGAATCGGAAAAAAAGTTTTGAAAGGTCGACCTTACAGTTTTCCTTCATCCTCAAAAGCTAATCTCAGTCATGATGTTCGCTTTTATAAAAGGGATCACAATATGGGACAAAGAAAGGGCAAAAGACGCTGTCGACTTGTAGGGCGCCAAGGAAGTCCCCTAACATATTGTGTGAAGTGCGATGAAACTTTATGCAAGAAGTGTTTCTTCAAATTCCACACTAAATTGTAGGAACATTGAAATTTTATTATTTTAAAATAATTAAACTTTACTAAGTACATTCTGTAATATTGTGAAATTCTGCATAAATAAACGTTTTTTAAAAGAAAATACATTAGTTTTTATCTATTTGGTTCGATTTTACCACGTTATTGAAGTACTAATGATTGTTGTGTATTTGCTAAAATATATCCTCCGAACGCCCAGTGATCTATTTTTAGATCAGCATTTTTAAAAAAAACTAAGATACGTATTGATAAAATTCGATAATAATATTCATGTTGATGGTAAAAGACACCCAATTTATGAATTATATGTCAGTGCGTCAAAATAAAATAATTTGGGCGTTAATGGGTTAAGCGTGCACGTGCTGCTGCCAGGAGAATTCGTAGACGTAGTCAAAAAGAATCTTGGATACAGTATGTGTCGGGCATCAGTGGCGCTACTGATGGTCGTCAGCTTTGGACCCGAGTAAAAAGGTCAATGGGAATTTCCCCTGACCGTCAAGTAGCCTGCTGCCTATTATGTGGAAGAACGAGTGGGACTTGTGTGTCAACAATAAGCTTCACAACATTACTGAGGACATTCGATCTTTCCCGGATAATGTTAGTCGTAAGCACGACGTTTTAATTACTCGCTTGCGTATTGGGCACACTCGTCTCACACATAATTACTATCTTTCTAATGACCCCAAACCCCGATGTTCTTTCTGTCAAGCCCCGCTAACTATTTTACATTTACTTACATCTTATAGTCACTTACAGCCTGCGTATGTCTTATTTTTTGGTGTTCGGCATCCTACCATAATGGAGTTACTAGATGAACCCCCGCATCCCTGTCTTTTATCCTTTTTACGTTTTATAGGCTTATTTTGGTCTATTTAACTTTTTTTCTATGAAGTGTTTTAGTATTTTTTACATCTTTTAATTAAAATTTATTGTGCTTTTAGCTTTTTAATGTTTCATCCTTTTTACCTTTTACATACTTATCTGGTGTAATTGAGTTTTTACATTGCAGACTTTTTTATAACTTTATTAAACTGGTACGGTTTTACCTTGTTATTAGGTTAGGGCTCTTTTATCAGTTAGGTCTTGTTTTATGAAAACACCTTGTGCTTGGCGCTTATGTCCTAAACAGGACCTTGCGCCGTAAAACTCCAACCAACCAACCAACCACTCCTAATCGGTTACGAGGTCTAGAATGAACAAATACCAAAAGAAGGAAACTATCTTTCCATTCTAGTGGATAATGCGACGGCTGTTGTCATTTGGTAGACAAACTGGATTTTAAGTTCTGTAATACTCTCTTTACCCCCCCCATTACATAAAATGAATTACACTAGTCATAACTAGTCATTGTACCTACCCCTACTACATACTTTCTGATAACAACCTTTAAATTCTTGGAAAACATACTATCTATTTACACTTATTTACTTATTGGTATTTTTGTGCTGACTGATTCCCAATTCTCCTGTCTTTCGAATGTAGGTTTGAAGAGAAGTGAAAAAAAATGATTTAAATCATGCCAACCCTCTTTGTCCCCATTCATTATGTTACTCTCTGTACCTGCAAACATTATGTATGTAACGTGCGAATTTTATATTCGCCGTTGTATTAGAAAATAGCCCTTGCTATTTTTAATTGCCCTGGCTTAATGGGCAGACGTAAGTAAATTGCAGTCGCTCGATTAAAACAACAGCGAAGTCCGTGGTGGCACTTTAACCTTATTTCAGACTGAATAAGGACATCTTTACCCGAGCACCGATTGATGACGTAAACACATTTCCATTACTTATTTCTCACAACAGCGAGCAATCGGGCGAATTCTTTGCCAAGAGCTATTATGTAGCAATTAGAAGGAGTGAACCCATTGCCTTGGGTCAGCTGGAAAATGTGGCCAGTTGACAGAAAATGAGCATTTATTCCAGAGTTAGCTTTGAGGGGCTGATAAAAAGAATTTAAGCCAGCAAACATTCAAGATATACGGATGGGAAAATAGATATGAAAGAATGAGAAGGAGAATTTTAGATAGATATTTTAGGTGTTATAAATTTGATATATTACAGACATATATAGAGAGACAAGCAGTAGAACTGTAATATATAGTTCCCGCATTATTTGTTTGATTCATTTGGTCCCAAATGGGTTCCCATAGAACCAATATTATTTTTCCTGGATTATTCGTATGACCTCATTAATTGACCAAAAGTTTAGTCCTGTCAGTTTATTCTCTCGGAAATATCGTTTTGTTGGCTTCTAAAAAAAAATAAAATAAAAAAATAATAAAAAAAAAATAAAACGGGAAATGAACAAGTATTTCGTTAAGGCAGGGTTTAGTTAATTTAAAACTGTGCCTGTTAAAAATTGTGATTCGTTCCAGGACGTTTGAAACAATTTTCTTGGCGTAAATTTCAGGGATTACATTGCAGTTTATTGTTACCTAATAACTTACCGTGTTTTTGTGGAACGCAAGATGCTTTGTCAAATTTAAAATAATGTTATGGCTACAGTGACAGTCATTGTGTTATTTGCAGAGCTAAGGCGATGAGAATAGTCATTCTGTGTAGTCAACTGATCCACTTGTATAAGAAGGTATTAATTGCAAAATATTTTTAAAAATTTATGAATATCTTTGTTATATTTTGTAAAAGGTTGTATAGTAGATCGAAGTTCCACAATATATACATACAGGAACTCGCAAGGAGACAATCGTCATAATCGTTAGTATGCTAACAGTACGGGTTTAAATCCTTGGCAAGGCTTGTCTCGAAATAAAACTGGGTTACGATGCCTGCGACCCAATTGATAAGACCGAATTGACCCAAATCCATCAATTATCCCAATCAATCATCAATCCCAAACCTATCAATTATCAATTGATAATTGATAACAAACCCTAATTGTTTCATCCTTTAGACTAGAATGCGTTATGAGGTACCAAGTTCAAAAAGGACATAAATGTAAAGTTGGGATTGTACATCTTCGACACATAAAAGCGACGTGGGATTTCTCCAAGGGCAAGATTAGTATCAAATCCTTTTTACCTAAGGCAGGAAATTTAGTATTTTTTTAGGTATTTATGACCTGAATAACTTATATTTTTCTTCTTTTAGGTAAGAGGCATTACAGAAGCGTGGTCGAGAATAGGCATGGTGCAAACAACTGTGCGTCTACTAAGTCTGAAGAAACACTTGTTGAATGTCCTGACAACAAAGCAGGAATAAATTGTGACAAATCTATCGAAATGGAAACCATGAATGATCTTTCTAGTATAGAAACAGTTAGTCCTAGAAATCCACAAGTTCCTCTTTCTGTTGGAAATGACAAGAATTCATCGAAGTTATTGGTCATGCCGACTGATATTTCTTTTTCGCATCAGACCAATCTTCCGAACTGTACCTCGACAGTAGATGATAGAAGCAGTTCTTTACAGAACACTGGTGATACGTTGGATAGCGTCAGAAATACTCACAAGTCCAATAATGGTTCAAGATCGGATCTACCTGAAATTAATGGGTGTTCAGAAAATAATTCCAACGCAACACTTTTAGATGCAACGAAAAATTCCTCTCCGGAACTCGGAGATAGTACACCATCTCGAGCAACAGTCTCCTCGCCAGAAAGAAAGTCATCAGTATGTCCTGCGTATAAGGATACTAAGCTGTGTGGCGTATCTGTTATCCCTGAACCCAGCAGCCATCTCTCCACACCCGATCCTGATGTTAAAATAAAGTCTGAACCGGATAACAACGATCCCTCTGTTTCTAGTCCTACACCTACGGAACACAGCACCCATCTCAATTCACCTAGTACTTCGACAGGTGTGAATGCGACACATCGAAATGCTGAAACACCGAGTGTACACTCTGCATGGGAATATAAGGATACTAAGCTGTGTGGCTTATTTGTTGTCCCTAAACCCAGCAGCCATCTCTCCACACCCGATCCTGATGTTAAAATAAAGTCTGAACCAGATGACAACGATCCCTCTGTTTCTAGTCCTGCACCTACGGAACAGGCACTTGAACGCAGCACCCATCTCAATTCACCTAGTACTTCGACAGGTGTGAATGCGACACATCGAAATACTGAAACACCGGGTGTACACTCTGCATGGGAAGCTGGTAAGGCAGAAAGCTTTAATGGGCAGCGGTCATGTGGGGAGGAAAATGCTATTTCTGCGAGGCTTTTAGCCCGTAATAACGCATATAGAAGTGAAAACGATGAAAGTGGTTTGTCCAAAAGAAGATGTCTATCGACACGCTCTCATTTCATCACTAGGGACAAATCATACCTAGTACAGGAGATACGTAGCATATTAGAACGTTTGGACGAAGCAAAACTTGATTATGAGAATAAATGTCGCACTATTTTGAAAGATTACAGAACCTTGTTGAGTAAATTGTCAGATGAATCTGACCCTACATTCCTCATGTCTGAATATGCAAGTAGTTGGAATAGCCTCAAACTCTTTAAGCTGTTTTACAACGAAGGAGATTTGTAAAATTAGATCAAACAAAATAATATAGATGGACAACCTGACAATGATTCCAATTCTAACTAAAACCTTTCGGCAAGTCTTACTCCCCTAATGGCCAGATTCGTAAAAGGGTCAATAATAATGCCTTAGATAGAAGAAGGGAAGTCGCAATATGGTGGAGAATGCACAGATTCAGCTAATGTGTTCTACTGAATGTCATGAAATATCACTTGATGTTAGAAAATTATATTTTTACGAATATCGATCGAATAGTTAAATATTTTCATGACATTGTTAACTACATTAGGAATAAACTTTAAAAAAATAAATATCTAAAAAGTAGAAAATTTATTAAATTTCATTTTTTAAAATAGTATTTCTGTTATAAATAATGCAAACAGTTCTTTTAGTCCAATATTTGATGCCCAACATTCAGCGGTATTCAAAATAAGGACCAACATTTGTACGACATTGACCGATATATTTGTGTTATCTGGATATTTGTTACACAACTAGTTTCGAAAAACTTTTTTTTCCAGCTATGTGAGTAAGAATTTTAGACCAAAAGAATTTGCATTTTAAAGGATTTTTAATTAACATGTGCAATAATTGTGTGCTAAAAAGATGAGAATTTACGAAAATGTACTTTAGAATTTTCTGAATCCGTGAACGCCTATCTCCTCCCCCCCCCAAGCCACCTGTCGTTTTTGAGGAATTAAAGTTACATACAGACAAACGTGAACTCTATTTAATATATGTAAGACTATCTTGAGAGCCACGGTAGCTCAGTTGCAAAGGCATCGATGCTGTAACCGGAGGGTAGCGGGATCGAGGCTCGAGTCGCCGTGTTCTTTAATGGCACATAATATGTGATCTTGGTCGCAACGTACTTCTAAGTTCCTAAATGATACCTCTGGAGTCCTTGATTCTAAATCACAGAGACCCATTAGGTCTTGTTCTTCAGCCCGCGTGAAGTGAAGCTGTATATTACCCTTAGCCACGGACTAGTCACGGGGTCTGTTGGACCTGGTATAATGCTTTCCTACACCAGGAAGATGAGTAACAGGACTATCTTACATGAATGTGACGCATGTGGTGATCTCCTTTTAACTTTCCCGATTGGCCTATTTCCCGGCCAACTGAAATGAAGTAAAAGCAGCTATTTCGGAATCTTTCCATACTTACTTTATCATGATCGTGAAGACTAAAGATAAAAAATTTAAAGTGAGCAAATACACATATACGATGGAACGTATATAACGGTCTCTTACGTGAAGTTTAAATAAAAATTATTACATTTCAAACGCATAGAAAACATCACCCCGTTCAGGGTATAATATTCCTTAACTTTGGATATAAACTGACAATTGATGTCAGGAGTCACTATGACGTGAGAGAGGGGAATTTATGATACCTAATACCAATCTGGCGACTTTTGACGTCACTATGACTCTAAAGTCGCCCGTGACATATCTCGACCGCAATATGGTAGGACTCGTGCTCTTTTACTTTTGAAAGAAAGTGCTCCTACTTGTTTGACATCTGACGTCAAGCATATCTGAGTGCCCTAATTTTCTCGGCCATTTCCTTTTTCAATGCAGTTGGCAGTACCAATATCTTTATGCCAAACATGACTGCGACGATTTACCACCACCTGGGAGCAGAAGACTCGTTGGCCTGCTTCCCGTAAAGGTATCGTTTGGGAACACTGCGACCACGAACCTACTTTGTGTGCTCCATGAATGAACACCACGGATTTTTGCCCGGTTATGATAACAGCAGCCAAAGAAAACATGCAACATTGATATCACGTCTTATATCTTTTTAATTTCCTTTCTTATATCGTTTTTAACCATTATGTATCACTTTGTTCCAGCTGTTTATTTCTGTACCTTGTGTTTGTCACAGTATGTCCATTCTTTGTTATTCAGTGATATAAAACTCCGATTAACCAACCGTGTAATGCTTTTATAGTATCTGTATTGTAATAATTATGAGGTGTTATATATATACAAATGATTTAAAGAATGTGCTGGCAAATATTTTGTAAACAGTGTATATGAATAGGAGTGGCCGAGACTTCAACCACCAATCGTCCGAAGCTCTTCCTCGAAATTTTATACGAACATTGACAAACTATATTGATGGAATTAGGGGTGGCCGAGACTTCGACCACCAATCGTCCGAAGCTCTTCCTCGAAATTTTATACAAACATTGACAATCTATATTGATGGATTTTAAAATGTAATAAAAGTGTGAAAATCATATTTTTTTTAAGAAATATATATATATTATTTACTTGAAATTTATAAAGATATTTAAACAGATTTTTATCATAGTTGAGATATAATATATATTATAAATACAGTAAAGCAGTGTATTTTAATGCACCAAGTCTCCCAGTAAATCACGACATACGAATCTGCGGTTTCATTGTGGGAAAAATCTGTTCACTGACAACGTCGTGTAAGGGAAATATGTCGACGCATTTGATGCTCACTAAAGGTGCCAATGTAGAATAATTATTATACATACAACAGAAAAATAATTTCCTAATTTTATAAATGGAATCTCATGTTTCTAGTTTTGCACGAGTATGTTTTGTATACATGTACATATAATTGTTGGAATTGTTTGGATAAGTTTATGACACGTATGAGAGGTGTTTTGGGGAGAGCGTGCTGAATCATCACCGTTATGCCTTAGCTTCCGTTTACAAATTCCATGTTTGGCATCTCTCCCCTGACACATCTGCAATCCTGTTGATTCGACAAAACAAAAACATACTTCGAAAATTGTATGTCGAGCAGTCTTGTCAAAAGTTGTTTCCAGAGAGGTTTGTTTTAGAGCAACGATGTACTTTTATGCTATACAGGTGTTAATAATATTGTATTTTTATGGTAATGGGTATTCATCCAATATTAATTTTTATATCTTATTTTGATGAATAAAATGTCTATCAAGTACTTAATAGTTGTTGTTGTTGTTTCGAATTCCACACAGACGTACCAAATAAACAGTGACCTGCTTCAACAAGCCCAGCTACAACAAGTTTTATAAAAGTATTCAAGGTATCCGTCTATGTTAAAAACGTCATTTTTTACCAAAAATCATAATTTTTTTTTATTTCTCTATTGTAAAATGTAAACGTTTAGGCTTCTAAATCTGTTTTTGTCTTGTCTCTACGGTATTTTAAAGAAAAGTTACAGCTGTTTAAACATCAGTGACAGCTGTCAAAACGAAACGGAAGTAGCGACTTCAGAACCGGAAGTTGTGAATTTAAAGCCTTTTAAAAGAGCATTTTTGGGGCAAAACTTTTTTAATTTTCATGAGGATTAGTTTAAACATTTTTCTAGTATTTTTAATAATTAGCAACTTGGCAATTAGAAAGTTTTGAAGCAAGAAAGTGTGGGGAATTTTAAACATGTATTTTAATTTTTTAATAGTTACAGTTGCTTTGATAAACTTCAAATGCGTTTTTCTCAGAACGGTATTTTTAATAAAATGTTGAAACTTGAAATATGATTTCTCAAAAAGTTCTTAAAATATTTTGTTGAAAATTATTATGAATGCTTTTGACAGTATTTACTAGTGAACGACTTAAAAGCTTTAAATTTGGATAATTTTTAATGATGTTACACTCACAGATATAAAGGTAACGAAGATTCGTTAAAAATTCAATGTGTGTGATTTTGAAGGACCAACATTTTTTACCGAATGTAAATTAAGCAAAGATTTAAGGTGATTCACCAGTCCAGTGTTTAAGAAATGTGTTGCATAAAAAAATATTGAAATAATTTATTAAAAAATTAGACCTTTTGAAAAAACCCGAAATTTTTTTACTAAATTTTCTTTATTTATTAGAAATTTTATTAAAACTTCTGTAGGAATAAATTTTTTAAGTGTAATTCTCTACGATAATATAAAAAATAAATCTAAAAATGTAAAAACATGAACTAGTTTTTACGTTTAAAGAAAAAAGTTCTCCGAACGTAGACGGATACCTTAAGTCCTAATTATAGATCTAATTAATGAATTTGTATTGCCTTATGCAGATAAAATATCCGTTTCTCATTTTATTACCCATTCATTTGTCCTGATTACAAAATAAAAAAAAATAAAGTATGAAAAAATATTTTAAAAATTGCTTGTATTTAATTGAAAACCTATGAAAGTGCACTTAAAAGTAAAAAAAATTTTAAAACAGGGTATGACAGAAGTGGGGGTGAAAAGCTCCTATATGACAATTGCATTGTGCTAGTATAGAGAAATTCCGTTATCAGTTCCTGTGTGAAAACTGGAAAGTGTTGATATAGAGAAATGGTGTTATGTAGGATGAAGGCAAGTTAATAAAATTGTGGGGTGCTTAGCACATAACAGTTAAATAACACATCGATATTTTTATGTAAATATTACCTTATACCATTATAACTATACTAGCCTAGCATCATATGACGGAATCAGTAAATTTTTCATTTTCTAAAATTGTAAAGCACTCTATGAAGCTGGTAAAAAAATGATTTGTTTTTTGGCTGAGAATTATCAGGTACACGCTCAATAATTTGTCTATATTCATACTCCTCTAAAGTCTCCCGATACTGTGAATGCAGTTTAGAATCACGTTGAATTCATTTAGAAAGATAATTCAAAGTTTTCTTAGTTACATCGAAATTATAGTTAAGTTCTTAATTTTTTTTCATAGTATTTAATGGAAGTAAAGGAATGAAACTATCACCCCGGTAGGCATGGGCCGAGCCCTCTACTTCAGAGATTTCTTTCAATAAACACAAAAATGAAGGCGAGCAGAAAAATTAACAGCTAAAAGATGAAAGGACGCATAAAAATAGACGAGAAGAAAGTTTAAAGATAGAAAACATGAAATGTTTATGTGGCCGGGGACATCCGTACAAAATACGTGAATTTATTATAATAAAAATAATAAAAAGTTGAAAAATAATAAAAATTTATTTTTAAAATAATAAAATAACTTTAGGAATAAGAATTTTTTTAACAAAAAAAGCAGAATGTATTAAATTAATTAGAAATTTAGAAAAATTTGGCAGCGTCGGGGACAGAATCGTTAACCCGAGAAGTACGACAATCAAATTGTAAGACACTCTACTGAGCGTGCCATGCCTACACATGGTAAAGAAACTAATTAGAGTATATGAGGGTCGCGTACGTGATAGAATGGACAGTAGAGGCTTTAATATTGACAGTGATTTTTTTGGTGATATATATATATGAATGATATTCAAAACGATACATTCAATCTCCTGCTCTTAACAGGGAAGAATAAGGCTTGAAATAATACCATTAAACGTTCAAAAAGTGGTGATGGGGTGGATTTCGAACTCGCTGTGAATTTTGCTAACCCTAAGTCATAAAAAATCCAATATGGATTCCTGTATCCATTCCAGGTACAACCGCTTCGTAAATTCACGGACAGAAAACTTAGGTTATTATTATATAGGGGATAGAAAATATGTTAGTTTAAGATCGATTCAAATTGCGCCCTACGTTTTAATTTTTTAATTCCCTATCCAATAAAAGCACCTCTCGTAATTTATCTATACTGGAAATATAATACTGTAAACTACTATTGAATATTCTCCACCCATTTTATGTGATTATCCGTATATAAATTGTCACAAAATTAAAGGCTATTAAATGTAGTAAACTTTTCGGTTTGACATCAGAACAGAGTGCCCCCGCCAACTTGGCGATAAAGCTGTGAGCATAGTAGCCTAACATTTTCTTCTGATCTCGCCGTGTCCCCAAACAATCTGTGTCTATATTTTAATTTTTATTATATTTGTATCCATCTCGGAACAGATGCATTATAAACGCCGGTCCCGTCCGTCATGTTTGTTTGGCGACCAACAGAAAAACGCGTGTTTTGAAAAATAGCCTAATAGAAAAAGATGGCTGCGGTCACATGGTATATTTGAAACACAACATTAACAAAACTAAACTTTAAAAGAAAAAAAAAATCCGATTAACAATTTAAAGCATTAGTAAAATAAAATTAGCATAACAATTATCATTTTTTTACGTTATTTAAAAAATAAATAACAGATTAGTAATATTTATGATATATATCAACAGAATAAACACAATATATAGCATTTAAATAAGCACTAATAGTATAAAAAAAATCTAACATGTGAGAAGGTAACCCTTGTAATAAAAGAAATGCATAATAAATAAATTTAATAACAGATGAAAATTGGAAAGGGTAGCACCACAAACATTCTTCAACACTCCTACCTCCCTTACAAAAACTCTGAAATAATTCTTTTTTACCAAATAATAATAAAAAAAAATTAGATTCAGAATATCGTTGTTCCCTCACACTTGGAGTTTAGAATGAAATGCAAAACCCACCTCACACCTAAGAATATCCTGATATTTTTTAACAATTTCAAAAATAGTAAGAACCAAAATAACTTCACCCGCCATAATCAAATTAACTAAATCCCAGAAAATGATGAGAACAAAAACAAAATGTTCCAAACCAAAGCATCTTGTTTAATTTAGAATATCTTTATACTTTTTAACAATTTCAAAAATAGTAAGAACCGAAATAAATACACCCACCATAACTAAATTACTAAATCCTAGAAAATGATAAGAACAAAAAAAAAAAATTACTAAATCTCAGAAAATAATAAGAAAAAAAAAATACAACCTGACCTAGGCGACTGTAAACCAAAAAAACAGCTAAGATGCAAAATTCTGCAATACTGCCGGGTGCTGACGTCAGAAATCACGTGCATCAATGGGGTGCAAGAACACATTAGAGCTGCCATACCCCACCACCAAAGTCATGGCAAACACTCCAACCTACTCATCGCCCCGTTAAATCGCCAAATTTGGCAAAAAAAAAAAAGAAACACTGCTTCTATAATGCATCTGTATCTCTAGCTCTCCTTGTGTAACCAATTTCTTATGCACTAAATGCGCGTAATGCTTAAAAAAATTAGATATAACAAACCATTAATGGTTCACTATGTCTATTTTTTTTTAAATAAATGTGGAGCTGTTGGCTTTGTAAGCTGTTGAAGGATTCATTGCTCATAAATATAAATGCCCAGTTTCTAAGTGGTTTTGGTTAATTAAGCAAAAGTATATAATTATATTACAATGGCGCACTACACATCCATTAAAATCGCCAAAAAGGCAAGAAATGCATTTTTCGAATGGAATACCTTCGTGTTTTAGTAAACATCGCCAATAATTTCGCCAAATTTGCCAAGGGGCAGGCTATTCTTCAGTATCAGCAATATATTTTTTTCAAAAGCTTAAAAATATGCATAAAGTCAATAAGATATGGAAAAAAATAATGAGATGGTTTAGTTTTAACCCTTTGTTAATGTGAGGTTACAGTTCATTTAACTTCATTCGTAAATCTCCACTTTTACTTATGTTCTTTTTCTTAGGCACTTAACTACTGCATGTTCAGCCAACTGCAATGAAGGAGCAATTAAAATTTGAGTACTCGATCCCAGGGGGATATGTTCACGAAATTTATAATTGAAAAAAATATTTATCTCGTTTAATAAGGTACATACAAAGTTATTCGATTGATTTTAATGATTGTTTTATAGATATCATGTATATTCTTACAGATAATATGCCTACTGGCAGCCAATAACTTCTTTAGAGGAGTTAGCATTGAAGCGTCGTCTATAATCATGCGAAAGTTTTTTGTCCGCACTAATTACTATTTGATAATCTTGAAGATCTTTGGAAAAAGACTGGGAACAGATGCATTATAGGCTCCGGCCCCGTCTGCATGCATTTTTTGGCGACTACCTCAAAAACGCGTGTTTAAAAAATCGCCAAGTAAAAAAACATGGCGGCGGTGCGCGTTTTTCGCAATTTATAGAACGATTCACAATTTAGAACAGATGCATTATAGACGCCGGTCCCGTCCGCCATGTTTTTTTGGCGACCAACAGAAAATCGCGTGTTTTGAAAAATCGCCAAGTAGAATAACATGGCAGCGGTACGCGTTTTCAGAAAGATCACAAAAAAAACATGGTCACATGGCATATTTGAAACGCAACATTAACAAAACTAAACTTTAAAAAATAAATAAATAAATAACAATTTAAAGCATTAAAATAAAATTAGCATAATAATCATCATTTCTTACGTTATTTTAAAAATAAATAACAGATTAGTAATATTTATGATATATATTAACATAAATACAATATATAGCATTTTAATAAGCACTAATATTATAAAAAATATAACATGTGAGAGGGGGTTCCCCCCTTCTAATAAAAGAAATGCAAAATAAATTTAATAACAGATGAAAATTGGAAAGTCTAGCGCAACAAACATTCTTCAACAATCCTACCTCCCTTAAAAAACTTTGAAATAATTTTCTACAAAAACAAAACTCAGATTTTAACAATTTCAAAAATAGTAAGAACCGAAATAACTATACCCGCCATAATTAAATTATTAATTCCCAGAAAATAAGAACAAAACAAAAATGTTCCAAACCAAAGCATCTTGTTTGATTTAGACTATACTGATACTTTTTAACAATTTCAAAAATAGTTAGAATCGAAATAATTCCACCCGTCATAACTAAATTACTTACTAAATCCCCGAAAATGATTAAAAAAAAAATACAACCTGATCTAGGCGACTGTAAACCAAAAGAACAGCTAAGATGCAAATTTCTCGAATAGTGCCGGGTACTGACGTCAGAAAGCACGTGCTAATGCATCTGTACCAGTCAAGAGCATTTCGTGAATGTACAAGGAAACAGCAATACCTTTGTCTAGTTCAGTCAACCAGGGCAGCAACTTCAGGCAGCTTTGTACTAATTATCCAATCACCATTTAAGGAGTCGCTTGTACCTTTATTAACTTTTGTTAGAGAATGTCAAAGATACATTACAAATGGATAGAACACTGAAATATCTAAAAACAGTATTTCAGCTTCAGAGAGTTACCCGTTTTACTCTCTCGCTCATCTGCACTTGTTCAGTTTTAACATCAGCGAAGGAATCGCGCCTTCTTGCAAGAACTCGTGTTGAGTTGAGTTGACACCTCATCAATGTATAAATCTATATCGCAAATTTAGGGTGCTACCCTGTTGTGGTCAAAATATGTCACAGGTGACTTCGTCATAATGATGTCAAAAGTCGCCAGAGAGGAATTTACGATATCAAATTCCCATCTCTGGCGTTATTATGACTCTGACGCAGACTGCGAAATAGCTCGACCGCAATGGGGTACCACCTGTAGATATTGCGTTATAACCAAATAACGTAATTTAACCCTTTGCCCCGTTATCCTCCCCTCTTAGATTTACAATTTTGAAAAACAGTTTTTTAGAGAGCGCCTACGTGGTATATATGATAAGTAAAATTTCACGTGTGCAATATTTCATTGCAATCGGTTCAGTAGATACGAAGATTTCATAATGAGTGGGTGGTATTTGGGTTATATATATATATATATATATATATATATGTTACCTTCAAAGTGTATAACCCAGTTATTTCATAGAATACGTAGGGCTGCTACTCACGGAGATCATATACACACACCAATGGATTATCTAATGACGTCACTAGAACTGCATTTCGGCACATTGAGTTAAGTCGAAGATGGGAGCTTTTGCTCTTCTGGAGCAGATTTACGTCATTACGATTGAAAAAAATCGACTGTTCCGATCGGTTAGAGTCCCTGTAAGTAGCAGCCTAAGGTACTATCATATTTCAGTCGAGATATATCACTGGGATCTCTGCGTCACAATGACATCAGAAGTCGCCAAAGAGGGAAATTAAAATCCTATCTCTGGCGATTTCTGATGTCATTACAATGCAGAAATCGTCTATGACATATCTCGACTGCAATATGGTAGCACCCTAGGTATTTCATGAAATCACTACACAAGTCAGTTTAAAGTACATAATAGATGAAACATTTCATATTTTACCTAGATATTCTATGAGATAACTAACGATAGACCCAGTGGCGTACGGTCCATATGTGCAGGGTGTGCACTGCACACCCTGGCAAAATTATGAGGGACAATAATTTTCTGCACCTATGTCTACCTATCTTTATATGGTATGTAATAAATATTTTTTATAATATATTAAAATATTATGTTGATTTGCTTTGCTTGTATTCCCGCAGTGCGTGTGATACTAGGTGCTGCACCACGTAGCGCGCACACGAACATAGAAGTTCTGATGTGTACGCACTGCAAACTAAATTGAAAATCACGCTTTATATGTATGGCTACTAGAAAAGAACAGCATACTATGGCACTGAGGCAAGTGCAGCTATTTTTCCTACACTTGGCATTCAGAATCTTCCGAAGGTACGGTTTTATTAAGCGTTTTGATTTTTTGCTTCAGTGCTAGTAGAATTCTCATAAGTTTAGCTCTTTTTATAGTTATAACTCGACTACTCGTAGGTAAATATTTTATTTATTGTATTCTTTAAATATAAAAAATAATAATATAAAAAAAAATCTCAAAAATTAGATTTTTAAAATCATGATCACACTGCAGAAAACTACACGTTACTGGATAGCAAAAAAGGGAAACATAAGAAGTCTTGGAAAAGCAAAATACGAAATCAAAAATTTAAAAAAAATAAAATTCTAAAAAAAAAAAATGCTAAAAAACAGTTAAAAAACAAAAATAATCCAAAGCCGTCCTAAAAGAAACGTAAAGCTATGCAGTCCAAGAGTTAAATAGTATTTCAAAGAGCTTTTGTGCCTTATTTCATACTTTAACGGTCAAGTATATTCTATATACCATATCATATATTCATATAATTTGATATACTACTATTATTGTATTTATTTTGGAATATATAGTCAATATGTTATCGAAAATACTAAATCAAGATAAATAAATATATAATGCAGTTATCCGCTATATAATAATAAAAAGAAATCAGGTATATATCTTATACTGATAATAATATAATCATATTAAATATAATATCTGTCCGTCTGTCCGCGATTTTATGAAGCGGTTGGACCTGGAATGGATAGAGGCATCTATAGTTAGCAAAATTCAAAGCGAATAATATTTATCTTCTCCTAAACTATTTATCCGATTCCAAAATAAATTGGTATAAATATGCTTCATATTACAGCAAAAAAAACTATCGTCTTTAAAACGTTCGAAATCCATCTTTTCTGCTCGTTTTCGAGTTTTTAATGCCATTATTTCAACTACTATTTTCTCCGGTTAAGAACAGGCGATTCAGTTTATCAATTTATCCCATTATAAAAAGGCAAAAACAACATTTATTTCTAGCATTATGACGTCATTCCTTTAACCATCTCATTGAATCATTTCTTATTTTAAATTATTTAAATTATGCCTTATTTTCATACGTTTTATCATTGAACTTATGATATTAAGTCAATAATTTTCTTTTATATTTGGCGTAATTAATAGATTAGGTACATATGGGATAATTTTAAATTGAATCAAATTATTTTTTGTTGCAAGATAATTCTCAGCCAAAAAAACAAATCATTTTTTTTAACTGCCTCATAAAGTACTTTACAATTCTGGAAAATGAAAAATTTTACTGATCCCGTCATATGACGGGCTACATGCTAGTATACTAAATTAAACACCTGCTTGCATGCGTTAATAGGGTACACTTAAACACGAGCATGTAAGAATCTTAAAGTGTTTTAAAAAAATATTTTATTAAAAAAATATTACAAAAGATGAAATTATCCCAGATACATACAGCTGTCTTGCATTAAGATCCATTCAATTAAGCATAAATGACATCTTTAATCGTAAGGCACGGACAGTGTTGTGTTACATGCCGTTATTGTTGGTCTCCATTAATTTAGTTTCGGAACTAACACCCACTTGGAGCGACCGATAAACAACACTTCCAAGTCGAAAAGACCAAACAGTAGAACATATATAGAGGCTGAAGCTAAAACGTGGTATTGACTGAGAATGGCCGCTTCAGTTGGTGGGAGCGACAGCCGACTCCGCAGGGAGGGGTCTCCGCTTGTACTTGCTGTGGGTGGCCAGGTACACCACCAAGAATGCGAAAACGACGAGGAATAATCCCAAGATGTTCCCGACCACGCCTCCTCTAGGGAACTGGCCAGACGTGTAACCCCTGGAAAGAAAAAGATTCACAGTTTTTTAAGGTGCGCGATAGTGAAAGAACGAGGCCTTTTATGTCCGTCCGACGATGTAAATATTGAAATGGAAAACATGAAACAGCAAGGGTTGATAATATGCCGTGTTGGAATAAATACTTATTCCAACGATATACAAAGAGAACTCGATAAAGAAGGCTTTCCGTTTGGAGCGCTACGGTCTACTGTTTTGCACATGAGGGCTAACGAGCCCGGGACCTACTGCTTAAAGCCGATTCCTAACGGCTAAGAACATCCATGCCATAGTGGGATTCGAACCCACGAACTCCGGTACCGACGATCAGCGCCCTAACCAACCGGCCAGCGTTCGGCCCGATAAAGAATGGGGAGAATTATATTGTGTTGTTGTTACTAATGCTACTTGGACGACCAAGCAAATGGCCAGAGGGAAGACGAATTGCAACAAAAAGGTTGCGCTTTTCGTTTTGATGAGCACCGTCTTAGCTCGAGGGGGTTCTCGGGATTTAAAAGCAGGCACCAGACCCATAGGCTCATCCTGCTACCACCATAGGTATCGCTTGAGAACTTGGAGGACATCGTGACCAAGAACCTATTTTAGGCACCCCATTCACCAAGTATATTATGTAAAGGAGGCTAACAGACTGCGAAATTTATTTTGAAGCGAAACTAATTTGTATCGTTAAACAGAAAATCACCGCCTCAAACCGGAGTACCAAGCAACCTTTTCTTCCCTATCGCCTCAAATCGGGAACGCTTGAATCAAGATATTACTGACAAAACTTTACAAACCGTAAGCCAAATCGGGCCTCACTAAGTACATGGAAGTGGCACGGCTAGCCTTATCAATCTAAGTTTAGAATAATGACCGCTCAGGGCGTTACTTGTGTGTTATTTAAGCGAAGAAAGGAATGCGTCAGTTTTGCTTTAGTTATGCAGTATTTCACTGCAAATTTCACTATAAAATAACAAAACATGTTTTTGTAGCTGATGATCATTTACATGCAACGTTAATGATAGGAATCATTCACTTGGAAATCCAATATGATGAAATATTGTCTCAGAAGAAGCAATCTCATTCTGCAAAAAAAATTCCATCCTTCTATAACAAGCACACTATGTTTTTAGTTCATTTTAGGTTTGGTTTGGTTTGGTTTGGTTTGGTAGCGCTACGGTCTACTTTTTGCAACACGAGGGCTAATGAGACCGGGACCTACTGCTTAAGGCCGATTCCTAACGGCTACGAACATCCATGCCATAGTGGGATTCGAACCTACGAACTCCGGTTCCGAAGGCCAGCACGCTAACAATTCGGCCATTTTTCGGCTAGTTCATTCTAGGAATCAGCAATAACGTGTATTATGTATGAAAAATTATCGCGTCGTAATAAAAACAACACTTTTGTTATGTGCATCATATGATATACACATCTAATGATTTATATACTTATATATCTCATGTGATACACAATGAACTATATTTTAAGCGAAAAGCAGTTTGGTGTAGCATCTGAAAATTTAGTTGTATTTTTCAATTAGCTGTATGAAATAGGTACGAGATATAATTATTCTCTCATTTATTTATTTATTTGTGATTTGACTCTGTTCAACATTGTATTAGACTATAAGGGGGTGGGGAAAAAGAAGTTTATTCGATTCGACAGACCACATTACCGTTAGCGTAAAACAAATTCTAACCAAACATCAGAATGAACCTCACTTCCGAACTGTACTCAATGGTTCCGATAATTTTTCTCATTCCAAAACTGAAGTCTGGTGTAAAAGATCTACTAAACTAAACTCCTTGGCGCAACCACCCCTAGGGCGCCAGGGCCTACGGTGCCGGTCTCCGTTTACGTGACCAAGGGCCCTGGGGTGCGAAACATACGTTCCGGTTAGGTGGTCAATCTGACGCGGAACCCCCAATGTTTAGTTCCCATACACGCTTGGTCCTCAGTTCACCTACCCACTCAAGGGATGAAAGGCTGAGTCAACCTTGACCGGCCCGGGGATCGAACCGCGGACCTGTGTCGTGGGAGTGCAAAACGCTACCCCAACGCCACTGGACTTCAAGTGTAAAAGATCAGTTTTTTTTTTTATTCCTCAAAATCAGATACCATTAAAAAACGACAACGAAAGTTCATTATATAACCCACAAATGGATAATATCGGTTTCGATTGCCAGCACAGTTACGAAATCAAGAGGGAGTGATTAATTTTGACGACGTTAAAAGGTAACTCATTCATTTAGTATATTGCGTACAGCCCTGATATATTTAGGTATTTCTAAAAACAAACTTACGATGTCCAAATGAGACGTTGTGTAAGTCCCAACTCTGCTGATGCCACTGACATGATGAAGAGTCCGACGCCGAAAAATGTGTGGAAAGGCATCGCACTGGCTCGCAAAGACATGGGGAGACCCGGGAAAAGGAACGCCACGAAACCACCGATGTACTGAAAAAGGACATAAGAACATTATTTGTTTGGGGACCCCACAACCTCATCCGTCAAAATGGCGGATTGGTTTCTTTTAAAGTTTAATATTTCAAAACTGAAAATTTAAATTGATGGTTTATTTTGATTAACTACCATTGTTTCAGATGTTAAAAGATTATATTATATATATATATATATATATATATATATATATATATATATATATATATATATATATATATATATATATATAATCTCTATTAAAATGCATTTTCCATCCCGAAAAGGAGATGGAGCTATGAATTATTTGATGCTTCTCGAAAGATTTCCCGACGCAAGAAAATATTTTTTCATATGGGTAATTGCCATTGAAGGAGATAATAAAACAACTATCATGGAAAGTAACTTTATAAGTTCCAGAAAACGTTTTTTGACCTGCTCAAGAAGATGCAACCAGCCTAATAAAAGGTGTAAGGCTGTTGCGCATCATCGAGAGATTTAAACAATCGTGCAGAATACATGGTGGGCCAGGTGTAGAATGTTTCATAGTAAGGCCCAATAATCAGAAACGAAGCCTGGAACTGAAAGAGAAAGTATTTTCTTTGTGGATAAGATATGTTCTTGGGTTTTGAAAATCAAGAAGATCAATTTCGCTGCATTTTGGAGGAGATAGAGGTTTGAATCGAGTTTTTTCAACCAGGAAAGTTTACCTCCTGGTGGTGGACAGACGTGAAAGTAATGGTGGAGGGTGGAAGTAAATTATTGTTGTCAAAGAACAATAATACATGTAGTGGGAAGAGTTAGAGTAATCAAGAGAACATTTATGACCCTATCTGAATTAAAAAAGAAATTTTGTGCTTTCAATCCACTTTCCCAAATCAGCATAACAAACTCTTTCAGAAGACACGCAGAGCACTGTGGGAATTTCATGTCATACGTCCTTAAAATTAAAAAAAAAGGAGATTTTTTAAATAAACTAATTATTTTTTACCTGTATACAGAAGAAGCCGAAAGTCACAATTCCCAGCCAACTGTGAAGCGAGTACATGTCTGCTTTGTTTGTCCTCCTGTGATTCTCGAACACGGCAGCCAGTCCTACAGACGCTGCGACGCCGGAAAAGACATGCAATGCTGCGTGAACTATCTTCAAAATCCACTTCGGAAGAAAATAAAGGGCTCTGTACACTAAGATGGCTGGAAAAAGGAAGAAACAGTAGAATGAAGGAAAATGTCTTAGAGCATTTTCTTTTGATTCACTTAGATTTCAACAATAAAAATTAAATTTCTTTAATTAACAGGAATTCTCTTGACGTGAAATAACTAAAAACTAATAGTCAGGATATAACACTATTTTATAGTTTTTGGATTAATATATTATATTATAAACTACATTTAAACTTTACTATGGAATTCATAAAGGCATCAAGGAAATTCGTGGTGTGGGGTGTTTCGAACTGAATGTTTTCTTCTTCCTAATGCAGCTGTTGTAATGAAGACGTATCTTTATACCAAACACGAATGTGAAGTTGTTACTCAATTACCATTACTCGAATCTAATCTGAGACCTAATCAGAATCTTAAGAACCAACAGAGGGCGTTAATTGCAGTGTAATTGTAATATTGACGCTAGAGGAGGAAAATATAAAATGAGCGCACCATTAAGGGCGGGCCGGTTTGGGAACATTGTCACTTGCCATGTTTCACAAATTGCATTGGTTCTACTAAAGGATCTTATTTATATCCCGTATAATTTCTACAAATTAATGTAAAGAGTCGTCTATTGTATTCTCTAAAAGCTGTAGTGTTATTATAACGCCAAGATACAAAATTGTAATTAATAAAGCAGGGAAAATGTGTTCCCTCACATAATGTTCCCCTTGGTAATTTTGGTTTTTATTGGTAAGCTCATCCAAACGAAAATAGTTTAATTGGTTAGAATTTTCGGTAAAATCACTGTCGTTTACAAAGCCAATCAATTTAACATCACATAATTAAAAACCAATAAATCGCACTTAATATGTAAAAACAGTTTTGCCGGACAAGGAGAGCCGGATACTAAAATAATATAAATTAAAATTTAGACACTGCGAGATGAGGAGAATAAAGTTTCCAGGTTTATTACCAAATTGGCGGAGGTACCCAGTACTGATGTTACACCCAGTAAAAATTCCTTAAAATGTATGAAAGTAATTGAAATATTTTTATCCCCAGAAAAATAATGTAATAGTTATAGCAAAATTTATGAATAACATAAAGAAAAAAAAGAAATATTTCAAGATAGGTCATTAGAACTTCTTTAAATTAAAAAAAAGCTAGTTAGTCTAAATGAATAAAATATGTTAAATGATTTTTAGTAAAGGTATGAAAATGAGAAAAATAACGCAAAATTAGCTGTGCTTATTCAACAAGAATCAAATCGATCTCGAGTAATAAACCAAGTGGTAAATAATGGTACACAATCTTGTAAAAGGTACAACAAACAAAATGACATCATTGTTTAGTTGATATTGTTGACAGATTGTTAATAACAGTCATTTGGTTGTTACCTTTTGTGGTATTTCTGTACATTGTTGCAACAGAACTGCTAAGCAACAAACGTTTTCTTTAGAACACCATTTAAACCAAAGCTTGTTTGTGACGGTTTAAGCTCTTATAAAATCTTTGCGATTGCTCTCGTTTGATACTACAGTGCTTTGAATTTATCGGAAACATATTTCAACATCTTCTCCTGTCGCGCACCAGTCAACTACAATGTTGTTTTTAGTGCTATCTCTGGTTTACGTTTACCTGATGTGGGACATCTGCTTCATCGTATTTGCAGGCTATTTGATCGTACACGTCTTTACATCTATTATGAAGGCTGGAAACTGAAACGAAATATTTCAACGTTACCAAGTCCTGACCCTGCTGATGACGACGAATGCGACATTTTTTATGATGCTGCCTCTCATGTCTCTGAGGATGAATTCGTACTGGCTAGAGGTTATCCTCAACTTCGTCGCTTCAAAAAATTTCGAAAATCTCGCAAACCTCCGCCTGTTCTTATGGATAGATTCTTGGATGACTCTCTGAAGCATTCTAACTCTATTCTTTTCAAAAACGTCGTGTGGATCTCGGGTCCATTTAGTAACCTTCAGCCTAAACCTGTTGCACCTCGAGTTAGTCTTAAAAAGCGGATGAAACATTTCTTTTGTGGATGTTTTGGTTGCAATGACTAGCTACTTTTACACAATCAGTTACATTTCCATCGAGGATTAAATCTCTGCAGTCTCAATATTTCAAACTCCGTTTAATTACATATTTTAATTTACTATTTGTATGTTACAGCAGTAGACTTGTAAGTCCCATTCATTTCTATTTCATCAATTGGAATCACGTCAGAAATAAAGATCGCATTTACAGGAGTTGTTCAATCAAGATATATATTCTTAGCCAAGTGAGACCTATTTCCCGCATGTGCAAGGAAAACGCGGATTGATGAACTGGGATGTTTTTGTGCTGTGTGTTTTGAAGTGAAATCTGAAAAGACAACTTCTGTATCATCATCTTTCCCTTACAAACAAGAACTAGAAGAAACTGATTTTTTTTTCTGACTGTCATATCAAAGAATTACTTTAATTTCATCAGTTGCAATCACGTCAAAAATAAAGATCGCATTTACAGGAGTCATTCAAGCAAGATATATATTCTTAGCCAAGTGAGACCCATTTACCGCATGTGCAAGGAAAACGCGGATTGGTGAACTGGGATGTTTTTATGCTATGTATTTTGAAGTCTCCGGTATTTCCCTTTCACTCAGAAGAAATAACTAAAAGGAACTCTGACTCGAGACTAACTTTGAATTATTTTGACTATCAAACAAAAAGAATGACTACTGACAATTATAACAAAATTATAAAACATACCTTTTTTTCTGAAAAATCCTGTAACTTTAATTAAATGTTATATTTATTTTGTTAAGGAGTGTAATCATAACCATTAGAAATTTTTATAATAAAAGATTTTAAATAAATATGAATGGCTTCTGTTTTCTTTAAGCAGAATTTGAATAATATTTTAAAGCCAGTTTTTATGCGTCATGAAATTTCAAAATTGGTAATACTTCATAATAGGGTGCCCCTTGTCAAATTTGGAGAAATCCTTGGTGATGTTTACTAAAACACAAAGATATTCCATCCGAACATTGTATTCCTTGCTTTTTTTTTTTGGCGACTTTAATAGATGCAGAGTGCGCCATTGTAATACAGTTATACACTCTTACTTAATTAACCCGAACCATTTAGACACCGGACATTTATTATTTATGGGCAATGAATCCCTCAACCGTTTACAAAGCCAACAGCTCCAAATTATTAAAAAAAAAAGAGCCATAATGAACCATTAAGGATTCACTATACCTAATTTTTTTAAGCATTACGCACATTTAGTATATAAGAAAAGGGTTGCGAAAGGAGAGCTAGATACCACTATAATATAAAATCAAAATATGGATTCAGATTATTTGGACACGGCGAGATCAGGAGAAAATGTCAGACTACCGTGCTTAAAGCTTCATCGCCAAGTTGACGGCAGCACCCTATTCTGATATCAAACCACAGAATTTCTCTCGTTTCATTTATAAATTTACAAATGCATGGTAAACAGGTAAAGTCAAATACAGTTTAAGTTAGAAACTGTAGCTACGTTCGTGTCTGCAAAGCTCACACATTCTAATATACAATCTTTAAGTCATTTAATTCAAATGCGAGATTTATTTCTGTCAAAAATAAGTCTCGCATTGAGAAATACAGCAAAACTTTATATATTACATGATGTTAGGTACAAAATTAAAAAAAAAAAAAAAAGCTGCTTCATTTATTTTAATGTATTTTGCATAAAGTACATTTAAATTAAAAAAATTAAGTAATCAATTTTATAATTATTTGTATTTATTGTCGTGAATTTTTTTTCCGCAGATATTAATCCAATTTACATGAAAATCAAATTCGAACCAAAAGACATTCTTCAGCTAATTAACACTGAAAGTAGTCAATCTTACATTGAAAAAATGAAATTTTTGCTCACTCCGGAATTTGAATATTCATTAATTAATGTCAACTGACTTTGCTAATTATTCATTCGCTATTAACTTCCGAGACTTCATATAGTATTTATAATTTTTTCCATCACAAGTCCAAATTTGGCCTTTTCAGTTACTTCTGTAGAACGCGTTCGGCATCCAACTAAATAGATAGCAAAGGGAGTGTTCACAAATGATATCGCGATTGGGAGAAGGCGGTTCGTGATATTGAACAATATTTTACAAGATGGGTGGGTAGGGGCTAATAAAAGGTATGACATTACATATCTTGGCTAAAATAAAAGGAGATTCAATTTTGAAATTATTTTAAAAATTACCAAAATTTGAAAGTATTTTCTTAATTGGGACGAGAGCAACTTCCCTGAGATTCTTTTTTTTCACTTAAAAAAAAGGCAGTTAGAGTATGTTTTAAGAATATGATAGCAGCAGAAGTTCTTTACTGAGAAGAACCCCCCCACACACACACACCCCTCTGTTACTTCAAATTCAATCTGATTTACAGTGTTTTGTGTTTGTAAAGTAAAGATTTAAAGCAAAATATATTAAAATCCATTTAAAATTCCAAAATGTTGCCGTTTTCAGTAATATTAGGTTGGGGAAAAAGAAATCCATTATTTTTTTCGGTAGGTGGCTGTAGTGATCGAAATCTCGTAAAGTATCGATCAAACAATTTCAAATTTATGCTCGTTGTCAAGGTGACATTTCACATTAAAAATTATTTTTTACTGTTTTTTGTTTGGTCCATTCAGTTGTGATTTACAGGGTGTTAAAAATGGAAGTCAGCAAAGAGAAAATCCGGTACATTTCACAGTTTTCCTTTGATAAAGGCGAAAATGCAAGCCAGATTGCTGAAATTGTGAAAGGTGTTTATGGTGCCGATACTGTAACAGCTAATTACATGCAATTTTGGTTTCTTTGATTCCGTTCACGCATTTTTGATGTTAAAGATTTACTTCGCAGAGGCAAGCTCGTCATCGAAAATGTCGATAAAATCACAGAAATAATCGAAGTTGACCAGCATGTTAGTAGTCGTAGCATCGCCCAGGAGCTAAAGATCGACCATAAAACACTTTTAAACCATTTGCGCAAAGCTGGATTCAAAAAAGAAGCTCGATGTTTGGGTGTCACACCGATTAACACTATAAAAGCATGATGGATCGAATTTCCGTCTGCGAAGCTTTGGCCAAACGGAATGAAATCGACTCATTTCTTAAACGGATGGTGACTGAGAATGAGAAATGGGTCAAATACGACAATATCGTGTGAAAACAATCGTGGTCTAAGCGCGGTGAAGCATCTCAAACGGTGTCCAAACCAGGACTAACGGGCCAGGACTAGAAGGGAATAATTTATTGTGAGTTGCTTCCGTATGGCCAAACAATAAATTCAGATCTCTACTGTCAACAACTCGACCGTTCGAAGCTAGCTATTGACAAGAAACGGCCGGAATTGGCCAATAAAAGAGGTGTTGTGTTACATCAGAACAACGACAGGTCACACACTTCTGTAGTGACTCGCCAGAAATTCAGAGAGCTTGGTTGGGAAGTTTTAATGCATTCATTATATAGTCCGGACTTGGCAGCAAGCGATTACCACCTTTTTCTCGCATTGCAAAACTTCCTGAGTGATAAGAAATTGGGATCCAGAGAATATTGTGAAAATCGATTACTAGAGTTTCTCGCCAATAAGAAACAAGACTTTAATGAGAGAGGCATTATGAAGTTACCTTTAAAATGGCAACAAATTATACAACAAAATGGTGCATATTTGACCCAAATCGGACAATCCGAAGCATGTTAAATAAAGTCATTAATTTTACGCTAAAATAATGGATTTCTTTTTCCCCAACCTAATATTTTATTTGTAATATATATAAATTATGTTTTAGTTGTAAACCTTTAGTCTTATTTCATACTAAATAGGTAAGTACAAGAATTATTAGTTATATTTATAGATTTCCTTAAAACAAAATTAAAATTTAAATATAAAATTTGAAGTATGATCTATAGGTAGTGTTTTGTTTCTGAACTACAAATAGATGTTTATGTAACATTGCAGGTTTGGTTTGGAGTGATAGAGTCTACTTTTTTGTAACACGAGGGCTAATGAGACCGGGACCTACAATTTAAAGTCGATTCCGAACGGCTACAAACACTAAAACATTGCAGGAAATGTGACAAAGGGGGAAGGGGATGTCCAAAATAATGAAAAATTAATGACATCAGTAATAAACAACTCCAAAGATATCGTTCACTAGAAGAAGGGATAGCCGTGTTTACCTTCCCCATAGAAGAAAATCAGTCCAAGGACCATTAGAAGTGGATGATAGAAGAATTGCTGGTTTGCATCGCTCGTCCAGGCAAATCCTCCGTACAAGGTACACCAATAAATGACCAGGGCTACGCTGACGACTCCGACTACTTGAGACAGCGCCAAGACGATCCAGAACACCAAATCGGCGCCTCCGGAGACTGGTTGGCTCATTTCCCTATAATTCGGAGGTGGCAGCCTGTAACTCAATTTTCCTTCTTTTTCAGACCCTGGAAAGAAGCAGAAGTCTATAAGACCTTGCAAAGATAAATGTGCTGCACCTTAGGAGTTAATACAATATTCAGAAGGGAGAGGTGAAAAAAACCACGCACTTGGACATGATCTTTTTTTTTTTTTTTTTTTCCCCTCAGAAACCGCTAATTTTATATTTTAATGTAAATTTTAGAACGTAATCTTCCATGTCGTACTTGCCAGGGCTTCGAACCGGAACTGAACCGAAAACCGGAAAAAACCGTTATTTTGGTCGGAACGAAAACCGGAACTGAACCGAAAAAAAAATATCGGTTTATTTCGGTTCGATATATCTTTCAGTCATTTTGTTACTGTTACCAACTTATCAATATTTTCTAATTTAACGTCAACTTTATAATTACATATCCGCACTTGTATAAGATTGCAATGGTGGTTTTGGCAGCTCCAGCTACACAAGTTAGTGTTGAAAGAGCGTTTTCAGGTTTGAAATTTATTCTCCGAGACAACAGAAGTAATCTCAGTGAAACCACGTTAGAAGATATATTAATAATTAGAGGCAATTTTCATATGTTAAATAAATAATATATTTTTTACATAATTATTGCAAGGCCAAGTGCACGATGTGAGAGTCAAACGACGAATGTGGGTAATCATGAACCTAGTTGTCAAATGCGATTTTGATAATAGATAACAATGCCAATGCTCGCCGCTCTTATCGTACCTGCTAGTTTGTATCAATTCACATAGTGTACCAATTAAACAAAGAATAAAATCTTCTAAATTTTGATAGAATTACATTTTTTGTTTATGGTAGAATTATATTTTTAGTACAAATAAGAATATACATAAAATGAAATTATTCATTTGAAACTGAAACGAAAACAGTTATTTTTGGCGGAGCGAAAACCAGAACAAAAAAAATTACGGTTCGAAGCCCTGGTACTTGCCATTTCGCCAAGCTTAAAAAAATAATCATTAGGAAAAGTTGTAATTTTAATAGCATTTTTAAAATAGCAAGTATAAAGTAATTTTACCGTAAAAAGTATGTTGTTACTAAAGCCATTTGGACAAGCAAAGCACGTGAAACCAGAGCTTATACGAATTAAGATGAAGGGTTGTACCTTTCGTTTGAAGGACACCTCTAGGGTGAAAACGTGACTTTATGCTTAAAGTTCTCATATTTTAGAAGCAAAGACCAAAGAAGACGACCCCCCCCACACACACACACACTTCCTAAGCTCGGCCTGTACCAAAGATATCGTTTGAACTTGGAGGACATTGTGACCTCGAACCTATTTTACGTTCCCCAAGCTGTCGTTCATGAACCGCTTGAGTCCCAAGCAGGGCGATCGAGCTGTTATGTCGAGAAAACCCAGCACATTTCGAACGTTGTGGACCACTGAGGGCGCACATCGACTGTCAAAGTCGCGCGCTCAGATTTACTGATGCAAATATATTACAGTTTCTTTTTTAATATAAATAATACATATTACAATAGATACATTGCTATAATAATAATGTAATATTGAAGCTTATTGAAATAGAAGAAGCGCTATCGTTCTGTTTTAGTCTGGTTGTGTTGTTCGGGATCCTTCGACAGTGCGTTTACTAAACCCTCTGGGACTCAAATGGTTAAGAACACGGCGGATCTCTATGGCCTGCTCGAATTTCGAATTCGCAAACCTCCCATTATGCGATCGATGCCTTTGCCGACTGAACTAACATTGCTCTCTAATAATGTATCAATTTTAGATTAGTAAACAAGGAATGTTTCAGTGTTCATAGCAGAAGAAAAGAGAATCATTGGTGAGACTTTTAACAAGATAAAGTTTTTGTCTTTTTAAACAGGAAATGAGACTGTGCATGGCTGGCTACTTTGCACACCCGAACGAGATGAATGCTAGGTAAAAATACTATTTCAAACCTTAGATTTAGAAAAATGGTTTAGCAGGAGATTTTGGTTTGGCTTTGGAGCGCTACCGTCTACTTTTTGCAACACGAGGACTAATGAGACCGAGACCTACTGCTTAAAGCCGATTCCAAACGCCTACGAACATCCATGCCACTGTGGGATTCCGAAGGCCAGCAGCCTAACTATTCGGCCATCGTTCGACTGGTATGGCAGAAGAATCTGTACAAAAACAGTTCAACAACGATTCAATAAAACAAGCTTAAAAGTCAGAAGACGGGAATAAATAAATAAATAAATAAATAAAAAAGACTTGAGGGGGCCAGCAACTATTAAAAACTGTTTGTTGATGATAGGGCTTTAGTGGATTTTTCTGATAAGTCAAAATTCCATCTATTTGGACGTGATGGAAACCAGCTAGTCCAGAAGTGGCGAGCCTTTTTACCATTAGAGGCTACATTTAAATTAGGTAGCAATAAAGGAAGCTGCATAAGTTGTTATACGCATAAATACGATTTCTTTAAAATTATTTGTTTTTATAAAGTTTTATTAATGTATGGCATTATATAGAAAATGTATGAAAAAAAATGAAGTCATTTATTTATATTTAACAAAAAATGTCACAACAGAAAAGATTTTTGTAATCCCATAAGGGTAATAATTTGTTATAACATTATTCTGATTTATTTTTAGGAGGATCCGTAGCATACCTTTCGGTTCCTGAGGAAACGAGAAAGAACAAGAAAGACTGTAGACATCGAGCAGGTGGTGTGGTTGAGAGCGCTACGGTCTACTTTTTGCAGCAGGAGAGCTGACGAGACCGGGACCTACTTCTTAAAGCCGATTCCGAACGGCTACGAACATCCATGCCACTGTGGGATTCGAACCCACGAATTCCGACGCCTAGGATCAACGCCCTAACCAATTTTGCATTGCTCGGCGCAGACATCGAGGAGGAAAAAAAGTGATGGGGCTATCGTTAAAAAGACTTAAGAACACACCTTTTTTTCCGTAATTCTACATCCAGCCTTCTGAAGGAGAAGAAACAAACATGAAACAACTTTGTATCCTGAATTCTTACCGTCACAGCAGCACGATCGCGTCCTACAACGTATGTTTCAGTTAGCTTTTAAAAGAGAAATAATATCAATTTTGAAATGGTTTGGTTTGGTTTTGGAGCACTATGGTCTACTTTTTGCAACACGAGGGCTAATGAGACCGGGACCTACTGCTTAAAAGCCGATTTCGAACGGCTACGAACATCCATACCACAGTGGGATTCGAACCCACGAATACGGTTTCGAAGACCAGCACCATTTGGACATCGTTCGGCAATTTTGCAATAGTATCGAAACCTTAGAAATTTGTAGCGATAAAAACTAATGACTATGTAATATAAGTATGAAATTAAAAAATAGTATCGTTAATAGTTTCAGTTTACCTTGCAGCAGATTTGACCTTTTCACGCGAGGTAATACAGTCGTTAAACGAGGGCGCCACACTGTGCACAAAAGGCTTACTAAAGGTGCCCCGTGATGGAAACTGAATCCGAACGAGGACAACTCGCCCCTGGCATGGGAAAAACAAAATGCTGAAAAAGCTATTTCCAAAATTTCGTAATTCCTTTTAAACGCTCGAGTAGAATTATTAAAAAAAAAGAAAAAAAAAAGAAAAAAAAAGTTATGAAAATTTATGCATATCGGAATAGATTTCACCATCCCCCGCCCTAAAAAAGTCCTAAAGAAGTTTTAGAAAGAATCAATTATCTAGAACTAAAAAATACATATCTAAATTTAGTAACAGCATTGAGAATCTGGGAAAGTAATGTAAATACCTTCCCTTTTTAACAATACATAAGTGTAAAGTTGTTAGTCTCTTACTTTGGGAATGTGCGAGTTTATTCTGAGCATATATACAGAAAGAACATGTTTTTATATTACCCCCGCTATATCTGGTAGCCTAGTTCCGGACCTGCATAAAACCACATGTTAATAAATGATTCTTTTCTCTGCTTCAAAAGCATAGCGAGTTATTTTCCTCGCTCTCTTGTGAGCTGGAGCGTTTTAAATTCTTGTTTGGATTTCTTTTTGCCTAGAGGCCTAAATTTATGTTTTGATCACTTCACGTTCGGAGGTTAAAGTGAAGACTTTCCACTTCGCTAGGTACTCCGTTAACCCAATTACCTTGACGAGCGAGTTATTTTACTGTTATTGACTCTGCCCCTTCTCGTGTTCTGCATTCATAGTATTAACTAAATTGAGCGAAAATTGGAAAGAATATTAAAGGTGTTTAAGCGGATGACTTACCGTCAAAAGAACTCTCCTTTGTTCTTTCTCGGTACACACCTACAAAGACAAAGTTATTAGAATTCACGATCTATCTTTTTAAACGCTAGCAATTATTTATCGGGAAGTCACTACACAAAATTTAAGAGTGCGACATAAAAAAAAGACCTGGTCGTAAATCTTAAAAAATTATATCAGTTAAAGACTAAAGTATCCTTTCTCTTAAAAGAAAAAAACATTTGCGTGATTTTTATGAATTTCTAACTCTAAAATGATATGAAAATATTCTTTCGCATGCAGTTTTCTCTGCAGGTAGTCTCAGGTAACCAATTAACGTACGAGCAAGCTTAATGACTTTATATTCTTTTAGTGTGCTTTCAACCATTAATAAAACACACATAAGCACGCACGCACGCATGCGCACACACACACACATATTGTGTAATATATCAAAATTATTATACTTAAGCAATCTCTTTAAAAAACCTCCTCTCTCCCTTTCTAATTCCTTAAAATCTATTTTCCCATCCCCAATATGGCTTAATTAAAGGAGCGCACTAGACTTAAAATTCTTCCAACCCATTTTCCAAAGCTTTCTCTGCAATAGATGCAAATTTTCTGTCCACTCAATGCATTTTCAAGATGGCAAGTAGCTCAGTTTTCCCCCTAATCTCAGTTACTTTTATTGTTAAATTAGCTGACTAAGTTTCCGTTTCTCTGGGAAAGATTTTTCTCTCTGCTTCTCGCTCTGGAGTACAACCCTGTTCCAGCACAATATACGTACATTTTTGTCCACTCACCGCATTTCCCAGCTGTCGCAAATGGCTCAGTTTTTCCCATCCGATTTAAGTTCGCTTTTCCTTTTATAACGCCGACTAAGCTACTTTCTCTGGGAAATATTTCGTCTCCGTCTCGCTCTGGTGTCCACCCGTGTTCAAAACCGTGTTTCGATGTACATTTTCTCGTCTACCTTTGACTATTGAAAATGTCTTATTAGCAGCTCCTCATTAAAGATTTAAGTTGTTCTCAGAATTGCGTGTTCTTTTTCAGTGGAGCCACCACTGCTTTATTCGTTATTAGCTAATGGCTTAGGTTTCGCTTTACCCAGTAGCCCGTTCAAGTTAAAACAATAGGGGCTATAATTCGATGTGATCGGCGGTTTAAATCCTGTGGTTACATATATAACGTGCGAATTCTACTGGCTGTTACAATTTATTTTTAACCCTATTATTTTGGACAGAAAGTTTATTCTAACGTTAGTTTTGGCAGACGGGTAAAAATAATTTCAGTCGGCGATCACTCCTTTGAAAATAAGACATTCTAAAGCTGAAATATTAGGTATGAAAAAATGAAAAGGGGTTATTTAGGTGTAATAACTTTGATATATTAGATGTGTGTAATAAGACGGACTTCACGATGGGTGGTTGCAGTCATGGCCCATAAAAATGACACAGTTTTAATTAAAGTACTTTATTAACGGATCGCTGGAGGACGGTTCCCAATTCATCATAGGGACAGGACATACTGAGGGGTCAGCTAACATGAAGTTATAAGAAAAAAGGCCCTTAACACCTGGGTCAAGATCTCAGTCAAAATCTGTAGGAAAATCTGTAGAAAAATCTGCATCTCCTTTTTGTCTGGAAATTTCCTGAATTGTCCAATAGGACAATGCAGAGTTATAATTGTTTACCCCTTATCTGAGGGCATAAACTGTAGCCCCAGTGGTCGATTTAGGTTAGGGGTTAAAAAGGGGAAAGCAAAAGGACGCGAAAATTTTTAGCCCTTAATTTAAGTTTTGAAAACCCCTGAGAATTTTCTCGGGCTGTCTTAGGGATTTTATACAAAATGCCTACATTAGTTTCCCGAACCAATTTACTTTTCCTTACATGTATATACACAACAAAGGATAAACAACAGAAATTATAAATAACACTTTCTGAATACACTTATTACATTTTCCAATTTTACTGCTTTAGTATATATTAATGTGAATTGACAATATAAAATAACAAAAACTAAAGATTCATATTATGACGGTGGATACCGATTAATATGACGTCAAAATAAAGATTGTAGGAATACACGTCCTATATTTCCAATAAACGGATATTATAGAAAAATTGTAATTTACTATCAGATAGCTTTGATATTAATGCTACTATAAAAATGTGCGATAACAATCAAGCATGAGAGAGAAAAAAGGCAACAAAAAAAAGTAATTTCACATAAAAAAGTAGTTTTAAAAACTTTTTTCCACATTGGGAAAAAAAGAGAGCTTTAAAACACTTTAAAACTCTGTTCTTTTTCCAGTCAGGTAAAAAGTCTTTAAAGCTGTTTTTTTATGTAAAAGAGCTTTTTTTTTAAAGTGAAATGTCACAAGAACTCCTTTATAATGGTAATGCATTAAATGAGCTTTTTTTTTAACTAATAATAAATTGCGCCATTTTTAATGCTACTTTATTTTAAAATCAGTAAAGTATTAAGTATTAATTGCGACTTTTAATAGCTATCAAATGAACAAATACAATGTTCAAACTAGTACGTGAGAGCTATGCCTGGAAGTGATTTTGCATAATCATTTTCAAAAGTAATGATACTTTTTATAGAAAACTGCTGCAAATAAAATTGAATTCGAAACAAATGCCATACTATTATTATTTTTTTTAACCTTCTCTCTTTTTTTCACATCTTATTCGATCCTGAATAAAACCGCTTAGAAGTTCAATGCAAAATGGATCGAACGTCAAAACTTTCGGATATTCAATTTCAAAAACTAATTCACATTTTATTTTTAGATTATGGGACACTTTGAATATCGTTTGGTTTTTATCTTTCCTGGTTTAAAGTGCCAAAAAATGCCATTTATCTAAAATTGGCTCTTTATCTATGGTACGAAATCAACGGGCGACGCTTGAAAACTTATTCGTAATAGAAAAACGCAATCTGCTCGTAATGTTACTAAATAAATTAATCTCGTTCTCAGATTTATTTTGCCATAAGAGGCTTGAAATGAGGAAAAAATAAGGTAGTCCTTCCAAGTTTACTCAGATATTGTTACAGTCATAAATTCATTGTAGAAATTTTTTTTTTAATTTAGAATTAAATGAAAAGTGTCTTATTAATTCGACCAGAAACTGTACGGCAAACGTTCAGGTCAGCCAGTTTACACGAATGCACAGTAAGAAAGAAAAATTTTCGAAGAAAAATACGTGAAAGATCAAACTTTCTCTCAGCAAAATCGTCGAATGATGACCGGATGGGTAGAACGCTGATCTTCCGTCCCGGAGTTCGTGGGTTTTAATCCCACCACTGGCATGGATGTTCATAGCTGTTCGAAATGTGCTATAAGCAGTCACTTCCATTCTCATTAGCCCGTAGTGCTCCAAACCAACCTTAGCAACATCAGCGGAAAAGAAATAGATACTTTAATGAAACCAAATCCAATTTGCAGTGAAGGACAAATTCAACTTTTTGGATCATTTATTCTTATTGTGGGCGACTCTAGGGCTTGACAACTCGGGTCCCCGACCCAGAGGTAAATTTTAGAGGCGGCATTCCATCTTGTATTTGTAAAATACATTCTTGATAAGGAAAAAAAATTGTATGAAAATATCCTACAAAATTTAGGTCTTTATAGCTTAGAAATATTAATTTATTCTTATTAATTCTTTTTTGATTTTTTATTTCATTATGTTAATTCTTTTTTTTATTAGATTTAATTGTAACTCCAACCAATGCAAATAAAAAAACTAACCAGTGCAAAACCGATTTCTGGTAACACTATATCATGAAACGCAGGTAGATATGTTTGATTTGACAGGATTTGCTCTTGCCTCTTATAAAAAGAACAGCGGGTGGTTCGACTGTTTCATTTGTGCTATTACTACGTAGAAAGTGCTTACAAAACTAAATGTTTCGGCTATTTATCTCAAAGTGAGCTTCATTATTTTTTTTTCTTTTTTGTAAACAATTAATAGTTGTTATTTTCTGAATATTTAAAATTTTTAAATAGTATCAGAAATATTACACCAGAGGGCTGAATTTTTAAAAGAAGCTAAAATGTTTAAAAATTCCATTTCAAATGCTTTAAATACTAAATGAAGCGAACAACGGAAAAAGTAGGGACCGTTTCATCGTAGGTCTATAATGTATTTACTATGAAAATTTAAAATCAATAAGTGAAAATTTATAGCTTAGAATAGTTTTTTTCTCTTTTTTTTACAGTGTGTACAACTTGGAAAGACACCAAAGTAAAATGAATTAAGAAATTTTAAAAGTTTTCCTAAAAGACAGGATATTACATGCAAAAATTTACAAGTTTTAGTTTTACAAGTTCTAATTCGAATATTTCGATGCGGTTAGTTTTAAACGGTTCAGAAATGTCCAAAGATTTTAAAAATTTAAAAAAAAATCAAGCTTTTGAAGGTTTAAAGTCCTCTTAAAATAATTTAGCCAAAATTTTAGTTTTAAGCTTCCACTTCGATCAAGATAGCGATTTCAAGCACTCACTGTCATAATACTCCTGCCAATTTTTCCTTCAGAACTCTTTAGAAGACTTATAAAAAACCCTATGATTCTAATTAATCATTTAAAATATAAATCTATGGTAATCAATGAAGCATTAAATATTCAGCTGATACATTTTATTTCACAACCTGTTTCTATTGGGATTTGGGAGGTTAATGTATTTACTATAAAAATTAGAAATCAATAAGTGCAATAGTTTTGTTTTTTTTTTTTTTATTTACAGTGTGCAAGTTGAAAAGGCACCATTTTCATTAAAATGAATTAAGAATTTTTATAGTTTTCTGAAAAGACATAATATTAAATGCAAAAATTGCTTAGTTTTACAAGTTCTAAATCGAACATTTCGATGGGGTTTGTTTTAAACAGTTCAGAAATGTCCAAAGACTTTAAAAATGTAAAAAACAAATAAATCAAACTTTTGAAGGTTTAAAATCCCCTTAAAATAATCGGCACAAAATTTGAGTTTTAAACTTCCTTTTAGATCAAGATAACGATTTCAAGAACACACTGTCATAACATTCCTGCCAATCTTTCCTTCAGAACTCTTTAGGAGACTTAAAAAGAATCTTATGCTTCTAATTAATCATTTAAATATAAATCTATGATAATCAATGAATCATTAAATATTCAGCTGATACATTTTATTTTATAATTGTGAAATTAATCTGCGATATTTTGATCATTTTCAATTGTAAAGTGGCGCCATCTATTGAAACTTGTAGTCATAATAAATATTTATAAAATTCGTAATCATTATTTCAAAATTAAGAAGATTACAAAAACAAATTTTATAAGTTCCTGTCCTCACCTTTGTCTGTATCATACCTCCATTCACGTTTTGCCTTTTTCCTTTGAACAACCATGTTGTGACCTCTGTGATGTAAATTCAAGTAAACAAATTTGACGATGACGTGTTCAGCAGATAATTCTAAAGTGTTCAAATGGCGACTGTTGGCGATTAAAAGTTGGCTTTAAAATGATGAAGTCCGAGGAAAAAAAAGGGAAAATAAGTTTTTACTGACTGCTTAAATTTTAATCTTATACGGAAACAAAAATGAATTCTATATATTTATAAATATCCAGTATTTAAAAATGTATGTAAATGCCCAAGGATTACAGACAAAGCTCAGAAATATTACTTGATGAAGTATTTTTTTTATCTAAGGAACTATTTTACTGAATTCCCAATACACTTGCAATTGAAAAATTTTATTAACAGTAAAAGAATTTCAAAAGATTTAATTTTAATAACCATGATTAACCATAACCTCGTGAAAGCGATATTGAAATATGAAAATAAATACAAATAAGAAAAAAAATAATGGAATAATCTAAGAATAAAAATAAGTAATTAAAAAAAACTTATTTTAAAAGAATAAAATTTTTTCACTGCTACTAGAGAACATTGGAAATTTTTTTATAATTAAAAATAAAAGCATGGGGCGTTAATGATATCTCATATCAGAACCCCACTTAGTCTGAACTGCTTCGTGAAGAAGTAAAATATTATGTTCCCAAGAAACTATCCCGTTTGGGTTTCGAAATCAGAAGTATGATACTGAAGTAGTTCAAAAATATGTTCTCAATGGCGTTAATTAATTGCTCAAAAACAACTTACTTTTAATATAAAACATCTTTTATTATATTTACGCATGCGAGATCTTTAAAACATAGAAGAATATGGCGTAAATAATATATCAAAACACAAAAGCAACTCAAGAGCCATTTTTTTTCTCGCATACGAAAAAACAACCATGTTTTTACTAAAAAATATCGTTCGTTGCCACTCGCAACTTATAAAGAAAAAATAAAATTAAAAAGATAATATGCGGGTAGAACACGATGTGACAAGAAACTGCAATGTAAAAACTTTGCCCTTAAAAAAAAAAAATTAGGGAATTTACACAGAGAAACAACAATGTAGTTCAGTAATTAACACGAATAATTATAACGTTTCACGTAAAATGCTTCATTGAAAATAAGAACAACAAAAAAAAAGACAATTTAAGAAAAAAAATCAGATTCCCTTTTTACCACAACAGTCTACTATTTCGTTACACGTGAGCGCAATCTACTGTTTAAAACGCATTCCGACAGATGTCGAAATCCATGCCAGCAATGGAATTTGAACCCACGAACTCAGGTTCCGAGCAGCAGTGCCCTATCCGTTCGACCACAGTTTAGTAATAAATGTAAAAGACTATATACACAACATTTCTAGTTTTAGCAGTGATATATTAATAACAAGTGATCTTAAAGCCGTATACCACCAAAAAGTAAAAACTTTTTTTTTCTTTTTTCCATTTCAAAGGTAAATTTACTTTGGAGCGCTACGGTCTACTGCAGTGTTTCTTAACCTTTTTGGCACAATGGACCACTTTAAAAATTTTAAATATGTCACGGACCCCCCTATGAAAAAAATATTGCTTAAACATCATTTATTACAAAAAAAATTCTGTTTTATTATTTAATTATTTTAATATTTTTATTTCAATAGTATAAAATATTTGAAGAAATTAAAATTTTTAATGTGAAGACTGTTGCTGCTTTTCCTTGATTAACAGATTGAATTGAAGGATGGTTTTCGACAAAGCAACGCGCATATCATGTTCGATATTCAGTCGACTTCGATGTTTTGTTTTTATTGTGACAAGTGTGGAAAACCCAACTTCGCAAAGATAGAAAGCATTGTTGCTTTTCAACACCGACCTATTCCTTCGTGCAGCAGAACCCATATTTTACATAATTCTCATCATACTTTTTTTTTTTTTAACATTTTGGGCTACAAAAAATATCAAATAATCAAATTAAGCATTAAGAATTCAAATGAAAAAGTAAAACAAATATTTTGTTTTAAAAATTTGCAAGAACTTTGCGGAACTGATTTTAACGCCACTTTATTTCCAAGTGAAGTAAAATTCAAAGGCTACTTTGTGTTTCTAAAAATTTCATATTTTATATGGTTTGCGAATGTTCTTTTCCTCGTATTGTAGAGGTCTCTATTGAGACTCTATTGGCAGACAGACGGCTTACAGAGGTTGCCCGTGACCAAAAAAAAAAAAAGTTTTTTTAAAATATTGATATGGATATTGATGATAACAAACATTTTAAAAATTAGGAGCAGTCGGCGGACCCCCAAAATATGACCCATGGACCCCGGGGTCGTTTACTGTTTTACTATACGAGGGCTAATAAGACCGAGACCTATTATTTAACCGTTTGAGTGCGGCAAAGCGCATGCGCATCTCTTGTTTTGTACCGAAAATGCGGTGACACTGCTGTTAGTTAGTATAATTTTCGCATCTATTGAGAGCAGCTGAATTCCTATCAATCGCAGTTTGTATTCATTTTACTCAATTGCGATTTTTAATAATAT
Source organism: Pardosa pseudoannulata (assembly GCA_032207245.1). Lineage (NCBI taxonomy): Eukaryota > Metazoa > Arthropoda > Arachnida > Araneae > Lycosidae > Pardosa > Pardosa pseudoannulata. Next base: position 157,532,543 of record CM063506.1, on the reverse strand, counting down.
AAGAAAATAAAATACAGTGGTAAGTAGTAGAGCCGTGGATTGTGGTACGGTAGACAAAATGAGCGTGTTTTATTTATTTATTATTTGTAGTAAAAAAAAAACTTTTCGTTGTTGTATAGAAATTAGAAACCGTTTACCCTTTCTCAACAAGTGTTATACTGATCATTATAGAGGAGGAATGGTTAGCAAGCAAAAATGACACAGGAAGACTACAAATAAATACAAAGTTTTCTTCAGAAAAATTGCCTGGGCGAAACTTGTAACAATGTGATGTATGCAGTAAAAAAAATGGTAATGGAATTAGACGATCCAACTTAATTTGCGCTATATGTAAAAAAGGAATCCATGGAATTTGTGCAGCAACACATTCTGGTAATAAGTGAGGATAAAAAATATTTTTGTTGGTAAAAATTACTTGTTACATAATAATTAGTGTTAGTTATAATCATTTCTATTGTTCTCCAAAAAAATACTACGCATTTCATTCCGCACTGTTAGCATATATATAAGAAAACTCTTCAGCACTCAAACCTTTAAAACTGATTCCGAACGATTACGAATATCCATGACGGCAGCGGGATTCGAGCCCAAGAACCGATACCGAAGAGCGGCGCTCTACCCATTCAGCTATCGTTCGGCGAAAATTTACTTTTAAAATAATTCCAATATATTTCATTACATGCATATTTTGCTGAAATAAAATAAGCTTTAATATGGGTGTTTTCAAATGGTTAATGATTTCTGTAGTTATTTTTTGAGGGTTCTTTTTTCCTTTCTTTTTTTATTTATTTATTTTGAAACATTTTTTTCTTTAATACGTACGTCTTTTTAAACAAGTTTTTATTCTTTTTTACACCCATGTTACAGGACCTTTTCTACAGTATAAAAACAGCATGAGATGTCCACCATATTAGTATACACTAGCCAATTTCAGTTTCGATGCCCTTTCTCTCCTAGATCTGAACATATTACGAGATACTGCTTCACACAGAAAGTAGCAGTATTGTTTCTGGATAATTACATGATGAAGAAGCGATTAAAATCTAGAGTTCTTTAAACACCTGTTCTTCACGTAAACTGCGATTGGATATTCCAGCGCAAGGGATCGTTAAAGCCCACATTTATTTAATCAGGCGGCTTTCTGGGGAAAAACTAACAGACATACTTTTTAATCTCGATAAATTGAAATATTTTATGAAGATCCCATGAATGAAAATGGCTACCAGGTGCAAATTATTAAACCAACCTTTTAAACCCTTTCGGGTCCGACGTCCTACTAATAATACATACAATTTGATCTCGTTGTATTAAAAACAATATATGCTTATAAATGTCGTGTATTCTTTATTTATATACATATATATATATACATACATACATATATATATATATGCTTATATATATATTTATATATATATATATATATATATATATATATATATATATATATATAATATATATATATACATACATACATATATATATATATGCATATATATACTTATATATTTAGTATTATGCATATATATATAGATATATATACATATATATACATATTTATATAATATATATATGCATATATATATACCCGGTATATATACACACACATATATACATATATATACATATATATACACACAAATATATGTATATATATATATATATATATATATATATATATATATATATATATATATTCATTCTAGTATTATATCCAGGTTACAAGAAATTTATAATGTATCAATACATATTTACACAGTTAATAAATAATTTGCATTATTTTTAAAATCGTACTTCTAGCGAGCTCAACCTCGCTCAAGAATAATTTACAATTGTCTCAGAAAAAAATTTTCTATTGCCTCAAATTCAATCACCCCCTCTGACAGGGCAGAAACATTGCAACGGAGAAAAAAGGGGGAAACAAACCCCCAACTAGAATGGGGCAGTAGCCGGAGGCATCCATAAAAAAGAGAATTTAAAGACTTCATCGTTTGCCCTCATCAGTCCATGAAAATGAAGGTTAGCCGCGCCGGACCTCTTAGAGAGCAACTACATAACATTCCTCCTCTCTTTTTCGACTAACTTCAACGTGAATAGAAAATTGGTATAAAAATATAACATAAAATTTGACGCTGAACAAACACATATTAAAATAGAATATAAATTCCGGTAGCCAGTGTAATGCTACAGTAAATTTGGTGCGCTAAAGAGAAAAAATACGCCGCGATATTAGAAACATTTTGTAAAACAATGGACACTTCTTGTGCGACCGTGACACGCATTGATATCAATCAGTCTGTTCCGATAGCGTAACAAAATATCTAATAGATTTTTTTTACTACTGTTTGTCTGATAATGCCTCTGCATGAGATCGATGACAAAAGAATCGCTTTCCATGGCACTTTCGATGACTGAGGAATGTTATCTAACCGTTGACGTATTTTTCGATTTTATTTCGTTTGGGTGTGTACGGAGCGCTAAGATCTACTCTTTTGCTACATGAGTGGCTAGCAAGTCAGAAACGTATTGCTTAAAGCTGATTCCAAACTGTTCGATTCCAAACATCATGACAACTGTAGGATTCGAACCCACGTGTTTGGGTACAAAAGCTAGCAGCGCCCTGCCCATTCGACCCTTGCTCGGCTCGGTTTGATTGGGTTCATTTTTTGCCGCTTAGACATGGGGTGTGGTCTTTTGGATTTGGAGTTTGTAGCTGCTGGCGTGTTCCACGTCTGTCTTCACCGAAGACCGCATGCCTCGTTTCAGTACCTGCTCGCCTATCGTTACTGGAGCAGGTATCGTGGATTCGCTGACATGCTTAACTAGCCGACAATTAATTATTGCAGAGACAAAATCCTTGACTAAACATTTTATTATTTTACAGATTTTGTTACAACATATGTACACTCAACATCTTAATCATAAACATAGCTGAAATAAGACCGAGAACAACCAAATTGTGCCGAGCGGAAAGCACCTCTCTCGGTCTCAGCCCTTTCCAGAATAAATGTCCGTTCTCTCCGGTTCCGAGCGGGCATCCCCTCCACTGCTGTTCGCGAGGGCCGGGGTGTACCCCCCCCCCGCCTCTAGGTCAGGCTTTTGCCTCCATGGGTTGGTTTGATTTGGAGCGCTACGGTCTACTGTTTTGCACACGAGGGCTAATGAGACCGGGTCCTACTGCTTAAAGCCGATTCCGAACAGCTACAAACATCCCTGCCATAGTGGGATTCGAACCCACGAACTCTGTTACCGACCATCAGCGCCCTAACCAATCGACCAGCGTTCGGCTTCACCTCCCTGGGAAAAATGTCCTTCTCTGCAGCTGGAGAGGGCGGGGGTGGCATCCTTCCCCCCTCCTGGTGAACATTTCACCTCCCTGGAACAGGTCTTGTCCACCCTCTCACGATGAGCCAGTAACACGTGTCCATGTAACACCAACTCGAGTCTTGAGTCTAGTATTACAGAGTTCGTGAGCACACATCTCGCAGCAAGCATGAGAGTTTGTGGTCGTTTTGAATTAGACGCTACTTGTCATTACCCGGTGAAATTCTTCCAGTTTCTTATATCGATGCAATTGGAATAAATAATAAATACTAACCAATTAAGACTAATGCTCTATACTATGACATGCAAGGATTTAGGTTTAGTTTAACGGGTTTTTCTTTTTCTGTGCGTGTGTGTGTGCACAACCAAGACTAAGCCGTCTCTAAGACATTCTGAAAAGTTAAGAACAATCATGGTAGTCGAACTCATGGGTCAGATGCAGAGAAGAGTACCACCATACCCGTTTGACCATTATCCAGCTTTACGGGGTCAATTAGAATTGCTTTCAATTGATACATAGCAACTTTTCTGGCTTATCCCATTCTTTTCCTTTTAGCAAATCTGAAGAGAAACCAAGCTTATTTCGTACTAACACGAAGAAATCGAATGGTCAACTAAAGGCCTTGAAGTACAACTTGGACGCGTTGAAAAGGAAACTAATTCATTTTTAGATTCCTTTTCCCAGTGCCGGATTAAACAAGGTAGAAGAGGCCCTTCGGCAGTCGAAATCTCGAGGCCCCATCACCTAATAATTTTATGAATATGATTTTATTACACAACAATTTTAGGAACGTAATTTTAATGCACAAAAAATAACAAATTATCACTAAATAAATGTAAAATATTAATAAAAAAATCATTATGAAAATCAATTTACGAGTCAAATGATAAACACTCGTATTTATGTTATAATTAAAATGATTATGTAGAAAACTAGTTTATATTACAACAAATAACAAATGTGACACATATGTAAATGTTTCATATTTATCGTTAATTGTACCCCGATATTGTTTAGCTGTTTGCAGGAATAGGTTCTTGTAAGTAAGATTTGTTAATACTGTAATCAAACATTTATTTGTAGTAATCAAAATTTCATTTAAAAATTTCTTTGTATTATGTGTTGTATATATAAATACATAATAAGGCTTTTTGTCTCGTTACGAAGTGGAATTCCTGGAGGTTATCGTCACCCTGCAGTCGTGGAACCTCGCGATGAGGACGCAATGAAGACACTCGAAAATTCTATCTAACTTCGTTTATTCAACGACATACCAAAGTATCATCATGAAACCTTACACAAAACTCTATCAATATCAAAACAACATCGAAACTGTATCGAAAACATTGTCGAAAACTGTGATGGAACTCTAGACTTAAATAGTCATAGACTGCTTATAGACGGCTTAAATAGTCATTTTTGCCGACCAATCAGCTATTACTTGAAGTCACGTGGGTTATGTAACCCACCCGTTAAAACTATTTTTAGCTATGGAACCGGAAGGATTTCTACTATCGAACATTCGAGAATATTCGCTAGGGTTTTACGAGAAGAATTACCGGGAATATAGAATCTTAAACCAAAAGTGATAATAAAATCATATTATATATATATATATATATATATATATATATATATATATATATATATATATTATAAACAATTTAATGTTGCATGGCCTCTAAAAAGTGTGGTGCCCATAGGCAATTGCCTACTACGCCTAATGGGTAATAAGGCTTTGCCTTTTCCGAAGCAAATTGTACTGATTTTTTTTCATGATAGCGAACGATTTTCAATGATTTATTTTGGTTGAGGTTAACGTGTGATGAGGCTTTCAACGCATTCTTCATGAAAAAAAATCTTAGACTAAAGTCATTTTTTTTCAACTCGTACAGGGTGACGTTTGACAAGTCATTCAGAAAGTGCAGTTTAAAATTAAATTTATAGAAGAATCTAGACTTAATATTTATGACAGTTACAAAAGCAAAATTCAAGCTATTCATAACAAAATAAAGCAGGCTTCAAAATTTCGAAAAACGCATGTACACTGTTAATTTTACTTTATTAAAATAAGATAAAATCAGTTTGTTTTTTAAGTTTCACTATAAGAAAAAAAAATTCTTGCCGTCGTCTGTATCTTTAAATGCTCAGAGGACAGAAGGTAAGCCTGGCATTGTTTTGTTTGATAACACCGAAGAGAAAATCTTATCTCCTGTCGAGAAATGCCGGCGTCTGATAAGCACATTTTTATCGTTATTATCTGTGCCATATCTTTGTCACACATTCTGAGCCACTTTTGATACCATTTATAATTACTTTAATTGTTAAAGGATCTTTACATGTGAGACGTTTGTTTAGTAAGAAAGTGAAATATACCGAATGATGAACGAACAGTCGAGACCTTTAAGACCGATTCTGTAGGGTCGAATCGCACTTCAGACAGGGACATTTGTAGTTGAAATCGTCTTTAACGTGGGTATATACCTGCCATACTGGTTTCTTTACGCCCTATGTTAACTATAACGAAAACAAAGCTCTTTCTGGCCGCTGCCTCGCATTTTAAGAATTCTTTAACCCCTTAACGCATTTGCCCGTGTCTGACACGGGCGAAATTAAAATTAAGCATGTAATAAAATCGTTTACACTTTGTTTGTATAACAATTTTTTTATACACTTTTTACTCTTTCCAAGCTCTCTAGTCACCCCCAAAACTGAAATTACAAAAAATAACTTACATTGTACCTATATATTCCTTTTCTGTGAAGAAAATATGTCATATTTTATAATTTTTTCTAAACTAAACTCGTGCTTTAAGGGGTTAAAAGAAAAAAAAAGTTATACAGTCGAACTCCTTTATAACGAGCAAGGATTTACCAAGGGAAGCGAGAATATTTGGTTGGATCAATGTTAAGTCGCTTTTAACGAGCAAGACCTGGTTTTAGCGAGCAATATTTTTCTGTCTTGCAATCTTTTTTTTTTTTTTTTCTTTTTTTCCCTTCGCGGTTTAATACTTTTGTAGGAAAAATTCCTCCAGCATTCCAACGTGAATAGGGAGGATTCACAAATCCGGTGCAAATGAATTTTTGCGACCTAGTTCTACATCTGTTATCCAGCCTATGGACCGAGGAGTCATAAGAAGTTTCAAGTGCCACTTCCGTAAGCAAATGATTTTGATGATTCTGGACAGAAGAGATAGAAGTGGAACAGCATCAAATACCAATGTCAACGTACTGGAAGCGATACGTTTGATGCACGGGAAAGTGTCACATCAGAATGAATCATCAAGTGTTTCCATAAGGCTGGAGTTTGGGGATTTAATTGTCATTAAATTAAGAAAAGTATTTAATTAAATTAATGTAATTTAAGTAAGTATTAAATTTTTAGTAAACTCAATCGTTTAACCTCCCAAGCCCCCCCCCCCTTTCTAATAGCACGCCTGCCTTAAAGGACCCGTTTATTACGAGCACTCAGCAGAACAATGGCCAATTGGTTAGGGTGCTGGCCTTCGATACCAGAGTTCCTAGGTTCGAATCCCACAGTGGCATGGATGTTTGTAGCCGTTCGGAATCGGCTTTAAGCTGTAGGTCCCTGTCTCATTAGCCCTCGTGTTGCAAAAACTGTACCGTAGCACTCAAAAAAAAAATAAATAAATAAAAAAATAAAAAAAAATATTAAGAGCACTCGGATTTAACGAGTAAATGTTACGGTCTCTTTGTGCTCATTATAAACGAGTTCGACTGTACCACGTGATAGAACAGCCAATTCTCTACGATGCTATCTTACCCTTTTTTAAAAAAACATCGAGAAAAATATATTTAAGTTTAAATTGCTACTAAGACATTTCAGTACGCTCTTTTTCGAACGAAAATAAGAACATTTAACAGACGTTTTTTCTTTTAAAAAGGAAAAGACAGCATTCTAGAGAATTCGCTGTTCTATCACGAAATATAATTTTTAAGAATTCTTAAAACGCGAGCTGGCCAGAAGGAATTTTATTTTTTCCATAGGTTAACATTGAAGGATGCGAATATTATCATAAGTCAAGTGTTAGAACTGGATTAGTAAAATATAGCGTCGCTTCTAAAACGAACGCATTCATTCTCAATATGCATCCATATTTCGTAAACTTAAGAATCCAATTCATAACATAATGTAAATATAAACAGTTCTTTTTTACTACAATTTATCTTTCTAACGTTCCCAAATTTCAAAATTTGAAAACTTATTTTATTATAAAGACACACGAACTTTCATTTACGTAATTAATCAAAATATCGATTCGCAACTGCAGGTAACGACCTACCTTAAGTAGTAATTTTAACTCCAGTAAGCCTTCGTGGTACAAAATGTTGACTAAGTGATCTTGACCACTCGTTAGTCATTTAGGATATGTAAATACATCGATAGCTACGAATGAGCTTGTCTGTGCGTTCGTACCCTTTTCTCACACACTTAACAAAATAAAAAATTGAAATGTCAATAAACATTTATTTCTATACTTATGTTCCATAACAGTTTTAAAATACCATAAGTTTTTTAATGAAATCGAAAGCAAGATATTCAGTTATTTCCTACAATTAGGGGTTGTCCATAAATGCCTATTTATTTTTTCACTATTTTGAACACCTTCCCATTGTTACAAAGTGTCACATTTGAACATTTTATTAAACTTTTTATTACAGGCTTCATGGTATTACAGGCTTCAATTTTTTCGCAATCATTTGTTAAAAAGTTAACACTTGTAAACTTAAAAGTTCTTGTAATTCTCGAAATTCTGAGAATTTACATACCTATATAGATTTAATAAGATAACTTTTTTAAAAAATATTAGTATATTCCATATTCCCAGAAAAAACTTCCAATTTTAAAAAATTCTACTCAACGAAGTTCAAAATATCTCGTGCACGCACACATGCCTGTATTATTTGTAATTATGGGTATCCAATTGTATATATCACCTAATGTCAAATTTTCCCCTTGAATTTTCAATTAAAATAAAATATTAATTTTTTATACACTATTAATTATTTTGTGATATTGATTAATTTTTCTTTTTCTATAATCGCTTTAAACTTTTTGTTTTATAAGCCTTACATGTAGTTTTTAAAATATTTTAATTATTTGAAAGTTTCTGCGATTTTCTAGACACATCCTGTATTATTTAGTCAATTAAAAGACAATTTAATTTTATATACTGAAAAGGCGTGTACATTTTAAATATTTCTTAGAATAACTAATGCAATTTAAAACAATAAAGACGTCCAGATTTTTCATAACTACTTTCATTCCATATTACAGCAATCATTTCTCGTATTATAAATGACTCTTAACCCTTTAAAGGTCACCAAAATAAATTCATCGGAATTTAGTGTAATTAGTTTATAAATGTTATCTATGAACCTTGGAAATGTAAAATATATAAGTTTTCTTTACATTCCTTAGGAGGGTTTGCCTTAGAGGATACCTAAGAAGGGTTTGGAGATCTACTCTTTTGCAAGACGAGGGCTAATGAGACCGGGACCTACTGCTTAAAGCTGATTCCGGACGGCTACGAACATCCATGCCCCAGTGGGATTCGAACCCACGAACTCCGGTCCCGAAGGCCAGCACCCTAACCAATCGACCATTGTAACGCAAGGAGGTTTTGAGGAGTTGTTTAACTGACTAACCCCTCCCCTTGTACAGTTTGAATATTATAATTTTTAAAAGTGTAACTAAACTAGAACAATAAATATTAATCCTTAAAATGATATAATAAATAAATAGCTTAATTTATAAGTGGGGTTTCTATAGATACTTTTATTTGGGTTCATAAGAAGAATAAATTAAATTACTGACTTCTCAGGTACAGCAAGTTTAAATACATATATTTGAAAAGTAAATTTAAAATGTCAAAAACATACAAAAAATCGAAAAATCATCCATGTCTCTAAAAAGTTTTTTTTTTTTTTTTTTAATTGCAGAAGCTCTTGATTCTACATTATTGGCTTCCATACGTCACAGATGTATGGGAGTGGAGCTGTAAATAATTATGCAAAGATAAAGTAAAGTACTCCAAAAAGTAAAGTTTAAAAGAAAGATGTTTAACAGGCGGTATCGCTACGAAACCACTGTCCGCTAAAGGGTTAACCCAAATTTTTAATTTCTTTTTAATTCTATTTTAATTTTTACTGGAAGCTCACCAAAAGGCGATTAAACATTGCCATTTTAATGTCTGATACTGGCTTTGAAAAATTCGGTTTCCATCCATCCCATGAATTCAAAACTTCTAAATGCGTGTGATGTAAACTGAATTTTTCAAACAATATTAGAAAATAAAAAATAAACATCCAATAAATCGAAATAGTAACTAGCTGTAATCAGTTTAAATAAAAAATAGAAAAAAAAATACAAAAAAAAAATGAAAATTTCGTAATTATGCATACGAAAAACAAAATGGCGAAATTATGTAGCAAGTCGAGGAATTGAGCAGAGAAAAATGACTTTTTAACATTCCTACTTCATGTATGTAAAAACTTTCGTAATAAATTGACACTTTTAATAAATGCTTATTTCAAGTGTATTTACATCAGTGAAATAATATATTTTCTATTCTCCTCTTTAACCGAAAATTCGGTTTAACCTAATTAAATATTATCCCATTAGGGAGGTTAACAAAGAATCTACTGCATCTCAAAACAGAATTTTGAATTGTTGCCATTGAGAATGGGCCGTCGAACTTTTAAAACGCAGACCTCATAATCCCACAGTCCATTGACACTATCAAAGCAACCAACCTTTTTATGTACAACTGGATGACCACTGACTTTTATTTTTCTAAAATCAATAGCGAAAGCTGATTAAATAAATTGCATCGTGTAAGTTTGTGTATCGGTCAGCTAAATGAGAGCACTCGATTGTTTTTTGGTAACGATCTCGTTAACTCAAAGCGAATTCTCACAAAGAGAGCGAACCGCCAATTGTAAATGGAAGTGCTTTTCTTTGGCCTGAACATGATCCTAGTTGTATAAGTATTCGAATTTATTGACGCATTCTCAAAGCTTTTCACAGACTCAGAAAAGTATGATGATGCTGAAAAACATCATACATGTACACCTTACACACTGAAGAAAATATAATTTTCGGCAAATATATAATACTTCTGTATATACATATACATATATATATCGTGATCCAGTGTTAAGGCGAATGGAAAACAGTCTTTCTTGATAATAACAAGTTTATTAAATCCTCGTTTCATTTAAGCAAAACGTGCGCCATTTTCATTTATTCGTCGAAAATACGCGTAGAGTGCGTTTACTGTTCCCTGTCCACGCACCAACTGACTGCTATCTGTTTGCAAACTCATCAAATGCTTCCAAAATCCTGCCGCCTGACCGGATTATTCTAGAATCTAGAAGCTTCCAGATTAATCTAGAAGCTTACGCGAGCGTGGTTTTTTCACTTATTTTATTATTATAAAAGAGTTCCCTTTTTAAAATGGTTTATAACTCACGTAATTTCTAACTACCCCTTTTTTAGACCTATTTATTTATGTGTGTATATATATATATTAACAGTGTGTGTGTGTGTGTGTGTGTGTGCGTGTGCGTATGTGTGTAAGCAGTCGTCCCTTTTTAAATTTAAATATAATTCGATGCGACCATACGAAATCACCATCTTAACGTTATCAGTAACAAAATGTGACGCAAAGGAAAATTTCATATTCCGAAGAATATCTTAAGTCATATACCTACATCCAGGGTCGTACACAAGAGGGGGAGTTAGGGGTTTAAACTCCCCCCTTGAGCTCAGACAAAATGGCAAAAATAAAAAATTTTAGTAGAAATTATGCGAGCTATTATTTTTTAGAGTTATGGCCCCCTCCTTGAAAAAATTCTGAATACGCTACTGCCTACATCTACAGTTTTGCTTGCATGCGTGCATACATAAATACGTCACAAAATGGATCAGCAAACGCTGTACGTAATTTTATATATCTTGAAAAATAGATTTGAAACCCCATTGTACCTTTTAATTTAATTTACGCTCCAAGTTTTAACCCTGTTTAAATTTACCTAGCAAATATTAAAGAGCATTTAATTTATGCCCCAGTATTTACTTACTAGACGAATTTAGACTAAAATAATTTTAGGAATAACTTGAAAATAAAAATGTATTCAAGGAAACGTACAGCGACGACACAGCCTTTCATTTTTCTTTTACAAAATTATACATTTGTGTGACAACAAAATTCAAAAACAGTAAGGCACAATCTGTAATTTATAAACTACCGTTTTATAATAGCAAATTAATTCTAGCTTTTAAGACTAGTTTTCTAGTTTAAGGCTAATTATTCAAAGAAACGTGCAGCGACGGCACAGCCTTTAATTTTTCTATTACAAAATTATACATTTTGTGTGACGACAAAATTCAAAAACAGTATAGCACAATATACAATTTATAAACGTCCGTTTTATAATAGCAAATTAATTCTTCTAGCTTTTAAGACTAGTTTATTGAAACCTTTACCTGCCTTTTCATTCCTCTATTCAACAAAAGTAATGCTAAATTTGTCAGCCTCTTGTAACCAGATATATTGCACGAATGGTTTTACTCTATTCATGGTTGCAAAAAGTTTCAACACTTGTAGTAGAAACTGGAAATGTACACAAATTTAAAAGAAACACATAAAGCTAGAAAATCTTGCAATACATACATTGAAAACATTTCGGGAAGGGTCCGGCCCCCACCACACCCCCTGTAAATGCGACCCTGCTGACAGTATTGAAAAAAGAAAGTCGACCCCAATGACAAAATTATGTAACAGGTGAAATTATACAAGACACTATAGAATTGTCGTCTATCTGCCCTAACAGAGAAATATCTAAGAAAGCATAAAAAAAAATCTATAAACAATTTTTAACTATTCTCAAACAAGAACGCTATGCGTTAACGTAATAAACCAAAAATTGGATTAGCAGAATAAAATCACTTTTATTTTTAACACATTTGACTATAGACAATAAGATTTTAGGACATAAAAACTTACGCTTGTTCGAACAGCAGTGTTCCTAAAATGGAATTAAGTCAAGACCTCGGACAGTTTTGTGTGTAAACATAGAATGATACACCTTTCTCCCGCGTGCTGATAAGAACAAAAATGGCAAACACGACTTCATCATAGCCAGTCAATGTGAGCGAGGCTTTTCTGACGTACTATTGGCTAAAACCAGAAAACTGAAGTCAACAACCGGGCTAAACTCAAAACAACGATGAGGTAAACATTTTTATAAGATCGATAGCATTTAAACTTCGATTTCGCAAAGTCGGGAACATTTTATGCACTGCTAAAAATCAATAGTATTACTAAGGAATGATTTTCGTCATACGGAGTACCATTTTTCTTTTAAAGCTTATTTTAATTTAAATTTTTCAGAACAAAAATTTAGGGACTTACTTCAGTTATACAGGAGATGTACGAGCCGTGGTAGCTCAGTTGGTAAAGGCAACGTTCTCGTAACTGGGGGTTTGTGGGTTCGGAGCCCGGGCCGGCCTAAGAACCTCCGTGTTCGTTAAAGATGACAGGGGAACGTAAAATATCTTCGTGGTTACAATGTCCTCCAAAATTTTAATCAGTACGTCTGGGAGTGGCAGGCCAAAGCCTATGGGTCTTCTGCTTGAACCTACTTCTAAATGACGAGGACTCACTTGAGCAAAAGTCGTCTCGAGCCTCGATTCCGTTACCCACTGATTTTGAGATCGATGCCTTTGCCGACTGAACTACAACAGCTTAGATACTGGTTTAAAACACATGAAATGGGAAGAAGCATTTTAAACGCCCGGTCTTTGATATACATGGACAATGGAAGTTTTCCTCTTACAACCGGGCATTTCCTAATTGGCAGGCGTTCATTATCAATTCCTGGATCGTCTGTGCAGTCATCATCTGTTTTAATCAGGATATATAAGCGCCAAAACAGGTTAACTAACCTAAGAAAGAATGAGAATTGGGAAGAATTAGAGAAAGTTGGTGTTGGTGTGGATATCTATGGTCTACAGTTTTGCTACACCGGGACCCACTACTTGATATCTACAGTATGGTTAGAAGAAAATAGGGTAGTCAAGTGCACGACGGTAAAATTCTGGAAGAGATGGTAAGCCCAAGTCCTTTACTGTTAGACTCCTTTCACGAAATTATTCTAAAAGGCCTGTATAGCTGTTATACCATTTTGAACAGTGTGTGTAACTTGAACTGAATTGGACGGATAACTATATATGTATGTAATATATATAAATTCGTCTTTTACCTTTTCTTACTTCTTCTTTTACTTCTTCTGTGAAATAACTAATTTCCCTAGCTGTAAAATGTCAGATTTCAGGGAATGTTCACCAACTTAAATTCTTTTTACCCATCTCCCTAAACTAACACTGGTATAAACGTTAACTTTCTGACCACTTGCCACATTTTTCAGCTGTCCCAGGAAAATAGTTTCGCTCCTCCAATGACCTAAATGATTAAAGTTCAATCCCGACTTCCGAATGATGCTGAGTAAGCTGTAGGTCTCTTAGGAAAAATTTCACGTGGTCGTTCGAAATTTGTGTAAGAAGTATGTATTCCTGAGCCTTCGATGCAAAGCTCTCGTCTTGCAGAGACGTTCCTTTTTAACCTATAAAAATTTAACTGTTCTACAACGTTAAACTTTTTTTTTTTTTTAACTGGTGTCGTGACTGCAATTCGCTTAGGTTTTCTCTTATTGCCCGGGTAAGCCTGGGCAATCCAAATAATAGCGGCTAAATTTCTGTGTGATCGACTAGTTACATGTATAGATGTCCTTTGATGCCACCGCTTGATCTTGCCTCCCTTCGATCGCGGCTGATATACTATTTGCAAGCTCTGTGAAAGAGATCATTTCCCGTTAGCATCCCTGAATGGAACCCTCTAAAAGATATCTTTTTTGCGGAAGAATTACTAAATGGAACTATCACGTTTTGGAATTTGGCATCGATTTTAAACGATATTGTCGTTATAAACAAATAAACATTAATAAAAATAAAAATAGTAAAAACAGGGAGTAAAAAAGTGACCACGTTCGGATTACTGGTTTTTTGATTATCGAGCATTCGCTTCTGCAAAACTTTTGCCCCCCCCCCACTCCTAAATTACGCGCCTGAGTTTAGTCAAATTCATATGGGGTAAAAATCTTGCTTATCTAGAAACCAAAAATGAAAACTGTTGAATTTACTTTAATACTCTCCTGATTTTGTTTTTTATAGGCATTTTGCACTAATATATATACATATACACACACACACACACACACACACACACACATATATATATATATATATATATATATATATATATATATATATATATATATGTAAGGAAAATCTGAAGTCAAGAGCTAAAAATTCCCGCGTCCTTTTGCATTCCCCTTTTTAACCCCTAACCTAAATGGACCACTAGGGTTACAGTTTACGCCCTCAGAGAAGGGGGTTTGACTAATTATAACTCTACATTGCCCTAGCCGACAATTTAGGAAATTTCCAAACAAAAAGGAGATGTACGCTGTCGGAGGCAAATTGTTCTAGAGATTTTCTCACAGATGTTGACCAGGTGTTAAGGGCCTTTTTACATAAAACTTCATGCTAGCTGATCCCTTAGTTTGTTCTGTCCCTATAATGAAGTGGGAACCCGTCTTCCAACGTTATCTTAATAAAGGTCTTTATCTAAAACGGCATCATTTTTATGAGCTATGACTGCAACCACCCATCGAGAAGTCCGTCTTATTACATATATATATATATTAACCTCTAGTAATATGCTACTTTTTTATTAAGGTAATCGTGAAATACGAAAAAGAAAAAAAAACTTACCTTCGAAATCCATGGCTCCAATTTATAATATCCTTCACAGTCAGCAGCTTCTAAATTACTATCAGCGAGTGAAAGATAATTTTGTTGAACGGAATGATATATTGTCATTTGGCAGAGATTTCTCTCATTTGGCGAACGAGCCAGGATTTTTTGTGTTTTTTATTACATTTATTCCGATCGAAAAGTGTGACTCTCTTATTATCGCAATCAGGTGAGAAATATTGATAGTATTTTATAAAAGCAAAGTCACGCTTTCTATTATTAGAACAACCGGAGAAGTCAAGTGATACCCAGACTTATTGTTATCTAGTCAAGAGACAAAATAATCGTAAATTTATCGATGTAAATACAAATGCAATTTAGCCAGATTGCGATGAAGTTCGGGTTAAGGTTGGTTGAAATTTAGTGGAGCTAAACCTTCTTTGGACAAATTAAAATGCAATTTAGTCAGGTTGCGATGAAGTTCGGGTTAAGGTGGTTAAAATTTAGTGGAGCTAAATCTTCTTTGGACAAACTAAAATGCAATTTAGCCAGATTGCGATGAAGTTCGGGTTAAGGTGGTTAAAATTTAGTGGAGCTAAATCTTCTTTGGACAAACTAAAATGCAATTTAGCCAGATTGCGATGAAGTTCGGGTTAAGGTGGTTAAAATTTAGTGGAGCTAAATCTTCTTTGGACAAACTAAAATGCAATTTAGCCAGATTGCGATGAAGTTCGGGTTAAGGTGGTTAAAATTTAGTGGAGCTAAATCTTCTTTGGACAAACTAAAATGCAATTTAGCCAGATTGCGATGAAGTTCGGGTTAAGGTGGTTAAAATTTAGTGGAGCTAAATCTTCTTTGGACAAACTAAAATGCAATTTAGCCAGATTGCGATGAAGTTCGGGTTAAGGTGGTTAAAATTTAGTGGAGCTAAATCTTCTTTGGACAAACTAAAATGCAATTTAGCCAGATTGCGATGAAGTTCGGGTTAAGGTGGTTAAAATTTAGTGGAGCCAAATCTTCTTTGGACAAACTGTGACAAACAAGACGGAAAAAATAGAACTCAATAGAACTACACAATTTTGAAACAGCAATTTAGTAAAACGCATTTTGAGGATAAGGTAGAAAGGTCAGATGTCTAAAACAGATAGCAAAAAAGAGTTACCACAAATAAATAAGTAATAAATTAAGGAAGACAAAAAAATTAACACAATAATAAGCAAAGTTTAATTTAAAAGCTAATATTTAAAATTTAAAACAGATAATGAAGAATTGTTACTGGTTATTATTGTATTACTAGCATAGCCCGTCATATGACTGGATAAGTAAAATTTTTAATTTTCCGGAATTGTAAAGTACCCTATGATGCAGGTAAAAAAATGATTTGTTTTTTAGCTAAGAATAATCTTGCAACAAAAAATAATGGATGATTAAATTAAAAGTTATCGCATATGTACCTAATTAATTATTTAAGCCAAATATACAGGAAAATTAATATGTAAGTTTAGTGATAAAACGTAGGGAAATCATGCAGACGGTATTTAAATAATTTAAAATAAGAAATAGTTAAATGAGATGGTTAACGGAATGATGCCATAGTTCTAGAAAACAAAATGTGGTTTTTACATATTTATTATGTGGTAAATTTAATCGTCTGTTTTTAATCGGGGAAAATAGTGACTGAAATAATGGCATTAAACGTTCGAAAAGGGGGGAAGAGGTGGTTTTTGAACGTTTCATTAATATTTTTCGCTGCGATATGGAGCATATTTATACCAATTTATTTTGGAATTGGGTCGTTAGTTTAACAGAAGATAAACTTTATTCGCTTTGAATTTTGCTAACCCTAACTCACCACGAATCCAATATGGATACCTCTATCCATTCCAGGTCAAACCGCTTCATAAATTCGAGGACAGACGGACAGATAACTTAGGCTATTATTACATAGGAGATTGTTCCAGCTGTAGGTTAATCTATGGGAAAATTAATCTACTGTTGTGCGACTTGCATTTACAGATTTCTTTAAATAAATTTTGCCTCGTGATAGAGCGAAAAATTTGCCAGGATCATGCGTGACTTTTGTTGTTTTATTTTTATTAATTTCGTAAAAAAAATTTTTGCAGTGCAGATGTCAATAGAGACAGATATCTTTATGCGAAACACGGCTACGAAGCTTTTACTCATTTAACACCACCCGAGGAGCAGGTGTAACTTAAGGAATGCTACGGACTCGAGTAACACTGCCCCTGCTGAGTCCTTGTAATGTAGAAACAGCGACCACGCTAAAGACCTCCAGGGGTATCGTTAGGGAACTTGAAGGACATTGTGACCACTAACCTAGTTTTCGTGCCATTAATGAACATGGCGGATCTTTGGCTGGCTCGATCCCATTATCCACTGGTTACGAGATAGCTGCCTTTACCGACTGAGCTACCGCGGTTCCCATTTTGTAAATATGGGATGGTAAAAGTCATCATTTACTTTCAACGAAAACTATATAGTTTTTTTTTTACAATTAATTTAAAATAACATTCTTGTTTCTTCTTCTTCAAAAACTTCCGCATTCGCCCAAGGGGTGGGGAGAGAAAGGGCTAAAAGGACCAGAAAGGTCTGAGCTGAGGACGGAACAGCTCAAAGGCGAAGTCGACACTTCAAACAAAACTGTACACAGAGAACTTGCCACATAAATTTTGCGATATCTACCCCTCTAGATCTCGACATACCGCTTCTTTCAGGGAAATAGAATTTACACGTTCAGGTCCTGATAACGACCCCGATCTCTTTGTGGTCAGACGCCATAGAATTTTCTGAAATTGAACCTAGCCTTTGGAGTGTGGGTGCCCCTTTTGATAAATCTCTGGGTCACTCCATTCAGCGTACATAGATGTTTTCGATTCCTCAACGTCTTATCCTCATCTCTCTCCTCACCCCTTTGCATTCCTGAAAAGATTTCACTCAAAAAGAATGATGACTGCCAAGTCCATGGTGTTTTCCTTGGTTTAAAACATTTGTTTTCTTTCTGTGGCAACAACAATTTTGTACTCATCAAAAAAAAAAAAAAAATTAGACACGGTAATTACAAGTCATAACATGCTGCTAGTATAATTTCGTTTTTTTTTTTTCTTAAGAATCATGTAATAATAATAATTTGGGGCGAAGTCTCGATTTGCCCATGCGATTATTCGATTATGAGGCATTGGCTGTACGTCACGGTCAGTTTCGAGTTATACTGCTATCTTCGACCTTCTGTTAGTTATCAGAGTAGTAAAAAATAAATAAATAGCATACTGCTGTTAATCAGAACTTATCTATCAATTATCCGGAAATAAAGTTGCGACGCTTGCAATTAACAGATATAAATGGCAATTAACCAAAGATAATCTCGAACAGCGGTTCGGGGGTTTTGAACACTACGCTTTGAATACTTAAATGGTTATAAAACAAAAAGTGAGTGATACACAATTGAAAGTTCACGCAGGCTGTCAATCATTTTTATTTAAAATTTATCAGTTACAATGTTATGCGACGCTTTCAAGATAAGTTTCTTCCGTCAGTGATGTCACTAGCGAGTGTGACCCGAGCGACACCTAGTGCTTCCAAATGTTATGAAAATTACATTTTTGTGTATTTAAATCAGCGGCTTTTAACCCTATAAGCGGCTGAACCGACTTTTTCCGTATCTCCGAAACCACTCTTAAAGATGCCGAGCCGGCTTTTTCCTTCCCCCTTGGAAATTTCTTTGATTGACACGGGGGAGATACTGCGGTTGAAAAGGAGAAGGCAATTGGTGCATTTCAAGAGTAGATTCTATATCGCTTTTTTGTTAGGGCTCTAGATGCATTTTTTTTTTTTTTTGTATAGTAAAAGAATTGTCCAAAATTTAACTTAAGAATATTACATTTTGAAAAATGTTTGTTTATAAAAATATTGTGTTGTTAACATATTAAATGTTTTAACGTTTTAAGAGATGCGTTTTTTTTTATCCCATTAAAAGTGTTTTTAAGAATAATGAATTTATAAATTTATCCTTTTCTTTTAGTGGGGTTTGCTTTAACAGTACAAGGAATTATAACTAGACCCAATAGTAACCCATTGAAAGTGTTTTTAAGAATAATGAATTTATAAATTTACCCTTTCCATTTAGTGGGATTCACTAAACAGTAAGAGGAATTATAACTAAACCCAATGATATCCCATTTAAAGTGTTTTTAAGAATAATGAATTTATAAATTTACCCTTTTCATTTAGTGGGATTCACTAAACAGTAAGAGGAATTATAACTAAACCCAATGATATCCCATTGAAAGTGTTTTTAAGAATAATGAATTTATAAATTTACCCTTTCCATTTAGTGGGATTCACTAAACAGTAAGAGGAATTATAACTAAACCCAATGATATCCCATTGAAAGTGTTTTTAAGAATAATGAATTTATAAATTTACCCTTTTCATTTAGTGGGATTCACTAAACAGTAAGAGGAATTATAACTAAACCCAATGATATCCCATTGAAAGTGTTTTTAAGAATAATGAATTTATAAATTTACCCTTTTCATTTAGTGGGATTCACTAAACAGTAAGAGGAATTATAACTAGACCCAATGATATCACTTTGAAAGTGTTTTTAAGAATAATGAATTTACAAATATACCCTTTTCATTTACTGGGGTTTGCTAAACAGTATGTGCCCAGTTAAGCTTCTGCATACAAATAATAAGTGTATTTTTTAAAAAAAGTACAGGCATAATTTAATTGAAAGTTTGAATATGTGTGGAGTAATAAATAAATTTGAAATCAATATTTTTTACTTATGAGTTTAGTAAAAATAATTTTACTTCACCATCCTTATTTTCAAAATATTTTATAAAAATCTACTTTTGTCGACCCTAAAACTTGCCATCCACAGGAAATTTCCAGTTTGCTTCTAATTTAAAGATTAAACTGAATAATTTAAGACACTAAAGATAAAAAAATATATTAATTATACAAAAATCCCCAAAGAAAATTTTAGCAAACAAACTGTTACCAATTCTATAAAGTATTTCCATAGAAATCCAATGATCTATACCAGGGCAGTCCAACTGTAAAGAGCTCACGGGCCAGAATTAAGGTCACTGATCACCTGGCGGGCTGCAGTTTGAAAAAGTTGAACAATAACCTCTTACCTCTTGTACAATAACAGTTAATAGTTGAATTATTAATTTAAAACAATGGAACAGAAGGATTATAAAACATTTTGCTTCATTTTAATGGGAAAACTGAGGCCAATCAGCCTTCTTTACAAGGGCAGGAATGTCAACATCGATGTTTGTGGTTGCCAGCAGAAGAAGGTCTAACGATGAACTGTCGGAGAGAGAGCTCCAAATAATACCTTGATGAACTTCATCACCAAAAAAGCACTTTCGCATAAATATGTGCTCTCAAACATGGAAGTTGTTTTCAGTTTTAAGTCACACAGATTTGAAAACCGTTCAGTTGGAAGCAACTTGAAGAACTCGGGGCCCCTTTCATTTCTTGTTTGAAAGAATAGGTCAGCCTGGAGATCACAGACATCTAATTGTAGGTTGGCAAGTTGTTCTTCAATGCTTTCTGTGACTTGGTTACTAAACAGAGCCACATCTTTCTTGATGCTCTCAAAATCTGAAAATCTCGTGTTGAATTCATCAATAATAGTCTACAACAGGGCAAAATTCAGAAAAATCCAGCATTTCCTCACAATCTGACACCAAACGACTGCAGCTGGCGAAGTGAGATCAGTTATTTTTTCTCAAAGTTTCATGGAAAATTTTCAGCTTGTTTCTAAACCCATTGATGTGTGCCATTAGGTCAGACACCAGTTGGCCTCTTCCTTGTAGTTTTAAGTTCACATCTTTGAGATGTCCAGTAATATCAGTTAAAAATGCCAGGTGACTTGAAAAATCCATGCATAAAAGTTTTTGTTCAAGGTTTTCTGATGGAGAAAACTGGTGAAGGAAAAGAGGGATTGCTTTTCTCAACTCGAAAAATTGCTTGACCTTGGACTGTGGATGTCCTGTAACTTTTTCTCTTAATACAATGAAAGGAGTGAAAAAGGGATCAAGAGGAAACTTCGGAAAGAATGGTAGTCTAGGATGCTTCTTGGTACCATAAAATTTCGAAAAAAGATACTGAATAAGAAGTTGGCGGGCCGCCAGTTGGACAGCCCTGATCTATACTAAAACTATTGGTCAAAGTAACCTAAATTTAACTCAATTTTTTTTTCTATTTTATTCAATACAAGCAAAAAATATATATAATAATAATCATAACATAATGTTTTAAATTTTCCTTCATGAATATAACAAACTCTTCATTCATTCAAAATATATTTTTAATTTAATCCATGAAAATATGGTACTTGTCATAATGATATTGTCTCCCAATTATAAACGAAATCTTATATCTAATATTTAACACAATATTTTACTTGAATAAATTGTAATTAATATTGATACAAAATATCGTAACATCAACATTTTTTGTTTAGATGTTGTAACAAAAAAAAAATATGAAGGGAACCTTAAATCAGTTAATCAGTTATGTATGAATATCAACAACTTCTATTTTGTGCATTTACATCAATTACAATTTATTTACATATTATAGTATGCATATACAGATCAGTAAAAATGTAAAATAAAAGAATCATTAATAATATTTAAGTGATATACCTTTAAAGTAAGAAAAATAAAAGATACAACTCATACTCTTTTTATAAGACTTTTATTCCAAAACTTTTTTTTTCAACACAGAAAAGATTTTTTCAAATAGTTGTCTGTAACAAAATCATTTTCAACTAAAATATCTAAAATTAAGCTTATACAGCAGATAAAAAAAAGAAAGAAAAAACTAAATCTACAATACAAAATTAATTTCAATTTTGCTGAAGTATTAAAACTTTAAAAATGTGTACCAAATTAATTCACATTAACTAATTATGTAATTAATTTCAGGCACATTCAATTTTTTAAACTTTAAGCATGTAGTAATAAAAATTTGTGCATGCTGTGTATACATTCTTTAAGTACTTTGTCAGATGTATAAAGAAATACCTATTTAAAAATATATATAATTAAAAGAGTTTTAAAAAATATTTAATTCATTGATTAAAAATTTCATATCAAAATAAACAGCTAAAAGCACTTGTATAACATTTTACAAAACACAATTCTTTTAAACCATTGTACTTCTCAAAACAAATGTGCTATTTTTAATGTATGATATTTCTTGCTTTATATTTACTCACATTACATTACAAATCACTAAACACTGTCATCACAGTGCCAGGCTTGCAACTGCTGAGGTACTTTCAAAAAGGTGAGAAAAGTGACAAATAATACAGAATAAGTGACTAAAAAGCGACTAAATATTGAAAAAAAAAAAAAAGCTGATTTTTTTTTTCTTCTCTTGATTAAAGATGCTATTATTAAGATTTTTCTATTTATTTTAACTCTAAATTAAATGATTCATGCAAGACATGATTTTAGCTTCAAATACAAAAAAAGGTTAAAAATCTTATTTGACAAAACTCAACATTACTTTTTATTCATGAAAATCTATAAATTAGATTTTAGTACATACAATACATTAATTTTATAATCACAATTTTCTGTATATATTAATGATGTTTTGAAATATGTACATAGCTAGATTAGAGTATCTAAACAAAAATTGTGAAGAAAAAGAAAAAGAGACATGTGTGCTTTGACGTAAATTACTTTAATGTATTAAATGTACATTTCAGTACAAATGTAGATTTCAGGAACTTCTTTCAAACTTTTTAAAATCACTAAATTCTGAAAACCATATGACTAATTACATTTTAATAAGAAAATAATTAGAGCATCCCATTTTTGGTCTTTTATTAAAATATTTTGTTATTAATTCAGATTTTCTTTTTTCAAAAACAGACTTTTGCTGTGATACACCATGAAAAAAGTGACTGTTTACTTAAAAAAGTGACTAAAAGTGATCAATTGCAAAAAAGTGACTAAAGGGGAGAAAAGTGACGGAATTGCAAGCCTGCAGTGCAAGTATGACTTCAAAGACTCAAATTAGTTTTATAAATACTATTTTTATTACTTTAATTATTGAAAACACTCATACTGCAAAAATTTTATCTTAATAACTTCAGTTTTATAATATTATGGATAAAACAAACATGAATATTTATTCCTACAATATTAAAGTAAATCATAATAAATAAGGCACATAATTTCTACTTAAAAAATTGAAATTGTTAATAATGGTACATTTCAAAATTATTCAGCAATCAATTTTAGATGGCTTTACAAGTTATGTAATATATGATAAAAGTAATTCACATAACCAATAACTGGTATAAAGACCTTTGTGGTTATCTCCACGTAAATTTAGAAATTTTTCTGTTTCAAGTAATCTAAAAGGAAATTCAGTATTTTTTAAATATTTTGATTACTTTAATGGTACAGTATTCTTCTATTTCTTATTTATGTAAATAAACATGATGAATTGGTTTAAAATCAAAACTAATTCACCATGTTTATTATTGTTATTCATTTTATGAATAAAAATTTGTGCTTATATATTTTTTCCTATCAGAGACTATGCATCCCTAATGCTTTAAAACTTCATTTTACTGACTAATTTCACATATCAATATCAAACAAATGATCCAAATACAAAGAATTTAATTTTAAAAAATTGTTACACATAATGTAATATATAAAGGTATTTCATGCATCAGAAACCCAGTGGCAATGATGTAGCACTTTTCACTCGCAAGACACTGAGGTTCGAACCTTGGAACTGGGCAATGTTAACTTAGCCTTTTATCCCTTGAGTAGGTGTAGTGTAAGGCTGATGATCTAACAGGGACATGTGCTTTGCACCCCAGGACTTTTGGTCTCAAAAATGGAGATAGGCACCAATGGCCATAGTCCCATGTGGGCTGTAGCACCAGGGAGTTTTTTGAGTTTAACTTATTTCATGCATTGTTATATTCAACTAAAATGCATAATAGTATATTACATAGAAAAAAAAACTATTTAGAAATTAATAAATATTGAAGAAAACTCATGATATTTACAGTAAATATTACTAATAATTAGCTAAGGTATATTACTAATAATTAAGATAAAACTTTAGTGTGAAAAGTAATTTATGCTTCAGGTGTTTGCGCCTCTTCTACTACTACTTAGTTTCACAGAAATGGTCATAATTAAATCTCCTAACATAAATTATAATTAAAACATCAGCTTGACAAAATTGTTTTAAAAATTAATACTTAAAAATAATTTTCAGTAAAACATTATGGCAAAATGAATAAAATAATATATCTTAGAGAAATACGCAGAAGATTATACATTTAATCCAAAAAGAGAGATTTACTTTTTCAGAGGATTTGGTTGCATACAACAGGACACTTATATTCAGTATCTTATCAAAAAGGAATAGAAATATATTCAAGAAATTTGAGTGTTTATCTATGAATTGCATAAGAAAAAACATTTTTTAAACTCAAGTTAAATTACATCATAAAGTTCTGTATTCATTTATTACAATTTGGTAACTTTAAGAGATTACAAAACATATGCATAGGTAAAAGGCATGGATAAAACAGGGTTCATACAGATTTTTGCAGGCAAAAATTCAAGAGATTTAAAGACTTTTAAGGAATCTTCTTAATTTTTAAATATCACTCAAAAAGCAAAAATTAAGGAGTTTTTAGAGATTTTTTATTAACCCCTTCCCGGTTTTTCCCGAGCTGAACTCGGGCAGGCGAAATGTACCATCCTGGCTCATCCATAGTGTAGCTTGGGCACTGTGAAATCAGTCTTTCCCGAATTATTTCACATGTGCTTTTTATGGTTTCGAATGCTTTTGTTTACTTTTCTGGCTACTAGATTATTTGCTACTCAGAGACAGTAGAGGTAAGAAGGTAAGGAGAGAAACAAGGTTCTACTGTCCAGATTGCGATGTTGGACTCTGTGCAGTACCGTGTTTTTGATTGTATCATACACGATCAAATTTTGATTAATAATTACTTAACCATTTATGTAAATGAAAAGGATATACATAAAATTTAATTCAAGATAAAAGCTAGGTATTCTAAGCTTTATATTTATAGTTAGTGTGAATTGACTCCAAAGTCTAATGACTTCTGCTGTACAGAATGCCAACTATACAGGTAAATTACTCATTTATTTAAATTGATTTTTTTACATTAACTTTTAGGAAATTTTCTAAGCGAATGGTGCTATTATGTTTAAAAAGCTACGTATGTATGAAAATAAGCATAAAAAATTGACATTTTTTTACCCAAAATACCGAAATAAAATGAACCTGGAAGGGGTTAAAGAGTCATTTGATTTTTTAAGAACAGAGAAAAAAAAAATTATGGTTGACAGAAACTTATTCAGACATATAATTTAAATTATATCCCTTTACTTGGGTTAGTGCACTGTCTTAGCAATGCTACAAGTATGGTTTTCATATGCAGCAAATTATTTGGAATTTGGCTGCAGTTAAAAAAAAAAAAAAATAGACTCAACATGAAAATTAAGAGTTTTGTAGGCCTTTTTCTAAGGAGCACCTTAAATTAAGAAGTTCTGGAATGTGTGAAGCATGTAAAATCTGAAACCTATGATATTAAAGACATAAAAATCCTTCCAATATACAACTGATTATCAACATTATTAGTTCTTCTCCTTTTCTTTTTTTATCATAATTTAGATATCATTTACCCTCCTTTTCAAGGAACCTAAAATAAGTCCAAAAGTTAATTCTAAATAGTATGCACAAACCACTGGAAATCTTAATGTTTTTATCGTATAATTTTCATGCATTATTTTTATCAGGATGCAAATTTTGTTACTGCTGTTATATATCTAAGAACAATAAAAATAGCTTACAGAGTTTAAAACTCTTTATAACTTTACTGAATAGTACACTAAAGTATTACTTTAAATTCTTAAAATTCTTATCAGAATGGGTAGAAGTTCCTCTAGTTAAAAAATGTTTAATCTTGCCGTGCAATAATTAAAAGAGAGAAGTTTTGAATAGATACATTTCTGAAATGAAAGCCATTATTTTGAATTTTTTGAAACCCTGATACTTGCAGTTTTAGCATAATATTGAAGATATCCCTCTATATCCTGTAAATCGTAAGAATCCTATATTTAAAATCTTTTTGTTGACAGACTGCCAATAACATTTATAAAATTCATTAAATATGAAAATAAAAAATCTACATATACCAAAATTTACAAAATTAATCTACTTTTATTTTATAATTTTAGACTAAATTTTTAAAAGTAAAAATAGATTACAAACATAATTCCAGCATAAAAGGCCAAACAAATTTTATAAAATAACTAAAAGCACATATGAAATGATTGAAAACATTTATAAGGAGAATTTAACCCATGAAAGACCTTTCCTAGTTCTTCAGAACAAGAAAACAGATTCATTTTGACTAGTTGTAAAAATATCACAAGTGAAAATTATAATAAATTTATAATTAATAAAGTAAATAAAAGCACTAGATCAGACATAAAATATAAAAAAGAATATTTTTTAATAATCTCATGAAAGCCCCATATGATTTCCTTGTTTGCTTATTAAATTATGTACATTTTTTGCTACAGTTCATTTAAAAATATTTTATTTGAATGTGATATACAATCTCCCAATTAGTTAATAAAGTGCACAATTACACAATGGCTAAAATATTAGTTTTATTACATCAAAATTTATTCAATTATTAACTGAACAAATAGAATTGTATTCAACAATAAGTAGAGCTCAAGTACTGCAATTGGATAGACATCAATACCATTTTAATATTTGATATATTGAGTTTTTTCATAACATAGAGTGGTGAAAGCAATAGAAAATAGAAGGGTACAACTAGATGTCAAAAGTCTTATTAAGATTTCAATATACAGTTCAATGATTTTGAGTTATGCCTGGTAACATCAAAATCAGTTATATTGAAAATATTCATTATATAGAGTACAGATTACCATCATAAAGAAAGGTTGCACAACTACATGTTACAATAGTCCAAAATCCCAAATTTCAACATTCTACATTTACTCAATTTTGAGTTGTATGAGATACATATATATGCACAGATGTCACAATGAAACTAATTAAAATAAATTCAAACATAGTCAAAAGGGCTATTCCCATTAAAGTCTTAAGATTGAAAGTTTACGCAATTACAGTATTTCCTTCACTTCATATCAGGAAATAAACATTTAGAAATTAGTGTTACCTTGTTTGAAAATTAGTCTTAAATGGGTTAAATTTCATAAAATAACAAGTAACTCAAGAATATTCAAATGATAGTATTTTAATTCATCTCCAAATTTTTGATAAATTTTGAACCATATCAAATTTAATCAACAATGCCATACTAATAAATAGCATATTGAAATCAAAACAAAAATTAGGCTATATATTTTTTCCAAGATACAGTAGAACCTCTTTTTAACGACCCCACGATACAACGACCCCTTTATTAGATTAGAACAACCATCTTAAAAAGTCCCAATTATTTTACCATAGGAATAATGTTAATTTTGAATCATTACAATGACCCCAAGTGTATTATTTTTCGTTAGAACAACCACCAATTTTAGTCTGCAGAACTCATGAACAAGTGGGCTATTTCAAAATTATTGTACTGAGGTGCAACTTCAAGAAACCTGTACTTCTCTCTTTGTGTTTGCTTAAAGGAGGGGCGGGGGCATGATGAAAAGGGGAAAACTAAATTTTCAATTATCTTTTGATGAGTTTGTTGCTGTAGACAAAACTTTACAGTGCTTCAGAGAAAATTTGAATGAAGATGATTTTATTGCCTGTATTACCAGGAAAAAAATCTGCGATTCCAACGACGGAGAAGAAATTATCCAAGCTTTTGAAAAAGTGAATGAAAAAGAAGCAATGCAATCGATGTCTTTCGTCAAAAGTTTGAAGCACAATTTAATTCTGAAGACTTCCTTCAAAATCTAATGGATATGTAATCAGTGATTATGAAAAGTTCCCAAATGAACTTGAAACAGGCATCAAAGACTTTTTTTCAAAAATTCAGTCATGGAAATACAAATAAATAGAAGTGTTCTCTAGGTATGAACTGTTGCATCATTTCTTTGCTTAATTTTTTTTTATTATTTTTTCAATTCATTATAATGATTTTTCGTTACAATGACCATATGATGTTGGTCCCACAGAGGGTCATTATACTGAG
Source organism: Pardosa pseudoannulata (assembly GCA_032207245.1). Taxonomy (NCBI): domain Eukaryota; kingdom Metazoa; phylum Arthropoda; class Arachnida; order Araneae; family Lycosidae; genus Pardosa; species Pardosa pseudoannulata. The sequence goes on along the minus strand of CM063506.1, from coordinate 157,504,125 downwards.
GTTCTACTGTATTTTCAGAATAAACTTTAGTTTTTATTAAATATAGAGAGACATCTTTTAGAACTCTATGCTAGAAATTACTAGCATTGTTATATAAAGTAAAATAAAAAAATGGAAAATTTCACTATGCAAATAAAAAAATTTATAGTTTTTTATTTTAATCTTTCTACACTAAGCCCAAGTTTCTTGTAAATACCTCTTATTATTCATTAAATTCTGAATATATTTTTCTCCCTCACCAGTTTCTAATTCACCCTCTTTTTCAATAATATCTGCAAATGCACTTTTTACTCCTTCTGGCATTTGTTTTGCATTGCCAGCTACATAAATCAAAGCACCCTTTAAATGAATCAAATTGAAAAATATTTTGCTATTTTCTCTTATTTTATGTTGCACATAACATTTGTCTTCTTGATCTCTCGAAAAAGCAGTAAATATCTTCAGAAAACCATTCTCTACAAATTCATCCCACTCTGATGAGAACAAGAAATCTTTGGCTTTATACCTACATCCAAACACTAAATAATTTTCTCTAATATTTGCTTTGCAGCGTTCTTGAATGAAAGCTCTAAAAGGTGCACATCCAGTTCCTGGACCAACCATAATAATGGGAACATCTCCTTTAGGTAACTGAATCGACCCTTTGTCTATGGAGTATGGAATTACAGTGCCTTTCTTTAAATTTGACAACCAATTTGAGCATAAGCCTTTTCTAGGTTTTCTTAGTCTTGTCCTATAATTAACAACAGCTACAGCCAAATGGAATTCTTTTGGATTATAGCTCAAAGATGAAGCAATGGAAAATTTTCGAGGATGAATGCGGGGTATCATATCAAATAAATAAGAAAATGGGACATATGGAGTAGTATGAACAAAATCTTTCATAACTTCCAAAATCGTACGCCTTGGCCTATTGCAATATTCATACAGTTCTTCTTGCCCAGAAGCTGTAGTAAATTCTGTAAGTTTTTCTTTCTCAGTTTCATCCTCACTAAAATGACAAAAAAATTCAAAAAATGATCGTCTAGGAATGCTCATGAAATCAAAATAAGTTTGAACACAATATCTAACAGAGCATGGATTTGGAAAATTCTTAGGTACTGCGATATCTGGATCAGATGCAATGAGAGTAAATTTAGTATCAGGTTCCACATTTATAAGAGACAAAAAGTCTTCTACCTCATCAGGTGGATTTTCAGGCCACACAACAGCAACATCACCAGGATTATAGTGTGTATTAGAAGAAATGTCAAATTTGAGTAAGTGCACTGCTTGAAAATGATCTGATGATGTGAGCCTAACATTTTCTGTTAAAACTGCTTTTAAATCAGATGGTGTTTCAGATGGAAAGTTAGAATCTTGCACTTCCTCTTCCACAAATTTTACATTATATTTTGATGGTAGAAGCTTATCGTCTGATATGAAAGGCCCACACAGATTAAAATAAGTCATTAATTTACTTTTCAAAATTTGTAACCATGGGTCAAACGCTGCATCATATCCTAACTCATGCTGATCATCTGCTAATGTCAAAGATATAAATTCTGAAGCTCCAAGTTGTAATAGTCTTTTATTCAATTTTTTTGCGACTACATTAAATTTATCATAAGAGGAATCTCCCATTCCAAAAACACAAAACTGTAAATTGGAAAGTGAATTATTGGGAAGATCTCTTCTTAATAAAAACTTCCAAAAAGTTTTCATATTATCTGGTACTTCTCCATAGCCAGTAGTAGAACATATAAATATAACTAGATCTTCTGTAATCAAATTCTTAGCGGAATAATTCATTAAGTTGCATACGCGTGGTTTACAACCAATACGGAAGATCTGTCGCCCAACTCTCTCAGCTACATCTTCAGAATTACCTGTTTGCGTTCCAAACACAATAGTAATATTAGGATTAATACCCATTGTGAGGTAAAAACAATATTCAAAATTCAACAGGTTTTAGAAATAATAGTTTTGTTTACGTTTCTTCGCATACGCTACGAATACTTGGAGTCACGTTAACTGGCCTGCTGTAAACCACGGGGAAAAGGTAAAAAACATCCATGCAGGAAGTTAGATTGTACAGTTTATCACCAATGTGCTAATTTAACAGGATTCCACCTCCCCCGATCTCGGTGTGTGGACAGTCTGTTTACTTCGAGAGGGAAGTTAAATATTTAGGAATATTTTTAGACAGTAGGTTAACTTGGAAAAGTAATACTAACTACACAATTGCAAAATTTTATAAAGCTAGGAAATCTATTGCCCACCTTCTGTACCATAATCAAATGGGAATGGGAAATAAAGTGTTAATATATAAGATGGTGCTTAGACCCATTCTCCTCTACGCAGCCCCGGTCTGGGGTTCGGCTTCCAACACTCAAATCCAGAGACTGCAAACTATTCAAAATAAAACCCTTAGAATGATAATCAAAGCTCACAGGTATGTCAGAAATGACATTATTCATAACACTCTTAATATCGAACCCATTCGGGACTTCATAGCAAAGCTATCCAATAACTTCTTTAATAATCTGAACAATATAAATAATGAAGAAATTTTCAACCTCCCCGATTATGATCCTGCAGAACACCGGCGCAGGCCGAGAGCCACCACTTTATTATCGGGCATTCGCCCTCAGGTTTAAAATGTCACTTCTTTTGGAAAAAAAAAAAAAAAAAAAAAAAAAAAAAAAAAAAACCTCTGAGACTTTCTTATTGTATTCACCCTTTGTAAAAAGAATATTCAGAGTGGGAAGAAAAAAATATATATATGGGCAATGTTTATATCCTTATATAACTGTATATCTTGTTTACTTTTATTCTGCGCTGTTTTGTCTATGTTCTTTTCTCTTTTCCTTCCCCTCTCCTCTTTCCTTTTCTATATATATTATCCAAATATCAGCCAAAGGATTAGTTGTAATGTTGATCACATATATATGTCCAATACTGGGGATAAAGGGCCCTCGGCCCTAGGCGCCCCAAAATGTTTTTTCCAGTGTCCAGTGTCCAATGTGCTAAAAAGGGAGAGGTGGGGAGCTAAAAACTCTCAGTAAATGTCTGAGCAATGGAAAATTCAGTATCATAGAAGTATATAATGACTGGATTATCTATTATAGATCTGTATAAACACAGACAAAAATATTCTTACATAATATTATCTAATAACTCCAGATAGTATTATACAAAACACATATCCATTTCATATGTTTTGAAATAACAACTTCCACCTGACGATGCACTTCTGTACTCAAATGTATAAGATTATGAAACAAATTTTAACAAACTTTTCCGGAATGCTCTGTAATGCGGATGTCCCCGTTTTCTTGATTACTTCGACAACCTCAAATCTTGTTTCCTTCGATAAATTTTTTAATTTTGAAAAGAGAAGAAGATTGCAGATAATAACTGCTAAGTCGTAAAAATATGGGGATGCTGAATTTCCCCGACCTTATGTTGGAACAAAAATGTCTAGACACGTACTTTAATGTGAGTCCAGGGATTGTCATAAAAAAAAACGGTGAACTCCGATCAAAATGAGGCCTTTCTCTGTGAACTCTATGTCAAAGTCAGGTATGATCTTCCACTAAAACTGATCAGTAATACTCTTATCGGGGGAACAAATTCATAGTGAATTAGTTCTTTGCTATTCTGTATTAGTGAACTCAGGGACCGTCATTCGGAATTTAGTCGTTTATTTTTAGGATCCTGTTGGTAGCATCAACACATGTATCCCGTTACTATCTAAATCGAAAAATGTGGGGCTATCACAGAACTCATCGCTGAGTTCCCCGCACGAATTCATTCTATATTCTATATTGCTTTAGTTCCTCCGACAAACAGTCCGTGAGGAACGAATCAATGAATGAGGAACAAACCTTGAGTTCCACTAAGTCTTGTGTCAAATGTGCAAATCTACTTCTTTGTAAATGTTCAGTTCATTAGCTACTTTTCGAATAATCCATCGACCCAAAGTCATAAGCTCACGATTTTTCTCAATTGTTTCAAGCTTGTGCGCATCATCTTTGACCCTTTTGCAGCTGTCCCAAAAGCGGCTAAACCATTCAAAAGTGCGTACACCGGATGCTTCCTCTCCGTACGCTTATTTCATTATATATATTCATGGGTTTCTGTGCCAATTTTGTCCAATAGAAAGAATAATTTAATGTCAGTTCTATGCATCATATCGACTTCGAGAGAAAAATTTTACAGCTACGTTTCAACTCATGTTTCAAGAACAAACACTTGCTTCTGAATGTAGCCGACTTCATTGGTCATACACAGGTAAGCAACTTTTTAAATACAAACATTACTGTGTTTCGAAGGTTTACGATTCGTACAGTTGCGTCAGTCAGGGAAATTATTAGCCATGTTTATAGTTACGGCACACGTGCTGAAGCAAATATATTTGTGAATATTCCAAAATTGTCTTTTTGAAATATTCATTTTAAAAAGATCTTGGGTGCATTCAGATTTCATGATCATCTAAAATCCGGTTCAAGCCTGATACCAACTCGAGACATTCCCTTGTCTAATCGAAAAGCGTACAGGATATGCTTTTCTGTGGATTCAAGTGTTCTTTAGTTAGGAAGTCGTCAAGGAGAGTTGTGTGGAATCAGAAGAAAAATACAACCTACTGTGAATATCTATACCTTATACACCTCCAGATCGACGTTCTAAGTTATCAATTCAGATCATTCAAAATTTGAAGCAAGTTGGATTTCGCAACCATGCAATAATTAAAAAAAATATGATACTTGAAAAAAGACTTCAATCACTAAGTGGCACTATCCCTCCCATCTGTGATAAGTGAGCGATTTTCTCAAAATTGAATAACACACGTGGCCTTAATAAGGAAAAATCTTTCGTAACTCAACAACAATCTTAAACTAAAAGCAAATGTACTATATCCAAAGATAACTAAAATGTAGGTTAGTTTTCCATTAAAGTACACTTTTAACAATGAAATAGATTTATTTTTATTATTAACTCCCTGTCTAGTGTAATCGAGTTAATCAATCATGGTTTTATAGTTAATGCGTCTAGTTACGAAAGTAAAAATCTCCGATGCTTATCTTTCTAAACAGTAAGACCGAGTGTCTAGTCAGCAGTGACATAGGGGAAGGTCGAAAGTCTTAATTCAAAGTATAGTGAACTTTCAATCTCCTAAAAAAGGTTCATTGCCCGTGCACGCACACACACACATACAAAGTACACGTGTTTTATACATACATCCATAGTTTTGCATGCATACGTAAATACATCATTAAATGGATCATCAACGCTTTGCATAATTTCATTGTATCTTGAAAAATATATTTGCAACTACATTCTGTTTTAATTTACGCTTTAAATTTGCCTGGTAAATGCAGGAGAGTATTTAGTTGACGCTCCAGTTATGAAAAGACGAATTTAAACTAAAATAATTTTATGAATAACTTGGAGGAAAAAAGGTAAAGGAATTATGATATATTCTTTTATTTTTTCTTCTACGAAATTATAAACCTTATATGATAACAAAATTCGAAAACAGTACTGTATAATCAGTAACTTATATAATACCGTTTTTATAGCTGTAAATTAATTCTACTAGCTTTTAAGGCCATCTTGTTCAATTCTTCGTCTGTATTTATAGTTCTGCCCCAAAAGTAATGCTAAATTTATCATCCTTTTGTGGCAAGTTCTAGTGCGAAGAAATGTTTTTACTCTTTTCATGGTTGAATACGATATGTCACCAATTGCAATAGAAGTTAGAAATGTACATAAATTTTAATATTGCACTGCCCACGTTGAAAATATTTCGGGAATTCGTTCTTGATTGAATCCAAAAGTAAGCTGTGAAATTTTCAAAAATAAGAACGAAATTATATACTTTATATCACAAAATTTTTAAATGGTACAGCATAATCAGTAATTTATTAACTAGCATTTTATACCCAGCTAGCACGGAAACGTTGGATTTTCGTTGGCTACAAGCTGGCTGTTGGTCTCTGGTTGGGGAAATGTTGAAAAGGGGAAATGAAATGACGGTATTTAGTTGGCAAAATGTCTGGTTGGCCATCGGTAATTCTGAAACGTTGGAAACAACCATTAGCCAACCATTAAACCAAATGTTGGCCAACATGCCATATCAACGTTGGCCCAACGTAACGTTGCTGGGTATAGCAAATTAACTCTTCTAGCATTTAAGGCCAACTTATTCAAACCTCCACCTACATTTCTAATCATGCCTCCATGCACCGAAATTAATGCAAAAATTGTCAACCTCCTGTGACCAATGCTAATGCGAATAACTGTTTCTGTTCTTTTCTTGGTCGATAGCGAACTTTGAAAACTCGCCGTACTAATGCACAGAAATTTTAATGATTTTATAATAACTTGTAATGCATACATTGAAAATATTTCGGGGAAGGTCCGAAGGTCCTCGTATAAAAATGTGACTACTAGTTGGTAAAAAAGGTATTTTATTCTGGAGAGATTTGTCAAATGAGATAGCCTTTTAGAAGAGAATGATGTTTGACGATCTTTACTATGCAGTAGGAAATTACTAACAAAATTTGTGGATGGGTTTTAAATCGTGTACACTATGAAAATACGGTGTTACAAATTATATTTGTAAACAAATTTGTATTGTGAATGTAAAATGTTTCCTGATATCTTGCACAGAATTTTTGCATTCTACTACAGATGGTACATAAAAAATCATTATAACATTACTTTAGCGGAAAATTGATTATTAAATTAATTTTCCGTATATCAGCTATGGTTTGGTTTGGTTTGGAGCTCTACGATCTACTGTTTTGCACACGAGAGCTAATGAGACCGGGACCTACTGCTTAACGCCGATTCCTAACGGCTACGAACATCCATGCCATCAGCGGGATTCAAACCCGCGAACTCTGGTTATATATCAGCTATGAGGAAGATTTATTTAATCATTTACAATAAATAACAAATTTTATTTTTAACAAAAGTAGTGCCATACTAACCAATCTATCAAAATTAATGAACGTTTCAGGATTTTAAAGAAAGCTATATGATTCAATACATTAAAATGGCAAAAATATTCGTTGAAAAGGAGTATTAAAGGTTCTATTTAGAAATTTCAGAAAATAAAAATCATTTCTGTTATTTATTTATTTTTTTAAATATATCCAGAGTTTTGAGACTTCTAACCCTTGTATGACTACTAATTTAATCCTTTTCTTTGCTTCCCTTTTTAATACAACGAACAGATCCTAAATGAGACATAATTCATAGTTGGAATAGTTAACATACTTGGAATGGCTTACGTATTTTTACATAGTCGGAATCCTTCTTGTAAAGTGGTTTTTAAATTGCAGCTGGAAATGTATTAATAAAACAAAGAATATTAGCGAGGTATATTCGCCCCACAAAAAGTAATTTTCCGTACATGGGGTTATATTACCTTTCAAGAAGGTTTATTTAATCGGTTACAATAACTGGCAAATTTTATTTTTAAAAAAAGCTGCCATATATTCACGCCAAATATTCACTGCCAACCACGCCAAATTTGCTTCAACTGATGCCAAATGACACTATAGAAATAATTCCCTTGGCTTTCAAATTAAAGGTCAAATAAGTAGGCCGCTGCTCTTCGGTATTGGAATTCCTGGGTTCGAAACTCAATGCTGGCGTTGATGTTCGTAGTCGTTCGGGATATACTTTAAGTAGTAGGTCCCATTCTCATTAGCTTCGTGTAGCAAAACATTAGACCGTAGCAAATCAACTAAAAGGTAGGCGACACGGTACCCCAAATATGATAAAATATCGAATCATATATATATGTATGTATATATATGTATATATATATATATATATATATATATATATATATATATATATATATATAAATTATTTAACTCTAATATTTCTTTAAAAACCTCCTCTCACCCATTCTAATTCCTTTAAATCTTTTTCCCAGCCTCTAAATAGTTTAATTAAAGGAGTGTTATCCACTTAAAATTCTTCATAAACCTTTGTATCCTAAAACTGTAATCTTTCTGTCTATTCAGCACGTCTCCCAACTGTTGGCAGCAAATGGCTTCGCGTTTTTCTGGTATTGCATTTAATTCGCTTATTAAGCTTTTTTTTTTTTTTTTTTTTTTTTTAACCGTGAGAAAATTGTTTTGTCTTCGCTCTTGGGTGCACCTCTGTTCGATGAGAGTGAACTCTGTGGCTTTTCTTTGTTCAGTAGAGAGGATGTCCGTTGTACAGCTCTGGAATAAAGTTTCAATTAGAATTCTGCTGTTCTCTTCAATGTGGGACCGACTGCATTTTTATTACTGCTAGCTGTTGAGCTTGTCTTCTTGTCAAGGAGTTTTATAAAAAATGGATTATATACATACGCGCGCGCACACACACACACACACACACACACACACACACATATATATATATATATATATATATATATATATATATATATATATATATATATATATATATATATATATATATATATTTGCATTAGCTCAAATTATTATACCAACCGTTCTACAGTTACGTGCAAAATTTGAAATCTGTATTTTCAATATTTCAAAAGTTATTTATACGTACAATAGAGGCTTTCCCCAAGAAATGAAATTTTGCATTTAATATCATAGCTTTTAAGCAAACTGTAAAAACTTTAAAAGCCTTTTATTTAAAATGTGTTTTCAACTCGCTCGCACTGTAAATAAAAAAATTATTGCACATATTGATTTCCCAGTTAATACATTATAGGCATACAGCTATAATGTATTTACTGGGTACATTATAGCTGTATATGTATAGTTGTACATATTTTAGCTCACTCCGGGAATCCCATATTGCTGTAATCTCCGGGAGCTCCCGGAATCGAAAGGGTAAAGCAGCTAGCTACCTGTTCGTCCATCGTTCCATTTAAATATTTGAATTTTTTATTCTTTTTTTCCATAAAATGGTTGAATCATTAATCAAGGGAGTAAAGTTACACCTTTTCAAAATTTATAAGCTTTGGAACATTTATAAAACAGCAATACAGGCTAACTTTTACCACCTTACATAATGTATTTATGGTCTTTCTTATCCTTTCCAGCGAACGATGACCGAATTTGTAAGACTTTTCACTTCGGTACCGGAATTCGTGGGTTTGAATTCCACTGTTGGCATGGGTGTGTTCGTAACCGTTTCGTATCAGCTTTTAGCAATAGGTCCCGGTCTCATTAGTTTAACAAGAGACCGTAACGACCATAACCAAACAAACTTTATCCTTTTTCTTTTGAAATAAAAAAACTCATAAAGTAAATAAAATTAAAAAATTTTAAATATAAAAATAGGCCAGAATTTTAAAAGATAGAAGTAGTTTAAAAATAATAACTGTTTATCAATACATGAAAATTTCTCTCATTTCAATCCTTAAGCATGTAAAGAGAATTAATGAACTACCATAATATTATCTAATGCATAAAATTTATTATCCAATTTATATCTTTCTAAACTCTTTTATTTACCCACAAATTAAAAATCTTTCTTAGTTAAATATCTAATTATTCTGATATGAATGACTAGGGATTAAATTTATTTCTAAATATTTATTCCTAGCATTTATTAACTATTTTTTTTTTTAAAAAAAGAAGATGACAGGATTTCAAAGTTGTCAGAAAAGCAATGAAATATCAAAAATTAGAAATCAAAATTAAATTTAAAAGTCCAGTTTGAGGTATTAATATAATATATTAAAATTCGTATCATAGCATTGTCAAAATCAAAAATTTTACTATGTACTAAAGTTATGTAAATGCACTAAAGTATATGCATAAGCTTATATGTTAACAGATAATATTAATCTTAAGCGTGTTAAAAGAAATGCTTAAAACAAACTATATGCTTTCATCTAAAATATATTTTAGTTCCTAAAAATTAGAAAAAATGGTAACTAATAAAAACGTTTCCAAAGAAGTTATGAGAATAAAATGAAATTCGTGGATATTACAAATTTAATATCTTATAAACTTTAAAAGGCTGACCAAACTAAAACTGTTCGAATAAAAATATGGGCTTTTTAAAAGTGATCAAATAATATATTAAAATAACTTTAATAAAAATTATTGTTATAATTACTTAAATTGAATGGATGCAAACAATACATTTTATTTATGAATAATTACTCACTTTTAATAATTTTCACAACTTATAATGTAACATCTCATTTGTTATTTTCTCCTTAATTCTTAAAAAGTGAAAATTGAATGACATATGAGAATATAATTTAATTCTTTAACGAAAGAAATTGAACTCATCAGAATATGGAACAATAAAGGTTTAAAATTTGTTTTACTAAATCTTATGTCAGTTGTCAATTGCAGCAAAGGTATTTCCATCTGAATATATCATAGAACCATAAAGACAAACACATTAGAGGCTATGAATCTCAAATCGAGATCAAGGCTTGATTAATCAATGAAACGTATGACAGGTGTATGATAGTAGTAATAGACTTTCTTACGTCAGATTACACGTTCTAGCAACCCATTTGGCTTCTAGAAAACGTTATCTGTCCCATGCTCCGTTAAGAACCTACCGCTCCGTGGAGAGCCGTTGCTCTCTTTAGAAATGGCTGCTAAAATAACGTTATTTGGCGATATTATCTAGCTTTAGATTGTCGCCAATCTTAAGCTTTTGAACCATCTAAAGGAAAATCTCCCTTACATCTTGGTTTCGTTTTCTCTTTCTGCATGTTTTTTTAATTAAAAGGAAAAAATTTGTTTACTCTGAATTTTTCTTTGAAATGTTATTATGCAATATTTGGAATTAACACGTACATTCTTTTTAATACTTTAACATTATACATTCATTTATTTAATTTAATTTCAGTTTCAGTTTTAAAAAATTGCAAATGTGGGGTACTATGATTTAGTGGTATTCAGATAAATAAATTATTAATAACAGACTATAATTTTTACAAAAGCAATATACATATATTAATAAAAATATAATGAAACTAATTTAAAAAATATTTTTAATTTCTCGAAATAATCTTTTTTGAAATAACCTTTAATAAATAATGAAGAAATATGTAAGAATTATTATTCGTTTAGTTCTGAATAATGGAACATGGAACTGGACATACATTCGAGAAAATGTTCTCGTAATAGATTTTTTATCTGTTAAATAATTTTATTAATAATGGCTTTATACATTGCATATGAAGTATAAAATAGGATCCTAAAATAGGATTGACAAAATAGAATATACTATTTTTTACTCTCTTAACAACATTAATTTTTATATAGTTTTAATAATTATTCTGCCATAAAAAATAATTGCATTCCCCATAATAAATTAAAGGAGATTCTATTCGGAAAAAGAATGGAATAGCCCAGTATTCAATTTGCTTTATAACTTTTTGGGGAAATACAGTTAGAAACCAAAAACTGCTAAATTTACTAGTTATCAAAAATAAAAATTTGTAAATATATACCGAAATATTGCCAATTTTGAACACTTTTTGTCGTTTACTTAAAGTAATTACAATGTTGTTAGTTCGGATACCTTATTAATTACATTATTTTTCCCTTCAAAAATATCCAGAATGTTCGATTCAGTTTGTTAGGGAGCACTACAGACAATTTTTTGCTACAAGACAGCTAATGAAATTGAGACTTACTGCTTAAAGGCGATTTCTAAAGGCTACGAACATCCATGCCAGCAGGGGGCTTCGGACCGGCGAACTCTGGTTCCAAAAAGCAGCTCCTTAAAATTCCTTCATCGTCCAGTTTATAGGCTAAAGCCAATTCCAAGCTGTCACAACGGGATTCGAACCTGCGGAATATCAATATCTAAGAATATCTTTCTGATAATATTAGAATTATCCAAAAGATTATTTTTTCGTAATTTTCTTGGTGCATTTTTTTTTTTCAGGATGTTGAATCATTTTCAATTATTCGTACTAAAATTTTTGCGTTAAAAGTCGTATTTGATGATAGTAAAGAATATCATATTAAGCCGATATAAGGATAAACCAAAAAACCATAAAAGGATCTCAAAGTTAAAACGGGTCCTTCACTTAGTTTCCTTGGCATGGTTGTATTGTAGCTAGATATACCAAGGTAAATAATTTAATTTTTTTCACATAAATCACATAAAAATTTTACATATAATCAAACGAAATATTTTTTCAAAATATCAGTTTCATGAGCGATGCGTTTAGTATTGAATTGCTGTGATTTAGAACAGTTTTTAGCTACACGAGACGCAATTTAACCGGAACCTAGGGTGCTACCGTATTACGGTCGACATATGTCACTGGTGACTTCTACTTCATAATGATGTCAGAGAGGAAAATTTAAGGTACCAAAGTCCCATCTCTGGCGATTTCTGACGTCATTATGACGCGTAATTCACCATTGACATATGTCAACCACAATATGGTACAGCCCCTATTCAAGATGGGTCTGTACCTCCCATATTGCTTTCTTCTCATTCCATGTTAACCTATAGAAAAAATAAAATTATCTTTGACCGGCTCGCATTTAGGTTTGGTTTGGAGTGCTAAGGTCTACTTTTTGCAACACGAGGGCTAATGAGACCGGGACCTACAGCTTAAAGCCGATTCCGAACGGCTACGAACATCCATGCCACTATGGGATCCGAACCGGCTCGCATTTAAAAAATGCTTTAAGCAAATTATACCGCGTCACAGAACAGCCAATTCTCTCGAAGGTTCTCTCTCTTTATTTTTAAACAACATCAGAAAAAATATATTTAGTCATGAACTATTTGTGAGAAATTTTGGTATATTCTTTTTCAGACACAAATAATATTTAACAGACGTAAATTCAAAAAAGAAAGGAAATCATAGCATCTTAAAGAATTTTCTGTTCTGTTACATAGTATAATATTTTTTGAAGAATTCTTAAACTGCAAGCCTGCTAGAGTACTAATCGCATTTAAGAGTTTAATTTTTTTCCCCAATAGCAATCGCCGAATGAATAGGGAGCTGCTCTTCGGTACTGGAGTTAATAGGTTCAAATTTCATTCCTAACATGGTTATTTGTAACAATTTGAAATAGACTTTACACAATCGATAAGTCGATAGCAATAACAGTCGAGGTTCTGTTCTCACTAGCTCTTGTGTAGCAAAAAAAGAGCGCATAGCGCTTTAAACAGACTTATCAAGACTTACCAAACCATCAGACTTATGGAGTATCAGTGTATGTATGTTTTGAGCGCTACCATCTCTTTTTTGCTACACGAGAGTTCATGATACTGGGACCTACTGCTTTAAGCCGATTTAGAATGACTACGAAAATCCCTGCCGGCAGAGGTATTCAAACCTTTAGAATTAAGTGCCGAAGAGCAGCTCCTCGTCATCTAACATAAAATTTAACATTATGTGCCCATGTGTTATTTTGTGTAGTGCGGTTCAGTAAATTCAGGAAACAATTTTAGAGCGAAAATATTGATCTCAAACAAGTAGGTGAATTTATTTTTTAATTGAAAATTTAATTTTAATTATTAAATTAAGTTTTGATTACGTATAAAGTTTAAAAAAAAATTATATTTGGAAATGTACTGTTATTTCGACTTTATAATGCAATACCAACTTCAGAAAATGCAATCGAACACCAGTAATCCCAACGGAGGGGGGGGGGAGAAGGGAGGTCCAGTCTCTGGCTACAGCCTTGTTTCTTATTGAAAATAAATTATGAGCTATATATATATATTATAGATATAGATAGATATAAATAGATTAATAAATCATTATATATCCTTAATAGTATACTCAATAATAGGGATTTTGCTACTCTGGGAATGCTCCTTAGCCCCTACCCTTTTTCCCTAAGCGGATATTTGTATGTGAAAGACGCACTTGGTTCATGATAAGTAGCAAAAAAAAGCTTTTACACACACACACACACACACATATATATATATATATATATATGTATGTGTGTGTGTATCTATGCATGTATATATATATATGTATGTATGTATATATGTGTGTATATATATATATATATATATATATATATATATATATATATATATATATATATATAAGATTAGAAAATTAAAGAATGTGGTCAGATATAGCTTCTTTTGCGTCAAATTTTAAACAAACTTATATAAGCTTGCCAAATAATCCGATGCAAACTTCCTACAAATTAAAGAAAACTCTCTGATTTTGATAAGTAATTTGCACTGCTATTAAATAACTGCATGCGCGTATTCAAAATGTTATGAAAAATTATTTTACGTAACAGAAGTTGCTACTACTTAGGAGTATCTCGAGGATCGAACTTATAACAAAATAAAATAAATCTAATTCTTTAAATCGCATATTACGTAAGATTATAACATATGACCTATGTAAATTTATTTCTTAGATTAATTTACTGAATTTTTAAATGTTTATCAGGGATTAAAAATTTTTATTATTCATAAGTGACTTTAAAAATTATATCATGCTGCACAGAAAACTAATTTATTTAGAAGAGAATATTAGAAATAAATTGTCTTAAATAAACTTTACAAATTAAAATAAAAAATTGAACAATTTTTACAGAAATAAATTTCAGCCAATAAATGTGATAACTATCCATTTCTAGTAACCTCCACGTGCTGAAAATACACGTCAGCTTTGGTGTTTCGGGAAAAGTCTACAACGTTCGTCCAATGGCGAAAAGCCGAATGGGAGGAACGTAACCAATCACCTACCGCCACGATATTTTGGGCCATTTAATAAATCTCCACACCGGCATCCGTATTGTATATGTGGAAAATCTTGCAGAGTATACGAATTGAGGATTCTCTTGAGCTATTATTGTGAGGCTTTTCACTGAGTTAAATTTGCTTAGCATTTGAATTAAGTGGAGTTATTTTCTGCAGTTTTATCTTACAAGGTATAGTGTATAAAGGTAAGGGCATTTCCTTTTAATCTTAATTCCTGAGCAGTGAGTGAACTGTACAAATTGAACTTTACTTTGCATATTTTTTCATTTCATATGCGTAAGTTTTTCTAAACTACTACTTTTCTGTTGAAAACCGAAGTGCAAGTTTTTGATTTGTAACAACTGAAATATTTAAATTTTTGGATACACATTAAGTACGCAATATGTAAATGATTGTATGCTTGTATACCTAAATTTACCGTTTAGTTTATTACTTTACGTCGAACACTCGAATATTGTCAAATTTTACATAGATATTCGTAGTGTGATGTATGATACTATAACTTTTCATTTTCGCGTGTTTTACGGTTTGTTGCAGTGTAGTTCCGCAGATTATTTTGAACTTGTTATAGTACTGTCAATGTTTGTTCAATAATGTATTTAAATTTATTAATATGCAGTTATCGAACATGTTTTGATTCTGGATTTTTTTCTCCTTAGCTAATATGAAGTTATTAACGAGAGTATCAGCGTTGCTACTGCTAACAATAGCAGTATCGTCCAAGTCTGAAGAGAAAGACAAGGATAGTATTGGTACAGTTATTGGAATTGATTTGGGCACAACTTATTCTTGGTAAGTTTCTTTTTAATTTAGTTTTTGCCCTTTCTAGTTGCTTGTCAGTAATTTTTGAAAATTACCTCTTTAGCAATAGTTACTTCACATACTTACATGTTTAAATTCTCTTTATAATGTATGTGTATTAATTTTATTGCATTCCAACTTTCTTTATAGTGTTGGTGTGTTCAAAAATGGCAGAGTGGAAATTATTGCCAATGATCAAGGTAACCGAATTACTCCATCATATGTAGCTTTTACAGCAGAAGGTGAACGCCTTATTGGAGATGCTGCTAAAAATCAGTTGACTTCCAATCCTGAAAATACAGTGTTTGATGCCAAGCGACTGATTGGACGTGAATGGTCTGATCCCACTGTTCAGAAAGATATCAAATTCTTCCCTTTTAAGGTGAATATGCAAAAGCTTTGTATATTGGGAATTATCTGTTAGAATATTTTAGTACTTCCTTATTTTTCATGTTAAACTATCAAAGTATTGATTCTTCAAGTTAATAGTTTTGATATTAAATAGATATGGCTATTAAAAGTTAAGCAGCAATTATATAAAAACTCATTGTAATGTTTGTGCTTTTTCATTTTATTTATAAGGCATTGAAAAGCTGGGTGTAATGAACTTGTTTCTGTATTTATATTCAAGTTTATGACCCCTACAATAACCTAGTCATTGTTTTTGATATATATTAGTTGGCAAAAGTTTAATTTAAATACTAAGTCTTCATATGCTGTTGTATGCAACAAGTTATGTTCTTGCCCATTTTTCTCAACATCCATAGCTGTCATCTTTTTTAACCTTAAGTTTCCCATCTAATGTACTGTTTAGAGGAAATTTGGGCTTGGTAACATCCATCAAGTATTTTACTGTGAAAGGGACTCTTTAAAATATTTATTCTAAAAGTGGGTGCTTCTGAAATTTAAAACATTAACACATTGTTTTCTTGCTTTTCAATTTTAATATCTTTGATTTCATTTTGAAACATTTCTTCTATAAATGTAATGTATTTTTATAAATATATCCATGCTTATATACATAGTACTTATTTCAAATTTGTGAATTTTATACATTGATATAAAAGACTTATAACTTACTATTAGAAACAAATTTGGATGTAAAATGTATTTGTGTTCTTAAACCTTTTTTCAATTCTTAGGTCTTGGAAAAGAATAACAAGCCACACATTAAAGTTAATACCAAGGAAGGCGATAAAGTTTTTGCACCAGAAGAGATTTCTGCTATGGTCCTTTCAAAAATGAAGGAAACTGCCGAGGCTTATTTGGGAAAGAAAGTTACAAATGCAGTTGTCACTGTACCTGCTTACTTCAATGATGCTCAGAGACAAGCTACTAAAGATGCTGGAATTATTGCTGGTTTGAATGTGATGAGAATCATTAATGAGCCTACTGCAGCAGCTATTGCCTATGGTTTGGATAAGAAAGAAGGCGAAAAGAACATCTTGGTCTTTGACTTGGGTGGTGGTACCTTTGATGTATCCCTTCTGACTATTGACAATGGTGTCTTTGAAGTAGTAGCTACTAATGGAGATACCCATCTTGG
Source organism: Pardosa pseudoannulata (assembly GCA_032207245.1). Classification (NCBI taxonomy): domain Eukaryota; kingdom Metazoa; phylum Arthropoda; class Arachnida; order Araneae; family Lycosidae; genus Pardosa; species Pardosa pseudoannulata. The sequence goes on along the minus strand of CM063506.1, from coordinate 157,487,069 downwards.
TAAGTTTGTTCACTGTTGATATATCTGACTTTGTATTTAATGTCTTATTGGAATTCCAGTTTTAGTGCACAAAGACCACTTTTATTTTTAATGTCTTGAAGCTTTATTTCTTGTTTTGATTCATTCTTTAATCTTAATTTTAGGTGGTGAAGATTTTGACCAGAGGGTGATGGAACACTTCATAAAAATCTATAAAAAGAAGACTGGACATGATATTAGAAATGATAACAGAGCTGTGCAGAAGCTGAGACGAGAAGTTGAGAAGGCAAAGAGAACCTTGTCTACTGCTCATCAAGCTAGGATTGAAATTGAATCCTTTTACAAGGGCGAGGACTTCAGTGAGACACTCACCAGGGCTAAATTTGAGGAATTAAATATGGTAAGTGTCATGCCTTTAAATATCCTTAATTTTACTACTTCCTATTTATGACCTTAATGGTGCAACAAAATATAAGAATTATAACACTTAATTATTTAAATTCATACCCTTTTTATGAGCAGTGTTATATTTTTAGTTTAATATATTGTGTGTTAGCTCTTTTCATTTTTTAAATTCAGACATTTTAAAGTTATTGCACAAAAAACTTAAATGTAATTTATATACTAATTTGTCAAAACTTTACATGCAATATTAAAAGCAGAGTCAATGACTTATAGCTCAAATGTATTAGAGATCTAATCTACATTAAAAATATTAGGTGGTCAAATTTTAATATAAGACAGCTGCTTTGGTCATAAATAAGCTCTCTGCTCTGCTTCTTATTGGATATTTTGTGCGTAAGCTATTTTGATATATATGTTTTAGGATTTCTGTAGTATTAATGTTTGACCTTTTGTATAGGATCTGTTCCGATCTACCATGAAACCTGTCCAAAAGGTGTTGGAAGATGGTGACTTGCAGAAGAAAGATATCCATGAGATTGTTCTTGTTGGTGGTTCTACCCGTATCCCTAAGATTCAACAGCTTGTTAAAGAATTCTTTAATGGCAAGGAACCAACCAGGGGAATAAATCCTGATGAAGCTGTTGCATATGGTGCTGCTGTTCAAGCTGGTGTCTTAAGTGGTGACGAAGATACAGGTAAACTTCTATATCTTGTCATTGAACCTCCATAGTCTTATTATTTAACCCAGGTCAGTGGTTTTGCAGCAAAACCATTTGATAATGCATTTTCTGTTTTAAACACATATTATTCTTTCCTATTTTCTTTGTTTTTGACACTTTAAACTATAAATAAATGGTATCACTACAATTGATTTCTTTTTGAAATATACTCTTTTAAATTTGCTTTACATGGAAGAATCACAAGTTCGATGTTCTTCATAATCTCACGAAAATAGTTACCCAAAACAATACTTATAAATTGTTTAGTTATTTATTAATTACATTATTTTAAGGGTAATTATTCATTGCTCTCCTACTTTAATTAAAATTTTAAGAAATATCTTCCAGCTGTGCGAGGGAAGTTTCACAGTTAAATCACCTTCACTAAGTCTAATCCCCACCCTAAGGAATGCAAAAAAAATTTTTTAATATATTTCAAATTTATAAGATTCATGGATAAAATTTGTAACCTAATTGTATTAAATACTAAAAAATTTGTAATCATGATCTTCAAAAGGTGAAATGCTTTTCCAATAGCTGTGAACTGCTATTTCGGCTTATTTGTTCTGATATTTAACTATAAAATAATTCTTACTTTTCTTGCTAGAAATAAATTTAAAAAAATCCATAAATTGGTTAAAGTACCATATAATTTTAAAATCATTAGATTATTCTTGTAAAAACTTTATCAGATTGTAATGAATTTATTGAAGAGTATATACATGTGCTATGAAAAGATGTTGGGCATAAATTGCAAATTTTCTATTAGTAAATAACTTTTGTAAGTCATGAATTGTATGGTATCCAGAATTAATGTTAATTGTTGCTTTTTTTTTTATTGAACTGTAGTTTCTATTTTCATTTTGTAATGAGTTTACCAAATATCAGTATTGTAATATTAAATTTTAATAGTTTCAGATATTTAAGAGTTATTTTTGTTTCAGGTGAACTTGTCCTTTTGGATGTCAACCCTCTTACACTTGGTATTGAAACTGTTGGTGGAGTAATGACTAAATTGATTCCAAGAAACTCGGTAATTCCTACCAAGAAAGCCCAGATCTTCTCTACTGCATCTGATAACCAAAATACTGTTACCATTAAGGTAAATTTTCTTCTCATTTTTTACTGATTTTTAAACTAGTTTGAGTTAAGTCTATGCTTCTATAAATTATAATATGTCAGCTGCTAATTTTGGTTTTATGTTTATGTACTTTATAGAATTTGTGGGTATTGCAGCAATATTTTAACACAAGAAATTAACATTTAGGTCTCATTATTTCCTTTTTGAAGCAATATGTTGCTATTTAAGTGTTAGTTTCTAAACTTAGCACCTGTTTTGTAGTAAATATTTCTGTTTAAAAAAAAATTTTACCTTTAAGATGAAATGGAGGGGGGGGAGGGGAACTCTCCAATATAAGTAATGTCCATTTTAAAATAGGGTCATGCATATTATACTGAAGAATTTTCAGCTTTACAAAAGAAATTATTAAATGAGTAGAAAAGTATTTTCCATAAATTAAAAATGGAGGTAAAATTGTATGGCTAGTAGCCAACCACCTTAAATCATTGGAACCATAAAACTACATATCTACAATTGTCATTGTTAGTTCCCTCTCAACTGTTAAAAGATCTTGTCAAACTGTTGGTCTTTACTTCTAACATTTTCATGTGACCATAGCTTTTTATTAACATAAGTTTAATATTTTAGGTATATGAAGGTGAGAGACCAATGACCAAAGATAACCATATCTTGGGCTCTTTTGATCTCAATGGCATTCCCCCAGCACCTCGTGGAGTACCTCAAATAGAAGTAACATTTGAAATTGATGTAAACGGCATCTTAAAGGTTACTGCTGAAGATAAGGGCACTGGTAACAAGGAAAAGATTACTATCACCAATGACCACAACCGTTTGACTCCAGATGATATTGAGAGGATGATTAAGGATGCTGAGCAATTTGCTGAAGAGGATAAGAAAGTGAAGGAAAAGGTTGAGGCTAGAAACGAACTGGAATCTTATGTTTATACTCTGAAGAATCAGTTAAGTGATAAAGAAAAAATGGGTGGCAAATTGAGTGATTCAGACAAAGAAAAGATTGAGGAAGCTTTGGACGAAAAAATTAAATGGCTTGAGAGTAATCCCGATGCTGATGCCGAAGAACTTAAGGCTCAAAAGAAAGAAGTGGAAGGAATTGTCTCTCCAATTATTTCTAAGTTGTATGGTGAAGGTGGTCATCCTCCACCCCCTACTGGAGGTGAAGATGACTTTAAAGATGAACTATAAGACTTTTTATTTTAGTTAGTACAAATGGACTTCTGTGAAGTAACTTAATTGCTCACTTGAGATGGTTCTGTAAAAAGTTTGTACATTCATTTCTTTTCATATTGACATTTCATCCAGTCAAGAGACATATTGTAAATAACTCACAGCTCTATTTATACAGTTGTTTTCATGTTAGTATTTAAATAAATTTGTGTTATTTAAATGATTCAGTAATTTATCTTTTGCAAAACAGCAGAGGTGAAAAGACTTTCCTAAGTACTGAAGTAAAACTTCCATGAATTTCCAATAGCAGTTTTGAAGCATTATTTCCAATTTTAAGCTGTATAATCAGATTATTTAAACTTGTCTTTATCAGTTTCTCTACTAAAAAAAAGCAATGAATATGTTTTTGCTGAAAAGTAGCAAAACATAACTCTTTTAATTCTGTCACCAGGGCAGTTTCTTGTCATTTCTACACAAAGAGAGCCCTCTCTTAATAGTTGTAATGCTGAAAAATCAACTTGTATCTTTTATTTCAAAACATTCCAACAAGAACTTTTAATAATGCTGTATATTCATAAATTAAGGCTTTAATTCACTTGCATAATGACAGGGAAAAACTATGTACATCTGTAATTCTTTTTCCTTGCTAACAAGGGCATTCACAAAGGGGGGGGGGGACTTAGGGATTTAAAGCCTTCCCTTTGAGCTCAGACAAAATGGCAAAAATAAAAATTTTAGTAGAAATTATGCTGCCTATTTTTTAGAATTATGATTCTCCCTTGAAAATTGTGAACCCCACCCTTTGAAAAAATTCTACATACTCCACTGCTTGCTAATACTCAATAATAAACTAAAACTTTACTTTTCAAAAATAATAAGCATGGTTTAATATTCTGTTGGTTTAAAATGCTTAACCCCTTGACAAATTAATATGAATTTCATGCACGCAAAAATATTTAATGCAGATCAACTTCAGTTATATGCAAGCTTAGAAACAATGGTTATTTTAAATTTGTGTTATTAAACATTTAATGAGACTTATTTATAGACAATAGTACAAAATAAATCGGTATTTCTGTATAGTTTAAAAAAAAAAGGGTAAAGGAACAACTGGCAGTTATTACACTCCATGGTGTTTTGCTTAATATTTTACATATTTCTGACATCATGAACATTCCTGTCAAAACATGAAATTTTTAAATGATCTAATATTATACTGTGTTATGATTGCCACAGGCAGTTCTTGATGTCTGGGACAAGTCAAAGTCTACAATGGCACATGAAATACCTGATATCCTTGTATGCCAAGGGGTTAGTATAAAATCGGTATTGGATTATTCCACCATTTTTAAACAAATAAATACATAGATTTAATGTGTAAAAGTGTCTTAGTATTATTCAGTTGAATGTTTGACAAAATTTTATTTTGTCTAACACCTTTTTTGTTGGTTTTGGTTAGGTTAGTTTTAAATTTTTCTTCCTCTTTTGTGCAAAGATTTTACTTGTTTTATGGGGCCTGTATCTGTATTATTTCTAAGCCAATCTAATGAAAGATCAGGAGATATTCTCATTTAAAAAAGGAAATATTATTAATTATGGGAATGTAAACTCAAAAAACAGAAGTCAAATTTATCACAGTATGACAAGATGCATTGTAATTTTGAATTTTAGAGAAAGTTAGTAAAAACTTCTAATATAGTAGTATAATAATCCTCATGCAAATATATATATATATATATATATATATATTGTTTAGTGTTCATCCATCAAGCTTTAAAACTTGCCAAATGCCAAGTTGTGCATCTCTATATGCTGTAATGTTCAGAGTATTTCACTATCTTGAAATTTGACTCATCAGAAAAACACTACAGCCTAATTGTCAACTGAGCAATTTTAAAAATTTTCTGCCACTTACAAGTCTGGTTTTCTTAAGTTTTTCATTAATAAAATGTTATTTTACCAGTCTATTTAATATCTTGGTAAGGACTCTTGCTTGGGATTTGTTGATCTTTAAACTTTTTTGCCATCCTGTGTATTAAAACAATTGTTTTCCATTTTAAAATTGATGCCTTTTAGGATAATGTTAATTAGTTTATTCTTGCCATTTTTGAAGTGCTATTAAGATTATAACTTTCATAACTAGTAATTTCTGGTTTTGAAAACTTGGCAAAATTCGTAGTATAATATGAAAGATAACATGCTAAAATTTGTTTTAAAGTTTAATTTTTAAAAAATAAAATAAGCAGGTGTTGAAAGAGTAAAACAAAAAAAAAAAATTCCAAATGTAGATAAAAAAATTTTTTTCTTTAGCATATACTTATTAGCTAAAACATAGTTAAAATTGTTAATTTTTATAATTTTTTTACTATACATAACTTGTAGGATGCATAAACTTTTAAGTATTTAGGGGAATTTTTTAGTTATGACATGTGGCAAATACCTGTATGTGTGATAGAACATTAGGACAATTCTAAAGTATTTAGGAAATATTATATTACTAATTTTCTTGCATCACACCTATTAATGTTAAACAATTCAAGTTGTGTAATAGGTTTCTATCTGTTACAACTAATTAAAATTTGCTAAAACTTTGTGTAAACCAAATGATTTGAGCAGTTAATTTTGTAATGACATCTTAAAGATGACATCATTTTTAATGTATTGAATTTTATTTGTATGTTTTAAATTCATCAACACTGCTTGTTCAGCCCAAACTAAGAAATACTAATTATTTATTCTGACTAATTATTTTAACAGTTTATAAACATGAAAATAATTATGAATTATACTATAATTCGAGAAATGATTTCTTTTTTCTGTTAAAATGATCAGTTGACTTTTTTGGTTTCCAATGTATATATTAATAGTACTAGTTATGTGTATTGGAATGTTCACAAGATTAATTTGCTTCTTGATCATAAAAGGAAAAATTGGCTCTTTCATTTAAAATTAGTGGTCCACCAAACTCCTAGGTATGAAGGTGGAACTTAGGGTCCTGTCCTCAGATTTTTAATTATAAATTATCAGATATTCTCAAAATGCCTAGTAAAATTTATAGATTTTGATACTGATATTGGAAATGTTTATCACTCATTCAGTTTGTTAAATATCCATTTGTAATAAGCTGAAAAAAATTAACTTTGTAATGTTATCAGTTATTAAATTAAAACTGTAACATTACCAATGTTTTGATCGTACCTATTTTATGTCTCAAGCATGTAAATCATTTGAATTTAGCTTAAGCTAAATGTTTAAAATTAATTGAGATTCCTGTGTGAATGAATTTGATATATTCAATGAAGGTTATATATGTATTAAAGGGTGGTATGAATGTTTATATATAGCTGAAAGCATTCTATAAGATATCCTAAATTAGAAAAGATCATTAAAGGTCTCATTAGAATATTTATCAAAGTGTGATATTTGAAAATCATTTGGGGTGAAATAATGGAGCTTTATTTTTCCCTGTTAATTGTTTAGCAAAGGAGGGAAAATGTTATGCTATACTTAAATTATTAAAAAAATTAAATACTGATTATGGGGTTCTTTTTTTTTACGTAGTACATAGAATATATGAATAGTGATGACTTGTGAGACTAAAGAAATGTGTGCTTTTCTGCAGATGAGTTTTGTTTGCAGATTCAGCATTTAAAAACAGTTTTCTTAATTAGTACAAAATATAAATTTGTGATATTTTATAAAAAGAAACATTAATTTTTGTTCCTAGCCTTCAATTTGTGTACGTAGTCAGCATTTATATATCTATTTCTAGACTAGATATATTCTGATTGGATTCTGACAAAAAAGAAAAAACATTAACCCCTTTCCTATTACTTTCTTCACAATTGATCACATTTTGTATTTATTCCTCAACATAACCAAATTTTTTATTTCCATCTTTTCTTTAGTATTTCATTTTTTCAACAAAATATCTGCCCTGAAATCACAAGGGCCTGCTATTTTACACAAAAACATATTAGCCAGATGTCATTCCAAGGATTACACTCTGTAGCATACCCAGAAGGTGCAAAAGGACATATGCACCCTCCAAGATTTTTTTTCTCAAAACGGAATATTACAGGAAAATCTATACATTATATTATTATAGGTGTTCTAAATTTCAGAATAAAAATTAACTTTTTTGTTCATACTTCAGTTTTTTTCGTCATGGAGAGTAAAAATGTTTCCATTTTAACCAGTTCCTGAGAATATAACTTAAAAGTTTTGCTTTGCCTGTAAGATTAGTGTTTGTAGATGAAGAGAGGGGGTCCATCCCCCCCAACAGTTTCTGGTAAATAATTTCAGAAGATTTTTTCTTCTAGATAATTCTTCAATCATTAAAGGATCATAATTCTTAAATTATATTGGATTTTAGTTTGGTTAAAACATAACACACGTTTATATATATATATATATATATATATATATATATATATATATATATATATATATATATATATATATATATCGGTGGTGACGCCGAAGGAACGATTTTGTTTTTGCTTCCCCCAAAAAACGTCTTGTAATTTTATATATAAAATATATCATTTAACGCCCTGGTCATGATAGACATTCTATTCTTCCCCTGGTTACGCCACTGATACCTAAATAGACAGTGCTGTTTCATTGAGTTGAATATCCTGAACAAGTAAATGGAATAAAAAAAATTACGATTCTTCTCGTAAACAAAAAATTTTCATTTATGTCACCTGCCTCCCAATAGATGGCGCTAAGTCCCCAACTTTGTTCGTTCTTAAAAAATGAGTTCTAATAGGTACCACGCACTGAAGGGCTGAGATTAAAATTTAATTTTTTAAAATTACTTTGATCCTATCTGAAATAAAGGGTAATCGGTAACATCCAAATTCATTTAATTTTATTTCTAAATTTAGATTTTATATATATATATATATATATATATATATATATATATATATATATATATATATATATATATAGAAGAAGTAAAGCTGTTTTATTTACAGCACACAAACACATTCACATAGCAGCACGTTCCATTGCAGCGTCCCCCTTCCTTGTCGTTACTTTAGTTCGTCCTTTACTTCGTTGCAGCAAGTAATAAAATTATACAAAGTTTTTCTCTATAAGTAATAGATACTTATAATGCATTGTACAGTGACGCAGCCTGGTGGGTAATTTTCAAAAAACGCATCGGGTGATTTAAAAGTACTTAAAGCTAGAAAAAAAATCAAGTACCCACAGTCGAGTTCCAAGTTGCTCATTGGAAAAAATAGCTATAGGTTCACTTACGCGCAGTTGTTTTAAAGTTTTGCCAAACTCGTTAATAAAAATCTCTTTAATACAGTGCAGCCGTACGTATCATTTCACTAAATATTTTTTTTATGATCTTCGCATCACATTTCTTTCTCGTACTAGAATTCATTGTTCACTAAAACATTTTTCTAAGGTTTTCTTTTTCCCACTCATGACTGCCGAAAGGTAGAGTGATGGTCTCGAGTCTGTGGGTTCGATTCCGCTATTGGCATGGATGTTCGTAGCCGTTCGAAATCGGCTTTAAGCAGTAGGTCCTGGTCTCGTTATTCCTCGGGAGGAAAACAGTAGACCGTAGCGCTCCAAACCAAACCACTCATGACAGCTGACGCAAATCAATTGACTGCAAAGTGCAGTACATTACGCAGGGCTTAGATAACACCCATGTAGGAGTATTTGGGCCCTGGGTGATTTAAAAGTTGCTTAAAGCACTGCGTATTTATAAAGTAATTTGTTATAATTACTTTTCAAATATATATATGTAATAAGACGGACTTCACGATGGGAGGTTGCAGTTATGGCCCATAAAAATGACACTGTTTCAGGTAAAGACTTTTATTAACAGATCGTTGGGGAACGGGTTCCCACTTCATTATAGGGACAGGACATACTAAGGGGTCAGCTAATATGAAGTTCTAAGTAAAAGGCCCATAACACCTGGGTCAACATCTCAGATAAAATCTGCCTCCGATAACGGGCATCGCCTTTTTTGTTTAGAAATTTCCTATGTTGTCCGCTAGGCAATGTAGAGTTATAATTGGTTAGACCCCTTCTCTGAGGGCGTAAACTGTAAACCCTAGTGGTCAATTTAGGTTAGGAGTTAAAAAGGGGAAAGCAAAATTCGCGGGAATTTTTGCCTTTGACTTAAGATATGAAAACCCCAGAGAATTTTCTCGGGGTGTCTTAGGGGTTTTATACAAAATGCCTACATTAGTTTCCCGATCTAGTTTACTTTTTCTTACATATATATATATATATATATATATATATATATATATATATATATATATATATATATATATATATATATATATATATATATATATATATATATATATATATAAACGAAATAAAGCTGCTTTATTTGCAGCACACTCCTATAACGAAAACTATGAAATCTGGTAAAGAAAAGCCTGTGTAGCCAAATAAGCCCTGAGTGGGCGTATTTGGGTCCTCCGTTACCCAAGTGGGGCTCTAGGGTAAATCTTCTCATCCTTCCCCCACCTCACTATATTCTGAAAAGAAAAATGAATTTTCAAAAATTATACGTAAATACGCGTTAAAGTATGGGTCGACTGTTCCTTCTGATTTTTGAGGCACTAAAATTTTATATACATCTTAATTTTAAAACTGATGTTATTAATTAACAAAATTTAAAAAATTCTCTCTAAATTCTCAAGCAATATTTCATGAAGCCTTACTCAACAAGTTATATAAACGTAAATAATAATTTTTATTCTTAATGGAAATTATAAAAGTCAAATGCCTAATTTATACTTTGTTTGGTACTTTATAAACATCCTCATGGTATAGCGCAAAGAAAATTGTTTAAGTTGTACAAACTAATTTAACATTATGCTGAACTTCAAGTGTGTGGAGGGGAAGGGGGGATAAACACCATGCCCTGAGTCCAACTTTGTCTTAATCATGCCCTGCATAAAGTTTCATATTTTCCAAAAAATTTCATATTCTACTGAAAATTTCATGAAATATTTAGTCACGTAACCCCGTCCCCTTTTATTATTAATTATTAAAGAAAACACTGTAAAGCAAATTTAAGATAAAACTGTTAAACTTATACAAGAAATCAATATTAGCACATATTTTTTTTTATCTTTATTAAAAGAAAAGTAATTTTCTTTTAAATACAGCAAAATTAAAATATTCTATAAATGATAGCAAAGAAATTTACTAATAAATTCTAACATATAAACTAAATTCCTCGACGCTACAGCCTAACTTGTTCATGGCCAACGATGGCAATCTTTGTTTTCGAGACCAAGGGCCCTGAGGTACAAAGCATATGTCCCGGAAATGAAGTCAAAATTGAAATTTTCCCTGCGATATGACGTTGTGAAAGGGTTTCTAGTTATATAATTGATCAATTTACTGGATTTATCATTTTTACTTTAGTGACATGTTCTTTAGCCTTCTAACTATTAAAAATGGTAGATTGCTATTACATTACAACAAAAGTTATAAACTATAAACCAAAAACATTCGAATTACTAAAATAAAATATAGAACAATAAACTTACCAAAAAAAAATTTAAATTTTTGATGAAAATTCAAGTTAATTCACAATAATTTAACAGTAAAAGTATGCATGTTTCTACTTATTAACACTATACATGTTGCCATAGAAATAAAAATATTTGTTCTCAAATATTCACGAAAGTTCTGTCACTGATGAAAATATTCTCAACTGATTGAGATACTTTAAAGTTATACTTTAAATAGAATGAGGCAATTTGTCGCAACGTCATGAACTACTATAATGCCCTTCCCATCCATTATCATGCTTACAACAGCCAATAGACAAACAATAAACTGCCCTTCCGTTTGAAACTAAAGCCAGAATTGTCATAATTTGAGAATTTGTCCTACTGCGTGAAATCGCCGTATTGGGTAAAGCAAAAAACTTCATATTGGTGATCATATTGAATTGGCCAGGTACTGTATATATATATATATATATATATATATATATATATATATATATATATATATATATATATATATAGAGAGAGAGAGAGAGAGAGAGAGAGAGAGAGAGAGAGAATTATTACTTCATGTTACAAAACTAGATATTTTTTTTTTAATTAGTCAGTTTTCAATGACTTTAAAAAAATTATATTTTGAACATAGAATTTTTCGTTTGATATCGAATGGTTGAATGGGTTATAATGGAGACTTTTCATCTCAAAAGGTACTATGTCTCTTCAATAAATTTTTGATAATTTACATAAAATTGTAATTTAAAGATAGAAGTCTCATCTGTGTATGCATTTTAAAATGAACTTTTTATTAACTTTTTCATATGAGATCGTAATTTCTTTTTTAGAAAAATTGTTTGTAAATTTATTTGTCTTTCGTAGTTGACAACCAATCAAATTTACATTCAAACGACTTTTATTCTTTCGTTTTCAAAGCATCGCCATTTAGATGCAGGTGTTCCATTTGGTTTCTCATAGACGACAGATTAGTGTTCCTGTACGAATTTTAAAGACGTGATTTTACTGCAGTGAATTCTTCATTAATTTAATTATTTATTAAGAGTTCTTATGCCTCAAAATTTAATTTTTAATTTTAAATTTACTCCTTTCAAACATTTGGTAATAAATGTGTAACTTTAGAAATGTTTTTGGATTACTTTGTGGATTAAGTACATTTTCCTTGGATATATTCCATCCATATTTTTGGTAAGTGATTTTGATGTTTAAGTGACTTTTTTATAAATGTTGAAACCTTAATTTTTTTTTTTCTGGAACTCTTATTTGTCGTGGAGTTAATATAAAAACACATTTTGATAAATGAAGTAAATATGTTTGTTCTTCTTTATTGTATTTTATTAAATATATTGGCTGATTACTTTTATCTTTTTAAATAGCTTTAAAATTTCTTAAAAATAGCAAAACTTTACTTTTTGAAATTATTATTATTCCATGCGATATTAATATCCATTTTCTTGTTCTAAGAATGAAATAAACCTTATTTATTTTTTATTTTATGTGTATTTTAATATACTGGTTTTTTTTTAATTTAAATATTTCTATTTTAATTTTTTCAAAAATATATTTCTTAATAATAAGCATTTATTCAAAAATCTATTTCTTATTTCTGTGATTAACATGAAAAACTTTTTAAAATATCGCGTATAGAATGATTTTCGATACATTGCTGTTTCTTATGGTCTTAATACTCTTCTAATTTAGAACTGACTTAAATTCTGGTTAATATATAGCCATTATGTACATTTAAAATAAATTTCATTCTTAAAATGAATATTTTAAGGTGTGATTTTGTTAATTTAAATATTTCTAATTTATTTTTCTCAATGTGCTGATATTGTGTCCGTGGTTAACATGGAACAATTTTAAAAATTTGATATATGGAATGTTTATTGATATATAGCTGTTCCTCATGGTGTTAATATTCTTTTTAAATTTAAAACTGACTTTAATTCTGACTATTTCAATGCCTTTGTGTGTATTTAATATAAATTTCATCCTTAAAATTAATGTTTGGAAATTATTCTTTTTGAACTTCTGATATTCGATTTGAAAATTTAAGAACATTTTAAAATTACCGTCCATTATCTTTTAGGCTTACTTTAAGTAAATTAAAAAAAATTTTGATGTTTAGAACTAATTCTTTTTAAATTCTTGCTATTTACACTGAAGAGGATAGCTTATATTACTATTTGAAACAATTCGATTCTTGTTTATTACATTGCATATATTAATCAATATTTATGCATTTTCAATTAGAATTAAAATTTCTTAAATAAATTGAAATTTATTTTTTGAAATTCTAAAAGCCTCTCCACACTATGGTCCACTGCAAGCCATCACCACCGTCTGGCTTATCGCGGTCGACGATGGCAGATGATAAAATAGCCTTGGCGAAGGATAGCTTCGGAAGCGGTTTTTCTTCTAATGTAGCCTCCACATTATGGCCAATTGTTCACCACTTCCTGATGGTTACCTTGAACGATGGTTCACGGGTTGCATTCACACGATGGGCCACTAAATGAGCCGAACGCGTGTATTCGTCCATAGGTTCTACTGTGCACTTAAGTAGCGCATCTGGCTGCCTTTGATCTTTGGAGAAAAACCTCCTCCGAGCCATCATTCGCCAAGGCTATTTTATCGTCTGCCGCCATCGACCACGATAAACCATACCCCCTCTCTACGGTGGTGATGGCTTACAGTGGACCATAGTGGGGAGGGGCCTAAAGACCAAAGGCAGCCAGATGGGCAATTAAAGCGCGCAGTAGACCCTATGGATGAATCCACGCGCTCGGCTCATTGAATGGCCCACTGTGTGAATGCAACCCCTAAACCATCATCCAAGGTCACCATCAGGAAGTGGTGAACAATTTGCCATAGTGTGGAAGTTCTGTGTGAATTAATAATATTATATGTAATATACAAAGTTCGGAATGAGAGAAAACCCGGATACTTTCCAGACTATCAGTCTTTTTTTTTTTTTAACATTGATTATAAATTTTATATAGTCTGATATAAAGTCGGATTTTATTTTTATTTTTATCTTCATGTAATATTTATTAATTATGTAATTTTTTTATTTTATAAATCACAATTTTTAATACTGTATTGTCAATTTTTTTACTTTTCGGGGCTAAGGTTTTTAAATTTTATATTTTTCAAATGTCCTGTTCCCGCACCCCAAATAAAAATAGAAACAAAAAACGGAAGGTCCATCCAAAGAGACATTCAAGCACTTGTCTGATTAGCACCTCCTATAAAGATTTGGGAATTCCAAAAGTTGACACTTTGCTGTAATTACCTCTGCATTTTAGTATATTACATTAGTTCACCCTTTTATTGAAACAGGTTTGATTCGGAGTGCTATGGTCTACTATTTCGCTACACGAGGACCGGGACATACTGCTTAAAGCCGATTCGAGAAGGGTACTAACATCCCTGCCAGCAGTGGGATTCGAATTCAGTACTAACATGCAGTACCTTACCATTTGCCATCATCGAGCGAAAAAAAAATGCTATCAAATAATTATCTCAAAAACTATTTTGTTGGTAAGTGGATTTCTATTTTTTTTTCACTCAATGCGATATATTTTAAGCTTCATTGCTTCATATAACAAAAGTAAACAATTTTTATAGTGCTAGAACCTTGTTAATGATTTCGGAGAAAAATTATTCTTAAGGGAGCAGAACATTTTATTTTATATTGAATCGAAAATATGCTGTATTAATGAACATGTTTTAATGAAGATGAAGGTAGGGGAGACCGGGGCACCTTGGGACACTGTTCAGTTAAACATTTTTATGAATTTTTTTTAAAGCTAATTGAAAAAAATAAGTATGCATGCATATATTGTCATCATATCTGCTTCTTATAAACATTAAACCTTACTTAATATCTCAATTAGTTAAAGAGTAATGAAAGAAATAAAATACCTTTCCAATGTCCCAACCTGCCCCACTGTATGGGGTAGGTTGGGACACTAAACAACAAATACAAAATACTTTTCAAATTATTTTTATTAACTGTTATAAAAGAGAATTAGCTGAAAATTGTTCAAGTTAATACATTTTTTAACAAATCTTATATTTGCAGCCCATTTAAGCATATTAGCATTTACAGCAGAATACTTTCTGTTTGTTTTTCTTGTGCTCACAATTTTTTTCTAAAAAAAAAAAAAAAGATTAATAAATTAATATTTTGACATGTTAAATCAATTAAAAATTAGGCACCAAAATATTAATTATTTTGCTTGAATTGATATTTGTTTACACTTTTTAAAATGTCCCAAGGTACCCCATCTATGTGCGTCCCAACCTGCCCCATTTTACATAGTATCTTTTGGTAACTACTATACAGTTAGGCTTAACAATACAATTTATTTATTAGTATAGAAATAATAATAAATGAATTTACTTTCATAACAATACACTTTTTTTAAATATATTAATTTTTTTTTCAAAAAAATTACTTTTTAAACTGCACATTGATGTAATTTTGGGTTATTCAAAACAAAGAAAATGAAATTGTTCTTTACCTATAAGCACTATTTTCGTCAAAATTCTTTCAGAAGTGAAAAGGAAGGTCATCTATCAATACACAGGAGCACTAATTAAAGCCTGAAAATAAAGGTGTCCCAACTTGGGCTATGTCCCAAGGTGCCCCACTCTCCCCTACTATGTGGCCTCAAACTAAATATAATATTTAAAACAGGATTCGTTAGGTGCTTGAAAGTGTTATAAAACTCATTTTATTTTCAATAAGGAAAAAAAATCTTTGAACCTCTTTTATTTTTGTAAAAGTTCTTTCTTTTATATGAAATTAAAATGATGTTTTTCTCTTGCACATATCTATTATCGCGCATTTTTACAATAGCATTAACACATTGTGTGCGGGTACATTTCGCAGCGGAATTGTACCGGGAGTTTTGCTCGTAAATTTAGTTATTCAGTTAAGTCATAATTGATCGAAAATTATTTAAAATTTTAACCAACTTTTGGTATTTTATATTGAAATATATAAACAAATACATAAATAAAAATATATAAATAACAACATTCATACAAAACTCCTTTGAAGAAAAATAAAGTAAGGATTCGTATGAGGAATATAATTATAATCGATCCTGAGGAAGAATCGGATTAGGAAAAAGAAAACCCAAGGCACAGGGTATAACTAACAATCTCAAAAAGAGATTTGTCCCAAGGTGGGATTTTCACTAAGAAAACTCTCCGATTGAGAGACTGGTCAAGACGACCTCCGAATTCGCTGGCTGCTAGCTAACTCTCTAACTTGTTAAAAAATCTCCTCTCGTCTTTTTTAGGGGAGGAGCATCTAAGAGAGGGAGTCTCACCTACAATTTCTTCATTGAATCATCCGGCGATGATCTCACTTTCAACTAACTTGATTGGTCTCGTCTAGACAATCACCGGCTACAAACATGGGAGTCTCCGGAATTTCATGTCGGCGAAAGATCTAACGTCGTGGTGGCCCCTTTGAAGATGAGCGTCCCCGACTATCATTCTTCTTGGTTGTCTGCCGGGGCTTCCGGCTGTCTGCACTGTTGTTCCGCTACCTGTAGAACACAAAAGTCTAGCCAACTTTTGGTCTCCACATAAACGAAATCCATTTCTCAAATTCTTTCGAGAAACAAAGTCTTTGTGAGGGGGCACGCGTTTAAACCACGCCGTTACACTATATGTCAATAAGTATAGCTTGCAGAATTGCATTCTACATTTATTTTACTAAATATACAATACTTTCATGTTAGTTTCGTTTGGATTTAACAGATTTGCATCAGTTAATGAATAGTTTTCTTTTATAGATGTGAAGATCTAATTGCCTAATCGCTGTTTCAGTTCGGAAACGTCTGTAGAAATGGAAGCTAGCTTTCAGTAAGTACAGTTTGCAACATTACATACCTCAGTTATATTCCGAAATATGCAATTAATTTAATTTTAGTTTCTTTTGGTTTAAACAATTTTTCGTATGAATGATTATTTTTTTAGATGTGAAAATATAATTGTTTATCCGTAATAGTTAATTAGTAGTTCAATAAGTTAAAATAAATTTTTAATAAGCTTAAACGCATTTTCCTGGTATTATGAAATAAGTATTTTTTAATAGATGGGAAGATCTAATTTTGAATTTGACAGATTTTCCTCGTATTAGTTAATGAAAATTTTCTTTTATAGATGTTAAATTCATATTTTTCTTTTATACATTTGAGAACCTAATTGCGTAACCTAATATTCCAGTTCTAAACCTCCTGCAGAAAGAGAAGCCATGTAGAAGTTTGATAAAATATGTGTCTATAAACAAACTATTTACAGTTTTTAAAACTATTTTTCAATTTTATAAAACTTTTTACAATTTTAGTTGTAAGAATTTAAGATTTTACAAAATAACATGTGTTCAGAATGATCCTTAATCCTTTCGGGTCTGTGCCTACCTGCTAATAATACATCAAATATGATCTCATTCTATTCAATAAAATTTAGAAAATTCTAGTGTTCAATTAAAATGACTTGTATTCAAAACATGTATTTCATAATTTTTCTGAACGGTCCTTGTACTTCTCTGATAATTTCTCTTCCAATGAAAACGCAGATAGTCACAGAATGATAATTAGACACATTGTGTTGCTGTTGATACTAGTGTCACTTAGATAATCCAAGCATGTGAGCCAGGGACTACTCGAAATAAAGCAAAGGGGTGCGCTTTTCGTTTTTAAAGAGAACCGCTAGGATGAAAGTGGGTCCTCGTAATTTAGAAGCATGGCCAAGCAGGAGACCCCTACCACCTCCAGAGGTATCATTTGAGAACATGGAGGACATTGCGACCACGAGCACATTTTACGTGCCCCACTCAACATTAACGAACACGGCGGACTTCGATCTCCGAACCCGCAACCCTTCAGTTACGAGAACGCTACCTTTGACGACTGAACCACAGCTGCTCACACACTTCGTAAAATGTTAATAGGGACAGGGACATAGCTTCGTTATTAAAATAAAGTTTACGCACACGTTTTTAAAGTTACTTAACCCTTAATTTGGCTAAGTCCGCTACACCGGACATGTATATTTATAACTACTCTATAACATAATTGACAGTGTTCGCCACAGCAGACATTAATTATCTCAAAAATGGAAAATGATATATATATATATATATATATATATATATATATATATATATATATATATATATATTTGTTTATTTTACAGAGATCCTAATGTCTATACAAACATGGGAAAATAACAGAAATTAAAAAATATTTGAAAAAACATCTTGTCAAATTTAGGGTTAACCATCATTTGAATGGGAAGTTCCCACAGCAGTAAGAAAAAAAATCGAACGCCTGCTCTTCCATAATAGCTAATTATGCCAAATATTAAAATACAGTTGTCTTACATCTATTTTATCTGCCAGTCTATCTATTAAGATTCACAAATTATATTTTTTTAAAAAACATCCATCAAATGTAGTAAAAAATTGTTTACTAAAATTTTAAAAATAAGCATAAAATCAAAAAGATTTTTTTTAAAATAACAACTGTGCAGTTTTAACAATTTATTAATATCAGATTACAATTTTGTTAACATCATTCGTAAATATCCACATTCAGTAATGTTCCTTTTCTTAGAAAGTCGACCAGCTACTCTACTGAGCCCACCATCTTTCTTAAAATTTGCCGAAATAATTCTTTTCTGAGATATGTGTGATTTGGGGTGCTACATTCTGTTGTTTGGCTACACGAAGGCTGATGAAACAGGACTACTGCTTAAAGCCAATTTCGAGTCCAAGAATACCCTTATAATCGGTGAAATTCGAAATCTGGTACCGAAGAGGAGCACTTTACCTATTCGGCCATCCATTGGCTTCTTCTAAAATACGGTACATTTAGTAAAAACTAATGAGAAATTTAGATTTAAAAATTTCGAATTCATTAAGTTTTTTAAATTATTATTTTAGAAAAATAGACAATAGCAAAATACTGAAAAATTATTACCCTTCTGTCGAATGATGACAGAACTAGTAGGACGCTGCCTTTCAGTGCATGAATTTATAAGTTCGATTCTCGCTGCAGATATTCATATGCTTTCGGAGTGTCGTATTTAAGTAATTAAGATATAGTTTTGTGCTAGTGTTTCTTTATTTTTGTGTTCTAGTTCAGGGGATTTTGTAGCTCCTAAATTTTGCCACTGTGAGCAGTCTCCTGCTGCCAAATGCCCTGTGATTAACTTTGTTACAAGGCATCTGTTTCTTCACGAAGAAAAGAACTTCTTATGCAATACCTCTCACTCCAACGACGGAATGAAAAGAAAAGTATGTTCCAAAGTTTTTTGGTTTTATTCTTAATTTGTGCAGTATTTGTATTTCACTAATGAAGTATTCCAAAAAGATTCGACAGATAGTGCTCTATAACAAATGCTGACTCCAGACGATTTTATCACAGCATAAAACAATTAAAGAACAATTACTTCCTGATGGAAATAATGATAGTTGCAATTAGTCACACCAGGAAGAATTACGCAAGTTGAATTTTATTTGTCTATGCTTCTAAAATGCAGTTTTTCAGAACATTTCTGGACCCATTTGTAGAGCTATTTTGTAATGCGAAAAACTACACCGCAGTTGTATAAATTAAATATTTGCGTAATTCGGTATGGAAGGTTTATATATGTCATTTCAAAATGAATGAAAAAATGCAATATTTAGGAGTTTTGCATTTACTTCAGTTCACCAGAGAGTTGAAGCCATATTTACATATCTACAGGGCCTGATAAAAGCATGGGCCAACTGGGTCTAGGCCCTGAGCCGTCTAATTTTAGGGGCCCCCTAAAATTTGGTGCTTAATTATTAAATTTCAAATAATTTAATTAACAAAATTTGAAAATGTTTTTTGTGTATTCAAGTAATATTTCATGAAACCTTATTCAGAAATTAAATAAAAAAAAGTTAAAATGTTGATAATTTTATCTAAAACACACTCCAGTTTACTTATTACTCCAGTCACTTTTTACAAACGTATGTAGACACACACACAATATAAACTTTCCGAAAATATTCATTTGTATCCTGTTTTATAAACTATTTTTTTTCCTTGAAAGGAGGTTAGGGGGGGGGGGGCGAAAGACTACCAGGCCCTGGGCCCAACTTTGCCTTGATCGGGCCTTTCCTATCTTAAACTTTTTCTAATTTAATTTTAAAAACATATCTGCTAACTTTTAAAGTTTGACACCTATAAAACTTTTCGGCTGAAAATTTGTTATTTGGTTGTCGTTTAGTGGTAGAAGTAATTGTAATTAATAGAAGTTAATTTTATAGTTTTCTTAGCCCAGGGAAATATTTATTAATAAAAACTTTTATGCATTCCTTATATATAATACAGTATTAGTTAATTTTTTCAATCAAATTTGATTAAAGAAAAACATTAAACCATTTCAAAATGAATAGCTATCAGATAAGATCAGAGATGTATCATTAAATTTAAGGTGGTCCACATTTTGAGAGTTCTGTTCTCCCTTAAAAAATGTTCTTGATGCCCACCTTTTTGTTATGAAATACCAGATACCAGACATCTTTGTGTTCGAAATGTAAAATCTGATTTATAAATATCTACACGTTTAATAACAAAATTATCTTATAAAGATTAAAAAAACATCGAGTATTTAATTTTATGTTGGCTATATACTGCTATCGGGAAGATAAAATGCTTCACAAAATTGTTATTTTCGATTGTTGTCAAGATATTGTAACGGCATATTTTATTTAGAAGTAATTAATTTAAATAAATAATTTAGCCATAATTAATTTAAATGTAAATAATTTAAGTAATATTTTAATATTTGTAGATATTATGCTGTAGATTTTTGTAAAGATTCTACTTTTTGTTTTTGGCAACACTTATTATTGTTTTTTAAATTTGAAAAACCAAACTAGAATAGGGTTACGAGAGAGTTGAAAATAAATATGAATGGGTTGTATTTGATTTTATGGCTTTATTCTTGTTTTTATTATGCAACGTCAAATTAGTTTTTATTGCTATTGGTATTTTATTGTTATTGTTATTGGTATTGTTATTGGTTTATTGCTGTTCCAACAGGAAAACCACAAGATATCGAGTATATAGCACAGGATGATTTAGGCCTTAAACAATAACGTGATCGTTTTAGAATATTTTTGATTGCATGGTATGGTAATGAACATTAACTTTTAAATTATCTAAGATAATTAAGATTAATCTTACACTTATTTATTTGAAACACGTAATTTTTTTTCATAGAACAGCTAAAAGAATATTTTGTAATATCTAGCAGGAAAAATTATTTAGATGAAAATGTCTTAGGCTTTAACATGTACGCTGATAATGAATGCACCATTCACAGTGCACCGCTGCTAGGATTTGAAGCATTCACTTCAGCCATTTTTATTTCTTTTGGTCTTTGGAATCGTTTTGGCGGTTTCTGTTCGAAGCTGTATCAGAAGTTTCGAATGTAAAATACTCTCCCTTTCGACCTACATTGGGAAGGTCATAGGGGATAATCGATGACACATGGCCGAGAGGAAACAGCCTTGGCAGGGTGCTGGCGGTCAAGAGACGAAACCGGAAGCAGATCTTGAAAAGAATTAAAGCTGTGTTAGTACCACAGGATAGAGTTGAGAGCTTCCCGATTAGATTGTCAGATTAGTTTTATGTTCTTTTGGAAACCGGTGTACTGCTAGAAATAAGCAGTGTGTAGAATGAAATGTAATAAAGGTGATTTAGGCGAACACCCAGGATTTTGTCTTTCAACTCAAGAAACTAAAGCGAAGCCGTTTCTCAAAGTTTAATATGTCACACTAAATTTGTAAGAAATCGAAAATGTTCCTTAAGTCAAAATCACATTTTATTTAATTATTTTATTAATCATTCTTACATTGTACTTATTTGGTTGAAATGCATAAACGATCACTTAAACTAAGAAGTACTGTAAAAATATATAATTTAATATATATATATATATATATATATATATATATATATATATATATATATATATATTTAAATTTATTTTTTGGTAATTTATAAATTGCATAATGTAAGCTAACGGCAATATTTCTAGACATCTTATATGGCTAGAATTATTATCTTCAACCTATGCTAAATCAATATTCTTCCGCAAAGATAAATATAAAATAGTTTGCGCAGACCCGACCCTTCCAATAAATTATAAACTGAGATGGAAACCATATGCTTTTTACTACCCATCAATCGTGTCATCTAATATAAACAATTAAAAAGCTAAAATATGCGGAATAATTAAGATAGAACTGCCAAATCACAGACTGTTTTCTATCTTAGTGTTAAAACAATTTGACAGCATCTAGTGTTGCACAATTATCATGTAATATTAGCTGTTTCAACATAGGGAATATTCATTTTCAATTGTCCTTAATCCATATCTATTTATGCCCATTACTTTAATGAATACGACGCGATACAATATCAATAAAATATTTCTGACGTCGAATAGAACGTAGTGGGTTATCACGCCCATCAAATATTGAATTATTAAAAAGACTAACAGTACTTTCCAGACACTCATTAAGATAGTCCCAAAACAGAAACATTGAATTTTTTTATCCATGTCTGCTTATTCCAAACATTTATAGGAAATAGTGTTTCTTCATAGATTGTTGAATTCTAACTTACACTGAAAATTCAGTTCCACGTGTTCAATGAAAATCAAAAGCAAGTTCGAAAAGCAATGATATACAAGTTTCAAAAGAGAAAAGAATGCACTTTAAGTAAACGCAAAACAAAACATTTATTACAAAAACTAGACAGTATTAATCCATTCTATTACTGTAATATTCAATGTTATAACATCTATCATTACAAAAACTTCGAACACAAATACTGAACTAAAAAGCAATGTTGCCACACAACTTTTAAAAAGAAAATATATATTTTCAATTAGAACGGATGCAAAGAAAAATAAGATAATAATGGTTGCGTGAGGCGTAACAGTCCTGCAAATTAACGTGACTCCCTACTCTTTTTCTATGGTGAAAGGAGAAATGATTGCACAATTATAACTAAGAGTAAATATCTGCTGCAATATAAGAAGACATTATTCCCCTTTTACTAAGTGAATTTCAATTACTGTTTATAATGTGAAATTATTAAACACAATTTTTATAAATGGGCATATATTTTTAAAATTTTAAAACGTGAAAATAAGGATTTTGTTTAAATATTTCATTTACTCTACCTGTATTTTATCGACATATGAGAACTGAATATAAACTACTGATTACTGTCATTTTTAGGCTCACCTGTAATAACACAATTGTGTAATAAAATTATGTATATAATTCTTTACCATTACTTAATCACTATTAGATTTGTTTGTAATAACACAGTTGGTTAAAAAAGGATTAGGAGGAAGTAGAGGACTGGCTAACCGTGTGGCATCTGTATGACATGTCTTAATATATGTGATCCTAAAAATGACATAATCAATAATATATATTCTATTCTCAATATATAGGTTTCTCAATATATACAGGGAAGCTTGACATAGATATGTATTTACCTTTTTCTTAAAATAACCGTTTTGTTTTACGGAATAGTACACAGTCACCAAAGATATGCGTACAAAATCAACGTAAAATAAAAGTCGGTGAAGTAATACATCATACTTTGTCTTTGGTACCAGAGTCCTTGATCTCGAAGATCCCACTCTTGGCATAGATAGATGTTTAAGGCCGCTCAAAATCGACTTTAGGTCACAGATCTGGTTAGCCCACGTATTGTGAAAGTTGCTAGCAGCGTCTAAAACCAAAAGTAAAATTTATATTTGCTCCAGATAGCCTAGGGGTTAGCGGGCAAGGTAATTACGGGTTGCTAGGATCGAGACTGCCAGTCACACGAAGATATGTCTCCCTGTACATCCAGAGAATGTGCAAGATAATTCTGTGTCTCCTCTCGTTTAAAGGTCGTCAAGTGGGAGAGATGTTCAAAATCAAGAGCCAAAATCCTCCTGAGTATAATAGAAAATGATCTTAATCTTTTTAACAATTCATGTTCTTCTGCTTTCAATTAATTTAGAAGAGTTGTTCTGGACTTTTCGATTGGTTATGGGTCGGATAGCTGTCCCGTCCTTTATCCTGTAGTGGGATGGACGACCCTTTTACCCATCAGTTCTTTTTTGGTTTAGTTTGGAGCGATATGATCTACTATTTTACAACTTTAGGGATAATTTGATCGGAACCAACTTCTTGAAGTGGATTTCGATTAGATACTAAGCCTAACAATTGCCGAATGGGCAGGGTGCTACTTTTCAGTACTGGAGTTCGCGGGTTTGAATCCCATTGATGGCATGGATGATCGTCCCGGTCCATTAGCCCTCGTGCAGTAAAATAGTAGTTGATAGCACTCAGAACCAACCAACCGTAAAAGTATGAACATCCATGTCAGCAGTGAGATTAGAACTCATCACTCATGAACTCTTTCCGAACAGAAGTGCCCTATCCATACGGCCAGTGTATTACAGTGCATTTGGTTTGTAACGCTGTGTTCATTATTTTAATGGACTAGGAACTACTAATTAAAGCCGATCTTGAATATATACGAATATCCATGTCGGCGACAGAATTCGAACCCGAAAACTTTGAAACCAAATGGCGACTCACAACCTGTTTGGTTATTGTCCACCTATCGCCCCGAAAACCATAAAAAAATCACTACATATAATGTAACATAAAATTTAACATAATATTTAAAACAATTATTGGTTCCATCAAGTGGTTTAAGAAATTGAAACGTTGCCAGTTAATTTATACGTTTCTTTTAAATCATGCTGGTGTTTTATGCCATTCCATGCCATTTTTTCAGCAATTGCAAGATTATATACCCATCATTAAATAAAAATGTCAGTTCTTCGAGTTCATTCACCCTATGATAGTAACCTAACAACTATTAATTGAATGGATGAAGAAACAATGATGACTATGGTTAGCTTTTGAACCGAAATTAAGACAAGTGTTTCATTAAGTGAGACTTAATTTTTAAGACCAACGAAATAACCGCAAACATTTAATATAACAGGTTATTTCTTCAAAAGCTGGCGAGCTATTCATTTCGAACTCATTCATATTAATGACTTAGCTGTGCCCATCTACCTACGAAGTCGTGAACAAGAAAAAAAAATGGCTAAATTAAATCGAGACGTGTTTTTCAAATGACAACTCATTAGATAACAATTTTCTAACGACTTCCTGAGTTTCACGGGTGTTGAATACACGAATTCTGACATTTAATATGGGTCTGTAACCTTTCAGCTATGATTAAAGCGGCGGTACCGTTGAGGGTAATTTGTCAGCATGGGTTATTAAGGAAGGCGGCTATACACATCAACATTCGTCTTGGTTCAACTTCATAAAAGCTGAGCTGTTAATTAATCCGCATTCCCTTGTATTTAAGTAGAATGTAATTTCTTTTTTATGATAGTGCTACCGACTGTAAACGAAAACATGGCAGAAGTAAATGAACACAAAGTTATAATAAGTACTTCAACTATCCAGTAATCTTTAACAGAAGCTGTTTTTGACTTGGTGAAAGTCTCCGAAACTTGTACCGGGTGTGAAATGAACGACAAATTCTTTGTAAAACAACTATCCCACAAATATCGCCCATAAATTTATTTGCAAGATGTCTTATAAATGAAGATCTGTAGATAATTTGAATAAAATGGAAAGTATTAAATAATTGCTAGAAAATCCAACTTCGAAGAATGGAAATTTTTCGCTGTACACTCATTTCTTGCTATTTTCGTCAATTCGTAGAAAATTGCGAAATCAGATAATGCTTACGTATTTAGATTTTCCTTATTAAATTTAGAACATTTGTTGTTGTATTAGCGCTTTTTTTTATCTTTTTCTTCTTCACTCTCGTTTTCTTTTTCTGTTTTTTAAATTCTTTTCTCTGCAAGGTGACTAACAAATGAAGCAGTGGCGATAATTTAGTGAAAATGGAAAATATTACGCAACAGTTGTAAGAAACCGGAACTTCTTTGAAATCCGGGAATGTTTTGTGGTACATCGTTGTCGTTGCCATTTTCGCCATTTTGTAAAAATTGTGAAATAATAAAATAAGTTTTTAGATTTTTCCTATTACATCTCGAACATTTGTTATTATATTAGAGCTTTTCTTTTTAAATCTTTTTTCTTCTTCACTCTCGTTTTCTTCTTTCTGTTTTTTTTTTATTCTTTTCTCTGAAAGATGACTAACAAATGAAGCCGTGGCGATAATTTAGTGAAAATGGAAAATATTGGGCAGCAGTTGCTAGAAAGCGAACTTCTTTGAAAGCCTAGAATGTTTTGTGGTACACCGTTTTCGTTGCCATTTTCGCCATTTTGTAAAAATTGTGAAATAATAAAATACGTGTTGAGATTTTTCCTATTACATTTCGAACATTTGTTATTAGAGCTTTTTTTTATCTTCTTCTTCTTCACTTTTGTTTTCTTGTTCCTGTTTTTTTTTTAATTATTTTTCTTGTAAGGAGACTAACAAATGAAGCTATGGAGATAGTTTAGTTAAATTTGAAAATATTAGCCAACAGTTGCTAGAAAGTGCAACTTCTTTGAAAGTCAGGAATATGTTTCGCGGTACACCACTTTCGTCATTGAGCATGACGCAGTTCCTAAGAGTTTTTACTCATGACCGCAGAATATCGTTTTCCTCCTTTATAGATACCAATTTATGCACCCCCGAACGATGACCGACCGTGTAAGCACCTCTCCCGAAACCATGTTTTTATAGTAAGGGTTAAGTTCTAAGAATAGCTGTGGTTGTACGAGTTTCCCCTCTTGGTGCATTTCTTTGCTTCTCTTATTCCGCTGATTATTTCCTTTCTAAAATTTTTTTTTCTAGCTGTATTCGAAGCGTATGCTTGTCTGCAGGAGTTCCATTCATTTTTAGTTTTTTTCCCTTTCTTTTTGTACACCTGGCTTAGATTCAAGACGCTTCACTCAGCTTGCAAATACAATAGTAGTCCCTATTTTACATTGTCGGGAAAGAATTAACGAAATGTATTAAGAATTAATTGGAATCAAAATTAGAGAAATTTCCTTGTGAAACACTTGAAGATCATTATTCGAGAATATGCTGGCTCCAGGCAGTAGGCAAAGTAGGCGACTACCTATGGCGGAAAAATTTAGGGGTATATATATTTTTTTATATATTAAGGTATCCGTCTACGTTCAGGGAACTTTTTTCTTTAAACGTAGAAACTAGTTCATGTTTTTACATTTTTAGATTAATTTTTTATATTATCATAGAGAATTGCACTTAAAAAATTTATTCCTGGAGAAATTTTTATAAAAGTTCTAATAAATGAAGAAAATTTAGTAAAAAAGTCGGGATTTTTTCAAAAGGTCTATTTTTTTAATTAATTAAATTATTTCAATATTTTTGATGCAACACATTTCTTATACACTGGACTAGTGAATAACCTAAAATCTTTGCTTAATTTACATTTGGTAAAAAAAATGTTGGCCCTTCAAAATCATACACATTGAGTTTTTAACGAATTTTCATTACCTTTATACCTAACTATGAGCGTAGCAGCATTAAAAATTATCCGAATTTAAAGCTTATAGGTCATTCACTAGTAAAAACTATCAAAAGCGTTCATAATAATTTTCAACAAAATATTTTAAGAACTTTTTGAGAAATCACATTTCAAGTTTCAACATTTTATTAAAAATACCGTTCTGAGGAAAAAGCATTTGAAGTTTATGAAAGCAGCTTTAACTGTTAAAAAAATTAAAATACATGTTTAAAATTCCCCACACTTTCTTGCTTCAAAACTTTCTAATTGCCAAGTTGATAATTATTAAAAATACTAGAAAAATGTTTAAACTAATCTTCATGAAAATTTAAAAAGTTTTGTCCAAAAAATACTCTTTAAAAGGCTTTAAATTCACAACTTCCGGTTCCGAAGACGCTACTTCCGTTTTGTTTTGACAGCTGTCACTGATATTTAAACAGCTGTAACTTTTCTTTAAAATGCCATAGAGACAAAACAAAAACAGATTCAGAAGCCTAAAAGTTGAAATTTTACAATAAAAAAATAAAAAATTATGATTTTTGGCAAAAAATCACGTTTTTAACGTAGACGGATACCTTAATATTTTTATAAATTTAATTTTTTTAAGTTTAAAGAGGTGGCATATTTTGGGATTGTTCAAGGCTGTATAAAAACTCTATGGGGTCTCCCGATAGCACATGTCAAAAGATGAAAGAATGGGAAGGCACTGCTTTTCGGTACTGTAATTCATGGGTTCAAATCCTGCCGCAGCCATAAATATTCAAAACCGTTTGGAATCAGCTTTAAGCAGTAGGTCGCGGTCACTTTAACCCTTGTGTAGCAAAATAGTAGACCGTAGCGCTCCAAACTAGGTTACGCTTTAATATTGCAAAAGACTTATAATTTTAATGAAATACCTATCACAGTTTTCTATTTCGAACTCGAAATATCGAACATATATATGTGTGTGTGTGTGTGTGACATATGCTAAAGTGTACCTGAAATGAACTTTATGTTTTCAAGGATTTTATTATACAGTAGAACCTAGGTATAACCCCCTGTGGGACCAACATCATATGGTCGTTGTAACGAAAGATCGTTATAACGAATTGAAAAAATAATTAAAAAAATTGAGCAAAGAAATCATGCAACAGTACATACCTAGAGAACACTTCTATTTATTGGTATTTCCATTACTCAATTCTTGAAAAAAAGTCTTTGATTGACGCCTGCTTCAAGTTCATTTGGGAATTTTTCATTATCACTGATTCCATATCCTTTAGATTTTGAAGGAAACCTTCAGAATTAAATTGTCCTTCAAAATATTGGCGCAAGGCATTGATTGCATTGAAGGCTTCTTTTTCATTCACTTTTTCAAAAGCTTGGACGATTTCTTCTCCGTCGTCGGAATCGCAGATTTCTTTTATTATTTTTTTTTTTTTCCGACAATACGGGTAATAAAATCGTCCTCATTCAAATTTTGTCCGCAGCATTGTAAAGTTTCGTCTACCGCAACAAACTCATCAAAAGATAATTGAAGATTTAGTTCTCCCCTCCTTTTTAAGCAAACACAAAGAGAGAAGTACAGGTTTCTTGAAGTTGCAGCACAGTACAATTATTTTGAAATAGCCCACTTGCTCATGAGTTCTGCGGACTAAAATTGGCGGTCGCTCTAACGAAAAATAATACGCTTGGGGTCGTTGTAATGATTCAAAATTAACATTATTCCTATGGTAAAATAATTGGGACTACGAAGGAGTCGTTGTATAGTGAGGTCGTTAAAAAGAGGTTCTATTGTATTTTTCATTAATTGTTCATTTTTACATTGTACTTATTTAGGTGAAATTCTTAAAATAAAACACTAAAATTAAGAATGTTGAAAAAATAAAAATTTAATTTAAAAAATACAATGTATTTATAAATTTAAAGTTATGTATTTTTTTTTCTTTGTCATTTCATCGATTATATCATTCATGTTAATTATAATGTTTCCATGGATATTTAACAAAGCTATAAAGACCTTCTTACTCATTTGTAGTTCTCAAACATGCTTTCGTTTATCGTAATGAGTATTTTATTTTATAGGCTTGGCAGTTTGTACCTAATCAATCAGAAATGAAAATCAGAAATCACTGTACTTGAACAAAGGTGGATGCTACAAACTAAACGCATTTCAGGTAAATTATACATGATTCGTAAAATGTTACAAAGCTCTTTAAGTATAATAAATATCAATATCATACGTTACTTATTAATAAATATATTTGGATGAAGAAGTTTAAGCTTTGCACAACGACGTAAGGTCGTTCGACGGCTGAATGGGTAGGTTTTTGTTCTTCGTTACCTGTGCTCATGAATTCGAAAATCATTGCTGGCATGGATGTCCGTTTCCCTTTTGAATCGGCTTTAAGCAGTTGATCCCAGTCTCATTAACCTGTAGTGCTCAACCAATACTAAGAATAATTCTCAATTTTAGTGAACTTAAAAACATGATATATTAATTTAGTACTTTATTATGTGTGTTCTATGTCTCGAAACGTGTTGGCATAGATCGAACGAGAATTGTTTTGTGTTAATTTTATGAAAATTAATTCTATTAAAATATACTACTTTTAAGTTACTGATGCATTTAAATTAATATTTGTGCAAATACTGATAATAAGTACTAACAAATTTAAATTTAAATACATCTGGGACAATCTTGCATGTCATTTAGTTAGGGCATTTTGTGAGTTTTTGTCAGGGACATTCAGTGAATTTATCAGACAAATTTCGCAGGTAACCCTAAAAAAGTGAATAGCTATACCAAGCCTCTGCGATTAGGAAAAAATGTGTGGGGATTAACAAGACTTACCACCACATTGATTTTCTAACTTGCCATTGAAAGATTTTAACATTAAACCTACCGATATTTTACTTATTCCTATTTCTACCGATGTCGGTCAAACACTTTTTAAATGAACGCTATATTCTTTTGCAATTGATTATAAATAATACAGAATTTAGCATAGGTAATGAAACAAAAAATAATTATCCTTTAATTAAAAAACATTTATTTTTTCGGGCTTTAGGAGTGTTTATTTTAAGAATGAAGACCCGAATTTGAAAAAATAGGGATTTATTCCTTGTTCAAGAACGTTATTGAATTTTTTGCCAAACAGTTCTATCAACTGAAGTTTCAGTACTCTGATCGTTCTCTTCACATTCATCTATGAAATTAGAAAATAATCTCATTCGTTTTCGTTCCCTTCGCGTGTTCACAACGTTCTCTTCCTCATTATCCCGGTCGAATAACTCACAGTCAGTGTCCAATAGATTATAGATACGATGTTCAATCTCAGAATTTCCTTCTTTATTTATTCCAGAGCATAGTTCACGCATATAATTTATTTCTTCCAACAATTTCCTTTGCATTGACATTTTAGACCTATTTTTTATAATTTGGGTTTGAATAATCCACCATTAATAAATTACAAAAATTAGTGCTTACTATTTTGATTTATTTACTACTATTACTAAGGAATAGGGCTTATCAATTTACTGTCTTGTATATAATTCCAGGGTTCCCACGGTCCTTAAAAGTCTCCTTAATTTCAGCTTTCATTTTTAAGGGCCCTTAAAACTACTTAATTTTTGTCAAAGGTCCTTAAAAACTGCTTAATTTTTAAATTGGAATGCTATCAATTTCTTCATCGACGAGATCTGCCATCGTCATGTGATTTCCTATTAGTTTTCTTACATAAGAGTATTTTCTTAGTTACTTATCTGTTATAGCTGTTGTTATGGGGGAAGAAGTGGATTACGAACGTTTTAAAGAAGACAGTATTTTTCGCTGTGATATCAAGCCTATTTATACTAATTTATTTTAGAATCGGATCAAGAGTTTAGGAGACTATAAACTTGACTCGTTTTGAATTTTACTAATCCTAACTCATCAAGAATCCAATATGAATGGCTCTATCCATTCCAGGTCCAACCGCTTCATAAATGCGAGGACAGACGGATAAATAACTTAGGCTATTATTATATAGGGGATTACAATAGAACTGATCCCGTCAGAAATATTTGTAATGCCGTGCTCAGAACCAAAGCTCGAATTTGAATGAGGTTATCAGCAGTCAGCTCTCTGTACACAGCTTAAAACTAATTGTACATAAGCACATGACATGTTCGTAAATATGAAATTTTCTTGGAAAGCTTAAAATTAGTATTAAGTTTGATATTTCAATGCAGTTCATTTTATTTATTTCCCAGCAGTTAAAAGATCGCTCACGGTAAATAACGGTGAAAAAGCGAAATAAAAAGAGAGATAAATATGAAAAATAAAGTAGCTACATATTATAGAAAAATCTTAAGTTCAAGAAAAAATAAAGCTTGGAATTTAAAAATACAAGTCTCAAAAGCGTTTGACTGCTCGGGTAGGTTTAGTGTTAAAAGTTTTTTGTTTAATTTGTATTTTTTCTTGTCAATTAAAATTGTTTTAATTTACCTATAAAATGCAGTTTTCCTTTCGGTGTCTGATTAACATTAATAGTAAAAACATTACAATTGGTTTGAGTTGGTTTTGAGCGATACTGTCTGCTGTTCTGCTACACGACGGTTACTGAAACCGAGACCTGCTGCTTAACCCCTTTCCTGTTTTGCCCGTACGCCGTACGGACACAGCTTTCGGGTCTTTACTGATTTGCCCGTACAGCGTACGGGCAATCAGATTTCTATTTCGCTAGCACTGTTTCGGCCGTATTTTTCCAATTTTAGTAACAAATTATTCGTATAGATGGCCAGTAAATGATATTTTGCAGTTTATTGTATTTTCTACTCTGGTTCAAAAGCGCGTTTTTTTTCGCATGTTTTGTATCAGAAGACGGATTGTTATCTTTCAATGTATAGCTTTCTGGTTATATTTGACTAATCACCTGATACATTTATTGATGTAAGTTTTAAATAATATATTTTTACTTTTAAATAATGGATAATTCAGAGCGTATGGAGCTAATTTCTTGTGATTCGAACTGTGACTCGGAATCAGAAACTGAATTATCTGTAAATGATAGTAGCGAAAGTTTACTAGTGACTCTAATAGTAGTACAGATGGAATCAGTCAAGCAAGGCAATTTTTTGAAATCAGTTGTGATAATCCTTCGGATCCGCCTCCTCGATTTGCTTTCACTGGAATTCCAAAAATTAACTTGGATATCGACGAGACTAAAGGTAAACTTCAGTTTTATAATGCTTTCATAGAAAAAAAGTTGTAATAAATGCTTAGAAATATTAATTTGAATGACATATCTTTACTTAAAAATGTAAAATGAACAAAAAAATGCAATAAAAAAATGTGACATTTTTTTGACCGAATTCTGGAAAAAAATGAAACTGTCAAAGGGTTTAAGCCCATTCCGAAAAACTATAGACTTCCATGCCAACAACGGGATTCGAACCCGCACACACTAGTACCGAAGAACAGCGCTGTACCGTTCGGCCATCGCATTTTAATTGTAGCACTGGGAAGCTTTAAATGTTCCACGTTCTGAAGGAGTTTTGAAGGTTTTAGATTTAGTTGGGAGTGCTACGGTCTACTTTTTTGCAACACGAGGGCTAATAAGACCGGGACCTACAGCTTAAAGCCGATTCCGAACGGCTACGAAATTCCATGCCACAGTGAGATTCGAACCCACGTACTGCGGTACCGAAGGCTAGTACCCTAACCGTTCGACCATCGTTCGGCTTGTAATCGAAGGACCTTGTTTTTCAACTATCACATTTACATCGGTTTGGAGTTCTACGGTATGCTTTTTTGCAACACGAGGGCTAATGAGACCGGGTTCTACAGCTTAGAGCCGATTCCGAACGGCTACGAACATTCATGCCACAGTCAGATTCGAACTCACGAACTCCGGTACCGAAGGCCAGCACTCTAAGCAATCGGCCATCGTTCGGCGAAACAGTTTTGAAACCTATAATGTACAAATTTTAATTTAACTGGCTATAGGTTCATCGCAATATTTGTTTACAACTTGTTTTGATGAGGGTAAATTTGAATAATCCTTATTTATCAAAGTAAGCCAAATATCTATTTTTTTTTCCGTTGAGAGATAAATAAAAACATTTTTAAAATAATGATAAATACCGTTTTTACGACGACATGTGTCTCTATTTTTAGGTAACCGACCATGTTCAAATTAAGAATGTATCAGATTCATAAAGACGACTTATAGTTCTTAGAAAATCAGAAATCATTGTACTTGAACAAAAGTGGATGCTAAACGCATATCAGGTAAATCATGCATGATTCTTGCAATGTTGCAAAGCGCTTTAAGGGTTTAAGTTACAGACTGTTAACTTGACAAAAAAATTAGATTTTTCAGAAAGAATATATGTGAAAAATATTTCAGCTATGAACATTTTAAAATAATCAGCGTAAAAAAATTCTAATATTGAGAGAAGTTATGAATAAAAACGTGCCAGCTGTTTACTGTAAACAAATTTAAATTTACAAAACTTTAACTTTATTTTTCTCAAAATGTTTTTTTTCTTGTAACGCGCATGTTATCTCCGATAGTTTTTAATATTTTTTTCATAAAATTATCACAGGTTGTATACA
Organism: Pardosa pseudoannulata; assembly: GCA_032207245.1. Taxonomy (NCBI): domain Eukaryota; kingdom Metazoa; phylum Arthropoda; class Arachnida; order Araneae; family Lycosidae; genus Pardosa; species Pardosa pseudoannulata. The sequence goes on along the minus strand of CM063506.1, from coordinate 157,452,995 downwards.
ATATAATTTTTATCAGATTGAACATACATTTTCTTGTATATTTCCCAAAGTATGTTTTTCTTTTTGCAAAGATAATTTTTTTAATTTTGCAGGAAAAAATATTCATTTTTTTCAAATATTTTTTAAAAATATGTATGAATCATAAATATATACAAATTTAATTTCAAAGTTGAGATATTGTAGTGTGTTTTAAAACAATAAGTTTGTCTTAAACTTAATTATATTTTCAGTAAACATGCACATTAGCCTTAATATATTTTCGCTAACAACAAAGTGTCTCTTATTTAAAAAATCTTAACGAAAATATTTATGTTTCAAAAATGAATGAGATATGTATGTAAAGTTTATAATTTGTTCTAACTGTAATAAAAAAAAAAATTATGCTTATAAAACTGGTAATTTTCAAGCTAGGAGAAGTCTAAATTTTTTTTTTTTTTTTAACATTGTATTGACTTTTAAAAGTTGTATGACCCCTTAAAACTCCTTAATTTTTTTTTCGAGTATGGAAAAAGACTTTAAAATTACTTTTTTATGTGAAAGTGCTTTTTTTTTAATGTCAAATAATGTAAAAGTTCCATTATTTATTGCGTTTTCATCCCTCGCGTTTAATTATTATTGCATATTTTTATAATAGTATTAAGACCAAAGTCATTTATTTGGTAATAAATTACAATTTATTTTCTATAATACCTGTTTATTGCAAATATAGTGTGTGTTTTGCTTTGATTGTTATAACAGTCTTTATTTTGATGTAATATTAATGGGTAACTAAATCAACTTCATAATATGTATTTTTGTTATTTTGTAATGTCAATTCACATTACAATATACATAAACAGTAAAGTTTTAAAAAATAAGTCAATTTCAAATGTTCACTTAAGTAGTGCATTGAATAAAAATGGTACAGAATAAAAATGATATAAAATGCTATATTTCAATCTAGCCCACTCTGATGTCGTCTTAGTAAGTGCTTTTTTTTTCCAAGAGAGCATTTTTCCCCTATTGCCAACTAAGTATGAACCCTATAAACATTAAGCACATGATATATGTGCATATATATATTTCCAATTCTCAAACCGTAATTTTAACTGACACAGTGGCAACATAAATTCTGGTGGCTTTTTGTATAGCTTTATAGATGCTTTGTACTTCTAATTCGTATTCTCATTTCATATTCTTTAGGTCTTTTGGGTGTACGGGAACGTTCAGGCCTGTTCAAACAATTGTTTTAACCGTGTATGGAAGTCGTAAACCTTCCACACCCTCTCCATTTTTCTTCCTATCCGTTTTGCATTTACTAGGCTGAATGAAGTTATAATGTTTTGGTTCCGGTTTTGATTCTATTTTTTTATTATATTTATTTACTTCTATGTAATGAGGAATTTGCACATGTGGGGGATTCGAACAACTTAGTGTTTTTCTGATAATTTCAGACTCGTAGATTCCAAAAATGTTCTCAAAAATGTAAAAAACTAGGTCCATCATTTAAAAAATTAATTTTAAAGTTAAGCGAAAATCACGTGACATCAAAACGCTCCGTGATTGGTTGTGATGTCATCGTTCATGCAGACCAATATTTTTGTATTGCTTTTAAGCGCGCACTATTTTCAAATTTTGTTTTTGCAAGTTCCTAAAATTTTCTAGCTATCAAAATTTATTTTTATTTAAACATGAAGGTTTATTTTATCGATCAAAATAGCTTAGTTATCTCAATTTGTCATAAATGTCTCTTCTACCTGGATTTACCAAAGGACAATCAGACAACCTCCCGAAAATTGACAGCATGTCAATGTTTTCTTTCTTGGCAAAAAACCCGGATTTTATGGGAGCAGAAATACGAGGAATTAAAACCCAAAGGTATGTAAAATCATTTATATTGTTTTCCAATTTTACTTAACATGTATTAATACTTTATTCATGCTAAACACAGCTCTTTTGTTTGTAAACACAAACAAGTCAAATAAATATACATCATATACACACATTTGTAGTAGCATCGTTTTTTATAAATAGAGACGGATGTAATATTAAAATAAAAATTAGAGGAGGTATTTATTGTGAGACCGGTCTCATTAGCCTTCGTGTTACAAAAAGTAGACCGTAGCACTCCAAAACCAAACCAAAACCAAACCAATTCTTAGATATTTTAAATATGATGAAAAGAAATTTGAAATCTTTAAACGGCTTTACTTAAAAATATTATACTTTCTTTCAAATTAGTCACCAATTTAATCGAAAAATATCACTGATTTGATACACAAGAAAGTATGCATCTCGGAAGAAAATATTTATAATACATTGAAAATACATAACCTTCCCCTCCCCCGAGTTATTTGTTAGATAATTATATGTTTTAGATATTTATGTTTTTCGATATTTATATGCTTTATAAATATTTATGGTACTTGAACTCTGTGATAATACTCAAAAATTAGCAGTTTTAAAAGTTAAATAGCAGTGGTTAATCAACAATCCTTTTAAAGGTATAGATGTATTTTTATATACTTTAATTGTTCTAAATTAGTAATATTTAAACAAAAGCAAGCATTTACTTACCGAGAAATGGTTTTCACAAACCCATAAAGATGATTTATATGATAATTTGGGGTTTAATTTCTCATCCCTTTTCATCGCAGTTGTCCAGATTTTACGTGTATGTGGGTCTTTCGGGGCGCTGAAAAATATCTTCTCATTGCAATTAGTTGTTGTATTTTTACAGAGTGGCACAATACAATATTTAGAGTATGATTTTTTAATGCCAGACATAACAAAAAAAAATTTCTATTATATGCGATACTTTACACAAAAGACAAATTTAAAAGTCGCCTTTTAACATGTAAACAGCATAGGAGCTCGGTGTTTACATGAACGATGACGTCACAAACACGGCGGAGATAAAGTAGCGTTTTTGAGAGACGTTAAAGAGTCCGCTATAAAACCCATTAGAAATCACTCATTAGGCCCCCAAATGAAAGAAAAATAGCTACTGTCCTGCTTACTTTTTTGTCTTCTATCGTTTAAAATCAAAATTAGAAAACGTGAAAATTCCTCATTTTAACTATCTGTCTTTATCGATCTAATATTTTATCATATATATATATATATATATATATATATATATATATATATATATATATATATATTTATTTATTTACATATGTATTCACACACACATATATATGTGTGTGTATAATACATTTGGTATGAATCTTTTTTTTAATAACTATTTTTTAAATTTTTATTGTAAGTTTACCCATTATTATATTTTTTATTGTCTGTATGTCATTTTTTAACTGTGTTTTTCTTATTATGCTTTTTCAGTAAATACCTTGGTGGATTTATAAATAAATGTAAGTAAATAAGCATTGTAAACATTGTGTTATACTCTAGTGACAAACTTAAGGTATCCGTCTAGGTTTGGAGAACTTTTTCTTTAAACGTAGGCACTAGTTCATGCTTTTACATTTTTAGGCTTATTTTTTATATTATCTTAGAGAATTGAACATAAAAAATTTATTCCTGAGAAGTTTTTATAAAATTTTTAATAAATAAAGAAAATTTAGTAAAAAAAATCGGGTTTTTTTCAAAAGTACTGCATTTACTATTTAATAAAACTACAGAATTGGATAATTATATTTCATTTCATTTTTATTAAAAAAAATTATTAATGTTTTTATTTCAAATATTATTTCTATGTTTTTTGGTTATATAACAAAAGTAAAAAATTTTCAGTCGTTTAAATATTTTCTATGTAGAATTTATTGCGTGAATAACCTATAAGTGAATAATATATAATATTAGTCAAAATTTTGTAAGGGTTTTTGTATTGTTTTATTACTGATACGAGCTTTTCACTTTTGGCCAGAAAGAATCATCACGTGTGTGATACGAAGTTCTCAGTTTAGGCACGGCAGTACGATCACGTCTCCCATACGTTGTTTTAAGGCAAAAGGTTAAAAATATCTAACGACTAATATGAATTTCACAATTAAATTCACAATTCGAAATTATAATTTATTGTTATAATTATTTTTCAAAAGAGAATCTTATTATCTGTTTTTATATGAGTGGAACACAGTGCCGGATTAAACAAGATGGAGCCCTTTAGGCAGTCGAAATTTCGGCGCCCTGTCACCTAATAATTTTACGATTAGGATTTTATTGCACAAAAGTTTTAGAAATGAAATTTTATTGCAGAAAAAATAACAAATTGTCAACAAATGAATATAAAATATTAATAAGAAGTGTGAATTAACAAGAAAATTTTATGAAAAAAACCTAGGAGTAAAATGATAAACATCCGTATTTATGTTATTATAATAAATATATGTAGAAAAGCTAGTAAATATTACAACAAATAACAAATGTAGTACATGTGTAACTATTTCTAATTTATTATAAATCGTACCCCGATATTGTTCAGTTGTTTGTAGAAATAGGTTCTTGTATTCAGTAAGATTTGTTGCTAATACTGCAATCAAATATTTCTTTGTTGTAATCAAACTTTCTTTGTATATATATATATATATATATATATATATATATATGTGTATGTGTGTGTGTATATATATATATGTGTGTGTGTGTGTGTGTGTATGTATGTATGAATGTATGTATAAATATGTGTGTGTATTATATACATGTGTATGTATGTATGTATGTATGTGTGTATTATATATATGTGTATGTATGTATGTATGCATGAATGTATGTATAAATATGTGTGTGTATTATATACAGTTTAATCTAATGTTACGGGGCCTATAGGCCATTGCCTACTCCGCCTAATGGGTAACCCGTAACTGATGGAATACTGTAAGAATTTTAATTATTATTATAGCATTAAATCAACTTAAGACAGTAAATTGGGGACTACTGAAAGTTCATATTACCATTACACCTATATTTAACGTAAAGTCACTTCAGAAAACCTAATAAATTCTAGCTTCCTTATGAATCTAGAATTGTATACACCCATGATTAATATCTAAACTGCATAAAAATAAATATATTTAAAAATACAAAATGAAAACATACCGTTTGATTTCTATTATAATAAGCTTTTTAATTTTAAATTTTAAATTTTTTATAAAAAATAAAAAATGATAAATAAATTTCATTTGAAAGAGAGAACGACGTTTTTTTTTAATGGATAACTAGCATGTGTTCCCGTACTTCGCTACGGTAAACTTAATATATTACTTTTAAACAAAGATTTTTTTTTTTCGTGCATAACTCTCTAAATTCGTCAAAGTACAGTTCGAGTCATTGGAATATTTATACATTTCTATTATAAGTGTACTATAACAATATTCAGTTTTTATACTTCAGTTTACATTAAACCTGAGTTGTACATCAATAAGATGTGGAAGCGTGTGCAAAAAAAGAGTGCGAAAATTTGTCAATAGTTTCGAAGAACTTCTCCTACTTACTAAACATTCCGGACTACTGGAAGCTGATCAACCATTGTCTAATTCTCCGAAATGATCAAGGATCAATCGTCGTTTTCGTCCGATGCAACATTTTTATATAATTTTATTTTCCGAATCATGGCTGAATGGGTATGGATGTTCGTAGTCGTTCGGAATCGGTTTCAAACAGACTGGTCTCATTAGCCAATAATAACGTAGCAAAGAAGTAAATCATAGATCTCCGAAACAAACAAAAATTTTCCCACGGAAATCTTTATTTTCTGTACTGTTCGTAATCAACTTCGGTTGTGACTAAAAACCAAAATGATCAGTCTATTTCTATTTCACACGATTTTAATAAATTTCTATGTTAGACGGAATGACGTATTAACGGAATGACGTCACTTTGCTAGAAATTATTGCTTCTTTCACTTAGTCATGATGCTAGAAATTAAAAAGTGAATCTTTTGCGTTTAACCGGGGAAAATAATGCTTTGAGTTATGACATGAAACGCTCGAAAAAGGGGGAAGGAACGGATTTCGAACGTTAAAAATTTTTAAAAACCTTCCTAAGGATATACCTAATAATTTCCCAAATTTTCACTGCCATTGGATGTATAGTTTTGGAGTCTATCGAGTGCAGACAGACAGACACAAATTCATTTATATATATATATATATATATATATATATATAGATTTTCTTTATAATGAACAAGAAATTTTTTCTCCGAAACAATTATATTAAACACGGCTACGTTAATAACTATAAAAAATGACGCAAAACTGTAACTGTTTCATTAATTCTTTTTTCATTAATTCTTTTTTTTTTCCTTGTATATTTCTAATGTCTTACTATCTCACCGCATTCTCTCGCCCGTTTAAATGTGTCATTAGCTAAAGTGCGTTTAAATATTCACACTGTTACAGCATTTACGCGAAAACCACACACAGTCATTACATAAGAGATCATATTTTCGCTTTATTTATACATCATTTTTGTTGCTGTCGAAGCTCGGAACCGCCTCTATCGTAAATGGAACGACTCCGTTCCATTTGACTTTCAAACATGAAAAACATGACACAGAGGCAAGCATTCTACAGTTAATCGGTTTTGAGTATTTCCCACAGCGTCAATATACAGTATATTGAAAATATTTTCTTATATAGAGTGCAATGAAATGAAGACGAACAAATTTATAATAAATCTAAATGCAAAATTTTATCATTTTGAGGATAATTGTTTTTGAGTTATAACCCACAGTGTTAATAACGTTATATTGAAATTTAACATTATACTGAAAATATATTCAAAGCCAGGAGCGTACGCAAGGGGGTGTTTAGGGGTTTAAACACCACCCTTGAGATCAGACAAATGGCAAAATAAAAAATTTAGTAGAATTTATGCGAACTGTTATTTTATAGAATTATGACCCCCCCCCTTGAAAAAATTCTGCGTACGCCACTGTTCAAAGATGATTACTATCAAAATGGAAGGTGCATAATTAAATGTTATAAAAGACCTTAATATAAAATATCGACCATACATCTAATTATTTTTTAGTTATGTGATTACGTACGTGCGGATGTGAAGAATTAACTACTCATAACTACTTCAGAAATGGTCAAAATGGATATTTAATGTTTCAAAATTAAAGTGTACTAGAATGTACATACAGACATAATACTGCAACAGGTGGAAATCGAGTTAGTCGTGGTCAAAGTAAGTATTTTCGGTGGAATCTAAGCACTGAAATTTTCTTGTGCGAAACGAAGACCGAATGGGTAGGGCGGTGCTCTTCAGAAGAGTTCGTGGGTTCTAATCCCACTGCTGACCTGGATGTTTGTATCAGTTCGGAATCGGTTTAAAGCAGTAGGTTTAAGTCACACTAGCGTGTAGCAAAAAAAGTAGGCCATAACTTTCGAAACCCTATTTATTTTGATTGCATTATTTCCTTCACTTTGTACAAGGAAGTAAAGAGAGGGAGTTGGTTTAGTTTGGTTTTGGAGCGCTACGGTCTATTTTTTGCAACACGAGGGCTAATGAGACCGGGACCTATTGCTTAAAGCCGATTCTGAACAGCTACGAACATCCATGCCGTAGTGGGATTCGAACCCACGAACACCGGTTCCGAAGGTCAGCACCCTAACCATTCTGCAATCATTCGGCGTAAAGAGAGGGAGAGAGAAACCAGAAGCAAATTTTTCCCAAAGGTAGTTTTAAACACTTTCTGTAAAGATAATTTTTGCGCAAAGACATTTATAGTATTTGTAAGAAATACATTTTACATGTTTGTAGAAAATGCATATTTTTTTTTCCTATAAGTTTTTATTTTTATATTCCTTAAATTATTTTTAATACGTTAGAAATGACATTTCATTAACAGCTGAAGAAATATTTTTCAATTAGGGGTTGTTGAGAGATCACAAGTTTTTATTCTTATGTTTTAAATTCTTTAAATTCTTTAAGTTGAAAATGACGTATTTTAATCTTTGACGAACATTTTTTTTTATTTGTTGACGTTGCTATCCAAAGGGATCATAAATTTTTATTCTTATATTTTAAATTCTGTAAAATATTTTCTATACGTTAGAAACGACGCATTTAAATTTTAGGGAAATATTTTTCGTTTGGGGGACGTTGCGATACAAAGAGATGAAGAGATCATAAATTTTTATACTTATATTTTAAATTCTGTAAAATATTTTTTATATGTTAGAAATGACGTATTTTAACTTTTGGCGAAATATTTTTCGGTTGGGGGACGTTGCGATACAAAGAGATAAAGAGGTCATAAATTTTTTATTCTTATATTTTAAATTGTGTAAAATATTTTTTATATGTTAGAAATAACGCATTTTAAATTTTAGCGAAATATTTTTCGTTTGGGGAACGTTGAAATACAAATAGATGAAGAGATCATAAATTTTTATTCTTATATTTTAAAATTCTTTAAATTATTTTTATACTTTATAAATGATGTAGTTTGACATTTGACTAAATATTTTTCGATTCTTGGACGTTGCAATAAAAGAGAAATTTTTTATTCTTATATTTTAAATTGTGTAAAATATTTTTTATATGTTAGAAATAACGCATTTTAAATTTTAGCGAAATATTTTTCGTTTGGGGAACGTTGAAATACAAATAGATGAAGAGATCATAAATTTTAATCATATATTTTAAAATTCTTTAAATTATTTTTATACGTTAGAAATGGCGTAGTTTGACATTTGACTAAATATTTTTCGATTCTTGGACTTTGCAATACAATTGGAAAATTTTTATTCTTATATTTTAAACTCTTTAAATCATTTTTTATACTTTAGAAATGACTATTATCAACTTTTTTTCGGTTGGGGGACGTTGCGATACAAAGAGATAAAGAGGACATAATTTTTTTTCTTATATTTTAAACTCTTTAAATCATTTTTTATACTTTAGAAATGACGTATTTTAACTTTTGGCGAAATATTTTTCGGTTGGGGGACGTTGCGATACAAAGAGATAAAGAGGTCATAAATTTTTATTCTTATATTTTAAAATTCTTTAAAATATTTTTATACGTTAGAAATGGCGTAGTTTGACATTTGACTAAATATTTTTCGATTCTTGGACTTTGCAATACAATTGGAAAATTTTTATTCTTATATTTTAAACTGTTTTAAATTATTTTTTATACGTTAGAAATGACGTAGGTTAACCCTTGACGAGATATGTTTCGATGTGGAGACGTTGCGATACAAAGAGAAAAATAGAGCATTCCTTTTTATTTTTATATTTCGAACTCTTTAATTTTTTTAAAGTTAGAAATGACATATTTTAAAATTTGAAGAAATGCGGATACAATGCGATACGGTGGGATACAATAAATTTTTATTCCTAAAATTTAAATTCTGTAAATTATTTTTATACTTTAGAAATGACGTAGTTTGACATTTGACTAAATATTTTCTCGATTTGGGGACGTTGAGATACAAACAGACGAAGAGATCATAAATTTTTATTCTTATATTTTAAAATTCTTTAAATTATTTTTATACTTTATAAATGATGTAGTTTGACATTTGACTAAATATTTTTCGATTCTTTGACGTTGTAATACAAATGGAAAAATTTTTTTCTTATATTTTAAACTCTTTAAATCATTTTTTATACTTTAGAAATGATGTAGGTTAACCGTTGAAGAAATAAGTTTCGATTTGGAGACGTTGCGATACAAAGAGAAAAAGAGAGCATTCCTTTTTATTTTTATACTTCGAACTCTTTAAATTATTTTTTACGTTAGAAATGACATTTTAATATTTGACGAAATGTTTTTCGATACCGCAACGTTGCGATACAAAGGGATGATAAATTTTTATTCATACAGTTTAAATTCTGTAAATTATATTTTATACATTAGAAATAACGTAGTTTGACATTTTGGAAAATATTTTTTCGATTCGAGGTCGTTGCGATACACAGAATTGAAGAGATCATAATTTCCCGCTACTCATACATTATTTGGTACGACGTTCCATTTTTCTTCTCTAACACATGCAAGAAGCCTTGGCGGGCGAACACCTCCACCCAGTATTAGCAAATGCACTCGTTCGCGCGGCGCATCCTACTTTGGGATCGAAAATAAAAACTTAACGCTACACAGGAAGTCCACTGAAACTTTTTTTTTTATTTATTCCTCCATGAGCTCATCCCATTCATCTGATTTTCTTCTCGCGTCTGGAAAATGTTGTAAAAAGCGACGGCACCTCGTGACGGCGCTTCATCGTTCTTTTTGGCGAGAACGTTTTCCAGCTAAACCACGACTCTCGTCTGAGCAATAATGCACCAGTTTCCAAACGAAGATGGATGTCTTCATTTTACTGGTTCTTACTTGGGTGCGAACTTTTTTCGTCGCGAACAGGAGTTTCTAATGGAAATATCGCATGGATTGTTGTTACCTTCAAAAGGTATTCTCTCTCATTATTCTTAATTCATATTAAAATTAAATTTTTTCCTTATGCGGACACATGCCTGTAAAAGAAATAATAATTTCCCCAGTTAGAACAGCAATAAAAGATGCATGAAAAAATTAACTAATTTAATGTTGCTTAATAAAAACAAAAATAAAAACCATAAAATTAAGTACAACACATTTGTTTTCAACACTCTCGTAACTTTATTCCAGTTTGGTTTTTCAAATCAAAACTAATAATAATTAGTATTAATAAGTGTTGCCAAAAACAAAAAAGTAAAAGTTTTACACATGAACAACTACAATTTAAAAATATTTCTGAGTCACTTTAACATTAATTTTGAAATTTAATTATGTTTAAATTATGATTTACATTACAGGTGGGCAAAAGCCGGCCCGCGGGCCGGATCCGGCTTTTTTGCTTCATTTACCCGGCCCGTTGAAAAATCCTGCATGCAATTTTTTTACTCTTTTATATGCGATTTTGTTGAAACAGTATTTGTATGCGTAGTGTACATATAAATAATGAAAAATATGTAAATAATAGAAAGTATTATCATTTGAACAGCTGTAACCCTATCGATACTTTAATGCATGCAACATACATACTTTCATTAAGCGTGTGGTCGGCTTACTACATAGAATTAATTGCACGTGCACTTTCTCATTCTTCAATTATTCTACTTTATTGAATAATTCTATGTTAACGTTTCATGTTTGTCTTTTCTTTTTATACTTCTATTTACTATTATATTTACAAAATGTAATATAAGTATAAAAATGTAATAACTATAATCAAAATAAAATAATTTGTATCGTTAAGACATAAATAAATATCAAAATAAAATCTTTCATGAACTGATTTATTGAATGACCATTCATTTAATATAATGGATACTGTTTCTTTAAAAATGACGTGACATATTTTACTGGGCACAAATTGTTCGCATATACACCTAAGACAATTTATCATTACTATTATTTTTTTTAACTGTCAATTTTCTGTCTAAATGCTTTAAAATGATACTTATAGTGTTTTTGTCAAAAACATTTCTTGGGAAGGGAAAAAACTCCACCCAAAACATTTGAGTGTGCACAACATACGCGGTATAGTCCTCCAGCCCGGGAGACAATTTGAAAATTTCATTTTGGCCCGCGCTTAAAAGTATTTGCTCACCCCTGATTTACATTAATTACTTATAAATTAAATATACAGTTACAAAATCAGGAGCACTTTATTTCCCTAGCATGCAGGGCAATAGCCCAGGGGCTCCTATTTTCTTGGCCCTGTGGATTAGGCATTTATGGTATGAACAGTAAACATTGCTTTAAAAAGATAATTAGATTCTATTTAATATGAAAAGTTCTTATTTATAAATTTAAAAGTCTGATCTGGATTTTTTTTCACTTGATGTATATATTTTAATCTCTTCACAAATGTATTGCTTCATAGAACAAAACTAAAACTTTTTTATAGTGATAGAAACTCGTTAATGATTTTTGGAAAAAATTATTGTTAAGAGAACAAAACATTTTATTTTTTATTGAATCGAATGTAGATTGTTATAAATAAAAATTTATAGCTTTAAAGGTACTATGACACCTTAAACTCTATTTGACCTTAATGCCTAAGTCATTTCTACGGATTACATATAGATGATCGAAGTAATTATGGACAGCACAGAATGAAATAAATATGAAAATAAAACAACTTTGATTACTGCAACATGTCACGTTAGTCATCAATTATCGTTTAAACATGACAGGATGCCATTTATGAAAAAGGAAAAAATTCGTGAAAAGAGATTTATTTGGTATTGCATGTAAAGTAATTTAAAATGGAGTTTTATAATAGATAAAGTAATTTATCATGATTTTAGTCAATTTACCTGCCGAAAAATTAAGTTTGAATTCTCTTTTCAAAAAAGCATAAAGTGCCCATCCAAATGGCAAATTTATAAATAATAGAATTTATTTGAAAATTTTGTAGTTTGTTTATAAGATTAGCCTCTATTACTCTTAAAAATGAAAACTTATTATAAGAAAACATAAAAATACATAACATAAAAGATTTTTAGCGGTATCTAAAAACATATACCAGGTATTAATGGGTTAGTAAATAAAACAATTTTCATCGGTGCTTGGATGTGATTTTAAAATTCCTTGTTTTTTTCAGTGTAGAAAAAACTTTTGAAAACAGTGTATTTTATGTGAAAGTATTTTTTTTTTCTTTTGCCTTTTCTTTTATCGCGCATAATTACTATCGTACTTAGTATAGTAGTATTAATACAAAACTACTTTGATAATATATTACTACTTATTTTCTATTTTATCTGTTTGTTTCAAATATAGCATGTGTTTTCATTTAATTCTTAATTATCACTATCATTTTGATGCAATATTAATGGGTAACCCACTTCAGAGAATAAATCTTTAGTCTTTTTTTTTTTTTTTGTCAGTTCCTATTATAATATACATAAACATTAGAACTTAAAATTGCAGTAAGTGTATTCAGAAAAATTGTTTTGGTAACGCTAAATGAATAGATGCAATACTCAACAATTATTTTCAATTTTATCTGTTTGTTGCAAATATAGTATGTGTTTTCATTTAATTCTTATTTATCCCTATCATTCCGATGCCATATTAATGGGTAACCCACTTCATAGAATCTTTAGTTTTCTTTGTTGTTGTTGTTATTTTATGTTGTCAGTTCCTATTATAAGGTACATAAACATTAAAACTTAAAAATGCACTAAGTGTATTCAGAAAAAATGTTTTGGTAACGCTAAATAAATAAATGCAATACTCAATAATTCTTTAGAATAAGACCAATGCAGAATAATAATCCAATCTGCATTACTATGATTTCGTGTAAGTTCTTCTATTTTACATTATCAGTTGACTATGAATCCTGTTAATAGAATAAATGATTTACGTTTTTTGTTATTATGTCATTTAGATTTACATTATAAATTATATAAACAGTAAAATTTAATAAGTGTATTTCAAAAGTTTATTGACGTAGTGCATGGCATAAAAATGATGTTGAATAAAAATAATTATAGAATGTTATGACGAATTCTTGACTGCTATAATGTCCTGCTATAATGCTTTTTTTTTTTGTAAATTTAAAATGTCTTTTTTTCTAGTGTCAGATGAGTAAAATCTGGATACAACAATAGTATATAGATATATGTTATATAGTATTGTTAGTATTGGCGATGAGGATATATGTTATATAGATGGGGATATAATTTCAATTTAAAAGGTTTGAAGGTTTAAAAAGTTTTTTTTGTAAATACATTTTTTTCTTCTTTTCTTGTTACACTCCATATAATTTCGACTTTTTAAAAAGGCTTTTTTTTGTTTTTTTTTTTAAATTATTTACTTTGTTATTACCCCCTCTCTTTTTTTCTCTCTTTTCTATTACAGGTTCTCGTGCCTCCTAAAAAATATCAGTGCATGCTAAAAGTTTGTCTTGCTTTGACCTACAAATAATTTATACACACTAATAAAATTATACAAAAATTTGTAAGGTATTCAAGACTTGTTCCATCCGTTATAAAATTACAAAGTAATTCCTCTTAATTGCTTACAATTAAAAATATAAATCAATATAAAACTGAAGAGGGACCGAATGAGTAGGGCGCTGCTCTTTGATACCGGAGCTCGTGGATTTGATTCCCACCTATGGATGTTTGTAGCTCTTCGGAATCGGCTTTAAGTAGTAGGTCCCATGTGAAATACCCATCATGTAAGGATTTGGTTTGGTTTGGTTTGGAGCGCTACGGTCTACTGTTTTGCACACGAGGGCTAATGAGACCGGGACCTACTGCTTAAAGCCGATTCCGAACGGCTACTAACATCCATGCCATAGTGGAATTCGAACCCACGAACTCCGGTTCCTAAAGGCCAGCACCCTAACCATTCGGTCATTGTTCGGCGCATATTATATCTATCTATCTATCTATCTATCTATCTCTCTCTCTCTCTCTCTCTCTCTCTATATATATATATATATATATATATATAAATAAAGAAGAAAACAGTGTGAACAAAACATGTTAATAATCAAAGAAGCTAACAAGGAAATCATGGTATTACGGGGCAAAATAATAAAAAATAGTTAAATAATACGGAGTGAAATAATAATATACAATTTTTAATTAATATATTAGGATACGTTATTTGAATATAAATAAAATGTGAAAGAGCAGTACTGCTAGATAGTCATAGTTTTTTATAATCATTTTAATTAAATTGATTAATCCTTGCTTCCTCACGCAGGTGATTATGAACACTTTACAGACTGAAAAAAATATTTCTAAGTTTTAAATGCATTTCGATTTTATTTGTTTATACTAAAACTGATAACTTTACTTAAATATAAATTTATATCTAAAAATGGTCTTATAAAATAATTGAATGAAATTGTATATTAAATAGCTTATATAAAAGTGTGTATAGTAAATGACTTTAGAAGGGAAGAAATTGTAAATTGCAGGGACTTGTCAGGGAAATATCAGGGAATTTCTCAATGGTGTTTTTCTCTGGACACCCTGGATTAATAAAAAGCTCAACACAAAAATAGTTCCTTTTTTTATTTTTTGCTGATGGAAACGCCGAACGATGGCCGATTGGTTAAGGTGCTGGCCCTCGGTACCGGAGTTAGTGGCTTCGAATCCCACAGTGGCATGGATGTTCGTATCCTTTCGGAATCGGCTTTAAGCTCAAGGTCCCGGTCTCATTAGCCCTCGTGTTGAAAAAAGTAGACCGTATTACTCCAAACCAAACCTAAACCTGTTGGAAACTGAAATATTGAATAGAGATGAAAATTAACAATCAGTCATGAGAAAACATCGTTTTACAGAATTTTACTGCTGTAACATATATAGGGGACAATAGCATTATATCGTAAGCAAAATCACCGGGACCGCTACTTATTATCTTTATAGAGGTATACATTGTTGTATCGGATTCTATTATAGCGGAGCTTTACTTAAAAAAATAAATAAATAAATAAAAATTATAATAAAAAATCGGAATTTTTTGTAATTTTCATTTGCATCGGAAAAATAGCTACTCGTGAAAATTTCTGATGTTACTATTTTTAGTATTACTTAGTACTGCTTAACTTTTTGAAAATTCTGTTAATTAAACAAACCATCATCCAGTAGGGCTGACCTTAGCGTTTTTACCGCCCTAGGCAAGTCCAAAAAATTTCGCCACCTCCCAGCTTCAAAAATACTTTTAATTAAAAAAAAATTAAAGAACAATCTTAAACAGAAAATGAGCGTATAATTGAATTAAGACAACAATGTTTATACAGGTTTGCAGGAAAAATCATAATGATTTTGCTGTTTCTGAAATTTGCCGCCGATGAAATTCGCCTGCATTACTTATTTTTTATTACTTTATTTCCCTATAATTTTTGTGCCTGGGTGGTAGGATAAAAACACCAGATAGCTTAAGCATTGAAAGTAACAAAATGGTAAATTTTAGCTGTCGAAAAATCGACGAGGAGATTAATTGCTTCATTCGTTAAGAACAGGGGTCGGAAGACTTACGAGAGAGAAGAGCCAAATTGGCAAAGAAACAAGATAACAAAGGTATCGGAGATAGAAGCGAAAGTCTGGAAGAGCCACAAACGCCCATGCAAAGAGCCGCATGCGGTCTGCCGTCCCCTGGTTAAAAAGACAACCTTGTAAAAGGTTTTCATTTAGTCAATGTTTCTCGATGTGACAATTTTAACTGACGAAATGCAATATGTGATTATTTATATATACATATTTAATACATTTTGTAATATGTTCTTTAAATTTAATTATTTTTTGCTGCCTTTTTTAAAATTTCCCCAGTAAGCATTAATTAAACGTCGATTTTTGTTCACTTAATAATTCAGGTGCTTGTGATAGTATAGAACGGTTATGTAATCAGACCCTGTACAAAATTCGGCAAAATGTATTTGAAATTTTCTTGATAAAAGAACTGAGATTTGCTTCTATGAGTACCTTAACCTATATCATCTTTTATTTTATTTCGTACCCATCATCTTTTTTAAAGGACAGCTAAAATATAGCTTATATTTATACATAGAATTATATATAGAATTTATACATAGAATTTTTATATATTCTGGGAAGGATTTTTCTCTTTTTATAGAAGGCAGTTGGATATCTTATAATAGGTTAACTTTTACAGCACTGTGCTTACATGTGATACCAAATAAATCTGTTACCACAAATTTTTATTTTTATAAATGTCATCCTATGATGTTTAAAATAGCAGCTGATCATTAATGAGGACAGGCTGTAATATTACATTTTTTTTTCTTTTCTAGCAATACATCTATGTTTTAAATAAGAAAAATAGCCTGCCTCTATATTTATCAAATGTATTGCTTTGTGGTATTGAGATAAATAGTTCCATAAAATGATTGTTGAAAATACGTAGCATACTCGAAGTTTTGAAGTAGAGGCAATCTTTCTGTTTGTGTCATACGATGCCAACCGTATTTGTACAAAAGTGGAACGTATGATTTGCACCACCGACCAAAAACAGATCTAGTCAGAGAAAATGTCTTCAAAAATTTACTACGTAATTAAAAATACTGATTTGATTTTGTTCGTAAAATGAGTGAATTTCTTTTAACACTAGACGTTGGTTGGCTGGTTTAGAAAGCTACGTTCTACTTTTTTTGCTACACTAAGAATAATGAGACCTGGACCTACTGTTTAAGATGGGTTATTCCTGCTCTATTGGATTTCTGTCGCTCAATTGTAATCTATGAAAAAAATAAAATGCCTTCATGCCAGCTTGCAATTTCCTAGAATGCCATCTGATCTCTTTCTTGGTTTGGTTTGGAGCGCTACGGTCTACTGTTTTCCGTATTTACAAAAGAAAACGTTTGATTTAAAACTAAAACAGATCGAGTCGAGATGTCTTCAAAAATTACTACGTAATTAAAAATACTGATTTGATTTGTCGTAAATGAGTCTGAATTCTTTTAACGTTGTTCTTAGAAAGCTACGTTCTACTTTTTTTCTACTCTGCTAATGAGATCTGTTACTGCTAATATGGGTTATTCCTGTTTTTTTTTTTTTCGCTCAATTGTAATCTAAGAAAAAAATAAAATGTTATAGCTTGCAATTTCCTAAATGATTTGATTTTCTTTTTGGTTTGGAGCGCTACGGTCTACTGGCAACGAGGAATAATGAGACCGTTGAATTTTAGAAATAATTCAAATTTTTTATTTCTCTATTGTAAATTAAACTTTCTTCTCAATTTTTTTTGACATAGTAATTAACGGAAGTAAAGGAACGAAACTATCATTTCTACTACACACTGGAGGTAGATAGAATTTGTTGTTAATGCCGGTGATAAAATATGCATTGCAACAAAAATAATCGATGATTCAATTTAAAATTATCACATATGTATCTGATCTATTATTTAAGCCAAATATAAAAGAAAATTATTGATGTAATATCTAGTGATAAAACGTATGAAAATAAAGCAGACGATATTTAAATAATATAAAATAAAAAGTTGTTAAATGAGACGAGGAATGACGTCATAATTCTAGATAAAATATTTATTTTTACCTATTTATTATTTGACAAATTGATAAATTTAATCTCCCGTTCTTAACCGGGGAAAAGAAGGCTTGAAATAATGGCATTGAATGCTAAAAAAAAAAATTTTTCGAACGTTTTACCTTAAGTCAACAAGAATCTAATATGGATGCTTGTATCCGTTCCAGGTACAACTGCTTGCTTATAATTGAGGACAAAAGATAAAAATTAAATGGGACTAGCATTTTAATGACGGGATCAAAATTTTAATTTCCGGAATTGTAAAGTACCTTCTGTAGGTAAAAAAAATTTTGTTTTTTCTAAATTATCTTACAAGAAAATAAAAAAAAAATTTCACATTTGTAGGTAATTTATTTGAAATTAAAAAAAATTTTATGTAAAAAATTTAGTGATAAAACGTATGGAAATAATGCAGACGATATTAAATAATCTGAAATAAATGATTAAATGCTTAAAGGAATGCCGTATAATGCTAGGAGAAAAATTTTATTTTTCCCATAGGTAATAAATTGATAAATTTAACCTCAAAATGGGGCTTGATATAAAGGCGTTAAACGCTCGAAAAGGGGGACGTGGATTTCGAACGTTTTGAGGACAGTATTTTCGCTGTGATACGAAGCTTATTCATACCTTTATTTTAGAATCGAACTATATTTAAAAAAAATAAACTTACTCGCTTTGAATTTTGCTAATCCTAACGCATCAAAAAAATATGGATGCTCTATCCATTCCAGGTCAACCGCTTCATAACTTCGAGGACAGACGGACAGAAACTTAGGCTATCACTACGATACAAGAAAAATTAAGACACAAAACATGAAATTTTGTGTGGCTAACATTCGTACAACAATACGTGAATTTAATAAAATAAGAATCATAAAAAGTTAAAAAATATAAAAATAATATTTTAAAAATAGTAAAACAACTTTAAAAAAATAATAGAACAACTTATATAAAAGAATTTAATTAATTTAATATTTTCGCTTTTTTTTAGACATAAAAAAAATCGGCTGCGTCGGGAACAGAACCGTCAACACGAAAAGTACGATATAAATTAGACACTCTACGGCCATACCTGCAGATAAAAAATTTTTAATTAGAGAATAAATCGAGTAGAAACACAATAATTTAAATATTACTCTCCGCCCTCGCCATTGTATCAAGAATGAATTTAGTATAGAATAATTCTAATAAGCTTGAAATAATAGCATTAAAACGCTAAATTATCAATTTTTCTTTCGCTTTTTTTGCTAATTAACTCATAAAAAAAATATGCCTGTATCCATTCCAATACAAGGATAGAAATTCGAGACAATTTGTTGTTATATAGGGGATAGAAATATATTATTATAAGATCGATTCAAAATCGCCCCATTTTCATTCTTTAATTCCCTATAATAAAAGCATTCGTAATTTTCTCTAAACTGGAAATATAATACTGTAAATTATTGAATAATAACTGATTATCCGTATATAAATTGTCACAAAATTAAAAAGGCTATTAAATATAATAAACTTTTCGGTTTCACATCAGAACAGAGTGCCCCCGCCAACTTGGCGATAAAGCTGTGAGGATAGTAGCCTAACATTTTCTTCTGATTTCGCCGTGTCCTCAAACAATCTTTGTCTACATTTTAATTTTTATTATATTTGTATCCAGCTCGGAACAGATGCATTATAGACACCAGTCCTGTCCGCCATGTTTTTTGGTCGACCAACAGAAAAACACGTGTTTTGAAAAATCGCCAAATAGAGGCTATTATTATATAGAGGATTCCGAACTATTGCGAACATTCATACCAGTAAAGAGATCAGTCCATCTGGCGATTGAGACATTCATACGGAAATCAACAAAAGCGTCTTTTGTAAGCTCTCTGTGGAAATGGCATTATTTTTGGTGTATGCTGGCGATAAGCAATAAAAGATTGTAAAAAATAATTTTTTTATCGAAAATTTTATGTTTCGGACTCTTTTTTAAACATGAAGTATAGTTTTTATGATTTGCTAATTAGACACGCCTGATCACGTGATTCGCCCCACTTTATATCACTGTTTAAAAGTTTCGATAACATTCTCTCTGATATTTATTTGTGTTAACTAACTTGATTATGGCGGTAAAGGAAACCGCCAGTTATAAAAAAAAATTCAAATATGCATCTACTCTAAAAAAATTTCGGTTGTTTATCACCGTCTTTTATCACTTCAATAAATATGTCAAACTCATTTCCCGGAAAGGGCCACATGAAAGTATGTTCGAATTAGAATTAATGAAGCGAACTGTGATCCCAAAATAGAGCCGTTATCGAAACAGGGCTGTCCATCTATTTGATAAGCAAGGTAGGCATATGGCAGACAAAATTTAGGAGGGGAAAAAAATTTCGTTTTTCGATAAAATAATTTTCTATAAGTCTAAATTAGTGCTGGTGTCACAATTAAATTATACCATTTATGTGATTAACAAAGATTTTTTTTATATGATTCAGTTTTTAAACTTTTACTTAGGCTTAAAAATCTGTCATTTTCAGAGTTTGCATACTTCGGCAAAAATAAATATATAAATAAAAGCTAGACCGGGCATGGAGTATAAAATAGCTTTATCATACTGTCGTGAATTATCTGTTTTCTATATTCATGATAGATGTGTTGCCCAGCAAAGCACTCAGCAGTGAAGTATATAAATGTAAAGCTTTTTTTAAAAAAAACCTTTTGTTCTAGAATAAATAGTTAGTTCTTATATGAGCATATTTTTAGGGGAAATGTGCAAAAATTGAAAGAATTGAGTTGTACCATAGGAAAATTTGTAGCGTCTTCACTTTTTCCCATAATTTTTTTTACAAAAATTCAGCATCGCATATTCTTATATTGAGTTATAAATAGAATACATTCAATCAATCGTAATTAGCTCAGCTGAAATAATCAGCGCGAAATCTCAGAGCAAAATAATATTTGCACTAGCAGTTTATTCAATCGATCGAAAATTAGGCTTTATGAATAGAAATCGAAAGTGCAAAGAATGCTGGGTAATGCGCGCAAATTTTATTTGCTGCTTGCGCATTTATTGTGAAACTTTCGAGGTCTTGCGTCATGTAGTTTTACCCGTACGTCACGAATTCATGAATCACTAAAAATCTCAGACACAGACACGAATGGAAATAGTTCTATTCAGTACAATCGGAAAAATTACCGAAGAAATTTTTTTATTCTTTTTGTCTGTTTCTTTGGGGCTGAAGAAAGATCAGTTTTAGAAAGAAGGTATGAGAAAAAGTGCATTGAAGACTTGACATCTCGATCAATTTTTAGCTTTATCACTCATCAACTTCTACACGTCGTAAAACAACAAGTTTAGTTAACGATTCTTGTACCAGATGAACAATGCGTGGATTTTTCAGCGCATTGTTCATCCGGACACAAGGTGCAAAGTAAATGTATTTGGAAAATGGTAGGGTGCTGAGGTACTAAAAAAAAAAGAGTGCAGGGCCTGGCGCCATTTGAAAATGTCAAACATGAACACTATATGTATACATATGTAATACATATGCAAACATATACATAAACACATGTGTTTATGTGTGTACACATGTGTTTATAATCAGGCACTGCAGTGCCTGATTATCGCACGGGCACTTGGGACACGTGCCCTGGGCACGAAAATTTTAGGGGCCACGGAAATTTAGTTGAGTGCTTGATACATATATTAAGTGGGAAAAAATGGCAAACTTATGCTACCATCGTTAAGTTTTAACAAATTATTGTACAAGGTAATTGTGTTTGTGATAAACTCTATTGTTTCCTATTTACTTTAATTTTACTGTTATTTACCTGATAATTAATTCCCTCAACGAACCTGGTGCTCTTTTTATCCTATGGGTTATTGCATATTTATAAGACAGATTAGTAGAGACGTACCACTATAAACCATTAAATCGTCTCATCCATTTAAATTATTTTTAATTCTGTTATTATTTATTTTCTGCACCACAGAGATTGTGAGTGTGACAAGGTAAAAATAAAAAAAGTGGGTCACTCTAGGTCTTTAAAAGTCCTTCATTTTTAGCATGGCTAAACAGAGATAATAATGATTACGTTAAATGAAAATTTGGTGTTTTTGAATTTGATTATTACTTTAATGCTAAAATCTTAAATCTATTTGATAACTCAATGTTATAAGTTTTATATGACTGTGATCATGATAATAACTTGTCGCAATAAATTTGCAATGGTGGTGGAGGCACAAAAATTGGACTGTGCCCTGGACACAAAAGTTTTTTAGTCAGGCCCTGCATATACATGTATATATATGTATATATATTATACATAACTATACATACACATACACACACACGTATATGTATATATATATATATATATATATATATATATGTGTGTGTGTGTGTGTGTGTGTGTGTATAATTTTGTCTGAAATCTGAGTTTTATATGTTATATATTTTGAAGTATTTGAATACTTTTATTAGTTTTATTTGCTGCTGTGCAGCATTTCTTGCGCATTACTTACAGTTCATCTTTATATTTTTCTTTTGTTTTGTGATAATATATTTTCATTCTCACTCTCTTTATATGTATATATTTATATACAAATAAGGTCGGGCCTAGTACGTGTGCAGTGCGTGCACGTATGCAGGTGGCCGATAGAATATCTACTTATTCGCATTAATAAGGGCGGCCAAATACTACGTTGCATGCAGGCGGCTAACAGCCCAAAACCGACCCTATATATATATATATATATATATATATAATATATATATATATACATATATATATATATAAGTGTGTGTGTGTGTGTGTAATAATACGGACTTCACGATGGGTGGCTGCAGTCATGGCCCTTAAAAATGATACCGTCTTAGCTAAAGACCTTTATTAAGATAACGTTGGAGGAGGGGTTCCCACTTCATCATAGGGGCAGAACAAACTGAGGGGTCAGCTAGCATGAATTTTTATGTAAAAAGGCCCTTAACAACTGGTCAACATCCCTGGGAAAATCTCTAGAAAAATCTGCCTTCGACAGCGTACATCTCCTTTTTTGTTTGGAAATTTTCTAAATTGTCCACTAGGGCAATGTAGAGTTATAAGTGGTCAGACCCCCTTCTCCGAGGGCTTAAACTGTAGTCCCAGTGGTCAATTTAGGTTAGGGGTTAAAAAGGGAAATGCAAAAGGACGCAGGAATTTTTAACCCTTGACATTAGACAAGAATTTTCCTATGTATGTATATATAAATATATGTGTGTATGTATATATATATATATATATATATATATATATATATATTATATATATATATATATATATATATATATATATGATAAAACAACATCACTCACATTGTACAAAACAGGAACGTTTAAACATTTAATTTGAAAGCACAAAACATAACAATTAAACGATTAAACATACAATAGACATTAATTCGTTTTGATTAAAATCATCATAAATCGTCATTGTACTCTCACTCTTCTGCACACACACCCTCTGTCTCAGTATCATTCTGTGGCGCCCTCTTCTTCGCTTTGCCATTCATAGTTTGTAAAAATCTAGTCGTCTAGTCCATGGGGTTGTGTTCTGCTACTGCTGTGCCTTGACACACACACACACACACACATATATATATATATATATATTATATATATATATATATGTGTGTGTGTGTGTGTATAATAAAATGTAATGAGGAAACTACTACATTATTAGTTTTATTATTTTTCATTTAACTACAATATTACTATCAATAGTTTTATGCAAATTACGTTTATATTACAAGCGATGAGTTTAGACAAATCCTAGACGAGGAAAAAAAAATGCACCATTCTAGCCTTTGAAACATTTATGCTACTTTTCACTCTGAATGATTCCACATTTAATGCATGCAACATCGCCTTATCGTCATTTCATGCAAACAGTAATATAGTTAGTATACAATACTCTGCTCTAAGGAGCGTTATTCTAGATTCATTTTGTTGCTAAGCCCCCAAAAGTCTGGTTAATGTTCCATCAAGAATGTCGCTCGAGCTACAGAAAGGGGAGGTTCCAAGAATGAATGAAAGTGGATGAGAAAACAATGCCCTTTAAGAAAGGCCTTTTGGGAATACGGATGGGGGAGAGAATGAACCCCAACAGATGTCCGACAGACAAAACCGATTCTGTTTAATACAAGAACAATAGGGACTAGAATGAAACCGGAGAATGAGACCCAAAAGGGCCAGATTTAGCCGTTTTGCCGTTCCGGACGCAAAATTCTACACGCCCTCACGTTCGGCATAGTTGGTGTAGGAGAGGTGCAACCAAGTTATTTAGCGAAAATGAGAAATAGTCAACGCATGCGCTTTAGTATTATTTCTTGTTTACAAAAACGATAACTTAACAAAAGGAGAAAATTGCAGTGTGCAAAGTAAATGCATAAAAAAAATTGGCAGGGTGCTTAGGTACTCATTAAAAAAATGCGCAGGGCTCAGCGAAAACGTCAAACGTTGAATTCTCTTTCTCTCTCTCTCTCTCTCTATATATATATATATATATATATATATATATATATATATATATATATATATATATATATATAATAATCGTAGCGGTAATTTGTATAAATTATTTAACTTTAATATTCCCTTAAAAACCTCCTCTCTCCCATTCTAATTCCTTAAAATCTTTTTCCCAGCCTCTAAACGTCTTACTCAAAAGGAGCGTTCTCGACATAAAATTCTTTTGATCCATTTCCCAAAGCTTTTTATCCTATAGATGCAAATTTTCTGTCTATTCAACACGTTTCCCAACTGTCGCCAGCCAATGGCTCCGTGTTTTTCCTGATCTTACACTTAAATTCGCTGAGTAGGGGGGAAAATTCTTTCTGTCTTCGTTCTCGGGTGCACCCCTGTTCGAGCAGATTGATTTTTGTGTCCTTCTTTTGCCTGTCGTTGACTAGTAAAGATGTCCATTTTAGCAGCTTTAAAATAAAGTGTTAATTAGACTTGTACCTTTCTTTTCAATGTCGGCCGACTGCATTTTTATTACTGCTAGCCGTTTAGGCTTCTCCTTGCCCAGTAGTCCGGGCAAGTAAAAACAATAGGGGCTTCATAATCATTATGCCTAGATTTATAATGATTGGAATACATATATCTATATATATATTATTGTTCCTAAAGTTCTTCAAAATTCTTTCAGTCCACGTTCTGCTTTTCTTAATCTTAACAAGCCACCCAAAGTAAGTCAAAGATCTGAATCATGTAGACTGGCATTCAACACTTCCAAAAACTAAAGTTTAAAATAACAATTGGTACCTATAGCACTTTCTTTCCCTTCTTTTAACCAAGCTTTCAAATTTCTCATGTAAAACTGAAGATCTTTACAATTTTAATGCCATTGTTTGCATTTTCTGTTAATGTTTTAGCAAGCCCCAAATTAAATGCTGATCTAAAATTTTTATGAGAAATCAACCACGGGATTTTCCTCTCCCCGGACGGCCTTTTCATAGATCAAACAGATTTACTATTGTCTCTTGTCTGTGTAAGATGCGTTCGTCAGTTCTCTATTATTTACATGGAAATAAAGGGTTCACTGTTCCTCTTGAGTTATGAATGAGAACATTTCTCGCCAAGATAACTAACTGCATCTGAGTTACATCGCCAAGCAAGCCCTGACAATTGAAAATATGGGCTGTTTCTCTCATGTAATCGGTCAAGAATATTTTTACCGCCTACACACATATGTGTATATATAAACACATTCTCATGCCCAAAATTAATTTTACATGCATAAGATAATGCATTTTTCCGAAACTTATGAATTTTTCTAGGTACACGTAACATTATTACACATAAATACAAAAGATTAAATTTAAGAACACTACAAATAATATATAATTGTAGCATGAAAAAAAATGAGAATATTAGAATGTGATAAAGAGAATTCAGACAACAACAACAACGAATAACTCGAAAAAAAAATTAAAGCTTTACTAATTTTATACGGAATGTGACTCCCACGACGTTTACACACAAATCACAACGAGTTTCCATGCTGTAAATAACGTTGTTCACCGCAGGTTGGAGGGTTCAGCTCCACTCTTCCAGCACTGCCATCTTCAAAGCATTTACATGTAGACAAGTCTTACATCAAAACAAGAGGTTGTTTACTTGAAACTGCTATTTCAAGGTAGACCCATAAGTTTTCTATTGGGTTAACATCAGAAGACTGCTGACAACACTATTCGCTCAATATTTTCAGATTCAAGGAATTCGTTACGGTTAATAGCATTGTCGTTCATAAATAAAAATTCAAATCTATATGCACCCCTCAAAAGCCTTATACAAGTAGAGTTGTGAGCAGTGGAAAAAAAAACTGGATTTTTGGGAAGGGAATTTTGAAAATTTCCTAAATATGGGAATTTTGAAGTATTTTGAAGTCGCCAATTCCTATGACACAATGAGAACCACCATTTTTTTCAGTCTTTGTTGTAGACCTCAAAAGTTGATATTTTCACAAAATTTAAGTATCATATGCGTCGAAAAAAAATCGAATAATTAGAATTATCTAACTATATTTGGCCAGGTATCATGTTTAGCATGAAAGTATGAGTATATTTTTCCCTTGAGAAATATCCAATATTTTTATTATTACATAAATATTAAGCAATAATCTGTAGTGTCACAAAACCCATAAATCATTATTTTTCTTGGATAATATATATATATATATATATATATATATATATATATATATATATATATATATATATATAAAGCATGTGTATAGGAATTGGACACAAAATGCAACAGTGTCATTTGATTACACCTTTAAATGACGTATGCATTACAAAAAATAATAAACTGTTATTTTAAATTTAAAGATATTTATTTTTCTATTATAAAAGGAGGGGAAAAAGTTTAGCATAAAGTAATTTACATAATAAATAATGATCAAAAGTAATGTATATAATTATTATATTAGCAATTAAAATTGAAGCAACCAGTTATGTGTTTGATAAGACTAACACGGTAATTAATTACATAAGTACAACTATAAAATCATTTAAATGCTCATTGCTATTATTTCTTGTAGTACCGGGTGACCGAGCTCCGCTCGGAGAAAACAGGTATTGAAGCTAACTCGAAGATTTAAATTTTCAATTGTGATTTATCAAAACAATACATGCCATAAGAAAATTTGTGAAACCATTAGTGAAAAGATAACCGGTTAAAGTGCACCATTGTAAACTATTCTAAACAAAGTTGTTTGGAAAGGGAACTATTCTTATATATAAGTATATATATGTATAATATATATATATATACATATATATATACACACATATATATATAATATATATATATGTATACACACACACACACACACACACACACACACATATATATATATATATATATATATATATATATATATATATATATATATATATATATATATTACCAAAAGTAAAAAAAAAAAATCTCTTAGAAATAATATGCTAGTTCTTAAATAGCCACTGTTGAAAAAATAAATGTAAACATTGTTAAAATGATTTCTTCCCAAAGTTCCCAAAATTCCGGGTTTATTCCCACCTCTTCAAAATTCCGGGTTTTTTACATCTCTATATACAAGGCTGTAAGACTTCATACCGATATCTCTGGGCGGTCACACAGCCGCTGTTGAAAACACGTAGGCGCACATGTTCATCGATCATATTCCTCACCATGCCATCACACCTGCACTACCGAAACGGTCACGTTCCACAACGTTCGAGGGATAATTTAGTGTTCCAGAAACCCTACAGATGTAAACGCATTTTGAATCACCTAATCTCTACTAATTAATAAATTTAAAAAATGTGACCATTGGTGTTCACTCCAATTCTGGTGTTCTTTGAACCAATTAAAACGATCCCTCTTTTTTGTGAAGACAGTGAAACACATATCCTTTGCTTTCTGGTATAAAGGATGTTTTTACTAAGCCTTCTGTATGAGGTTTACCATGATACAGTAGATACAGTAGTTCTAATGGCGACTGCATTAGACTCTCTGTTACTGCGGGCAATTATTTCCGGATATCGATCTTCAGAAATAGTTGTCATTTGTTAACAACTTTACCTAGACCTGATACTAGTTCTGTCACTTTAAAATTTTTCCTCATTGTATCCGTCTAGGTTCGGAGAACTTTACAATTCTGGAAAATTAACAATTTTGCTGATACCAGCATATGACGGGCTAGTCGGTTTTAACAGGGGTGGCCAAGCTCCTTAATAGTCCTACCCAGTTTTAAAATTTGAAATTTTTCGCGAGCCGCAGTTAAATACGTATGTAAAAGGTATGCAAAAAAGGTTTTTTTTTTACAGAAATTATATTTAATATCATTTGGAAGTTCTTCGTTCTTTAATTTTTCAAGGAATTTTTTGAATTGTCGATGATTTTTTGCATTGGTGCGAATGTAATTTACAATGTGTTACACTGTTTTCATAACATCAGGATATTTTAAATATTTTGTAACGAGATGTTCTCGGTGAATTATGCAGTGAATCGGTATGAATTGTGGAATTTGAAAATCATCTCTTAAAAGGGTAATGAGACCGATTTTTTTACCCAGCATTGCAGGAGCTCCATCAGTTGTAATAATTTTTTTTAAAATATAACAACACAAAAAAATGAAAAGGGAACTCAAATACATTTATCGAGAGCTACAAATAATCCTTCAAAGTGCCACAGGTTGGCCACCCCTGGGCTATAAGATGGGCCTGTACCAGCCATATTGGGTTTCTCTCACTCAATGTCAACCTATGGGAAAAATAAAATTTTCTCTGGGCCGGCTCGCATTTAACTCCTTAAGGTATCCGTCTACGTGCGGAGAACTCTTTTTTTTTAAACGTAGAAACTAGTTCACGTTTTTACATTTTTAGTTTTATTTTTTATATTATCATAGAGAATTGCACTTAAAAAATTTATTCATGGAAACGTTTTTATAAAATTTCTAATAAATGAAGAAAATTTAGTAAAAAAAAATTTGGTTTTTTCAAAAGGCCTAATTTTTTAATAAATTAAATTATTTCAATATTTTTTGATGCAACACATTTCTTATACACTGGACTAGTGAAATCACCCAAAATCTTTGCTTCATTTACATTTGGTAAAAGATTCTGGTCCTTCAAAATCATACACATTAAATTTTTAACGAATTTTCATTACCTTTATATCTAATTATGAGTGTAACATCATTAAAAATTATCCAAATTAAAAGGTTTTTAGGTCATTTACTAGTAAATACTATCAAAAGCATTCATAATAATTTTCAACAAAATATTTTAAGAACTTTTTGAAAAATCACATTTCAAGTTTCAAGATTTTATTAAAAATACCTTTCTGAGAAAAACGCATTTGAAGTTTATGAAAGCAACTTTAACCATTATAAAATTAAAATACGTGTTTGAAATTCCCCGCACTTTCTTGAATCAAAACTTTAGAATTGCCAAGTTGCTAATTATTAAAAATACTAGAAAAATGTTTAAACTAATCTTCATGAAAATTTAAAAAGTTTTGTCCAAAAAATACTCTTTTAAAAGGCTTTAAATTCACAACTTCCGGTTCCGAAGACGCTATTTCCGTTTTGATTTGTCAGCTGTCACTGATGTTTAAATAGGTGTTACTTTCCTTTAAAATGACGTAGAGACAAAACAAAAACAGATTTAGAAGCCTAAATGTTGAAATTTTAAAATTGAGGAAAAAAAAAAATTATCATTTTTGGCAAAAATGGATGTTTTCAACGTTGACGGTTACCTTAACGTTGAGATTGTCTGTCTTTAAATATTCAGACATCTAGCTGTTTCTCAATGGGCTATGGTCAGTCAGTTAGGAGCGCTACGGCCGTCTACTTTTTTGCTACAAAAAAAGGAGACCTCTTCTACCTCTTCACAAATTTTTCCAAATGTTATTTCAAAGCCATAACAAACCAATTTGAGTCCTTACACACTCAAATCAAACGCTCTGTTGCAGAAATTCTCTCAGATGTTCATTTTCTGCAAACCGTTTGATACAACTTCAGAGGACTAAATTTGACTAATATATATATATATATATATATATATATATATATATATATATATATATATATATATATATATATATATATATACATGCATACATATACATATATATATATATATTTATACACATATACAGATACATATATATATATATACACATACACACACACACACATATATATATATATATACATACATATATATATATATACATATATATATACATATATATACATACATACATATATATATATATACATACATATATACATATATATACATACATACATATACATATATATACATACATATATACATATATATACACACATACAGATACATATACAGATACATATACATATATATGCATACATACAGATACATATACATATATATACATACATACAGATACATATACATATATATGCATACACTACAATTCTGGATTAACAATTTTACTGATTCCGGTATATGACGGGCTAGTCGGTTTTAACAGGGGTGGCCAAGCTCCTTAATAGTCCTAGCCAGTTTTAAAATTTGAAATTTTTCGCCGCAGTTAAATACGTATGTAAAAGGTATGCAAAAAAGGGTTTTTTTAACAGAAATTATATTTAATATCATTTGGAAGTTCTTCGTTCTTTAATTTTTCAAGGAATTTTTTGAATTGTCGATGATTTTTTGCATTGGTGCGAATGTAATTTACAATGTGTTACACTGTTTTCATAACATCAGGATATTTTAAATATTTTGTAACGAGATGTTCTCGGTGAATTATGCAGTGAATCGGTATGAATTGTGGAATTTGAGAATCATCTCTTAAAAGCCCAATAAGACCGATTTTTTTACCCAGCATTGCAGGAGCTCCATCAGTTGTAATAATTTTTTTTAAAATATAACAACACAAAAAAAAAAATGAAAAGGGAACTCAAATACATTTATCGAGAGCTACAAATAATCCTTCAAAGTGCCACAGGTTGGCCACCCCTGGGCT
>CM063506.1:157399498-157416998 GCA_032207245.1 Pardosa pseudoannulata | reverse complement strand
GTAGACCGTACCACTCCAAACCCAACCAAACCCCTACAATGAAAGTCGCAAGATTTGGGTGTGAAGCGTTACGTTCTACCGTTTTGGTACACGAGGGCTAATGGGACCGGGACCTACTGCTTAAAATCAAATCCGAGCGGTTACGAACATCCATGCGAAGAGCGGTATTCGAACCCAGGAACTCCGGTACCGCTCGCGATTTTGAGGTTTTTTCGAGACTCCCCTTTCACTCCACTTTAAGCTCAGTACAACGTTTGATCAATTTGTACAAGTTATAACAACTTTCCTTACAAATTTTCATGAAAAAGTTTAATAAGTATTTAAGAGGAGGTATAAATTTGACGTTTGATTTTTTATGATTTCTAAAAAGAATAAAAACTATGATTTGCTTTTGCATAACTTTGGGAGAAGAGTTTCACGATATGATGTTTGAAGAATTAACTAGAAAGATTTTTTAATTTTGTTAATTAAATAACTTAAGTTAAGAAAAAAATAGATATAAAATTTTGGAACCCCAAAAATCAGGGGTCCAGGGACACGGCTTAGTCTACCAGTACTTTAATTAGGCCTGGCGAAGTGTCACATTTAATTGTCGCGACCGTTACTTAAAGCCGAACTTGAACGACTCTGATCATCCATGCCAGTTGCGGGATTGAAACCCATGGACTCCGGTTCCGAAAGGCAGTGCGAGTGCAATTTAGGACTTCACTTGTGTTGCAAATTTTTTTGTTTGGTTTAGAGCTTCATGGTATACTTCATTGCTGTAAGAAGGATAATGGGACCAGGCGACCTAAAGCTTAAAGTCGATTCCCAACAGAAACTTTTATGATATAGTGGGATTCGAGCCCACGAACGCGCATACCGATGAACAGAGTCCTAAACATTAAATTGAAACTCCTCATATCCATCTTCAACGGATTGGCTTGATTTGGTCTACTGTTTTACTACACAAAGGCTATTGAAACCGGGACCTAATACTTAAAGCTGATTCCGAATAGTTACGGTTATCCATATCAGAAGCGGGATTCGAACCCGCGAACTCCGATGCCGAAAATAGCAGTTTGTGACCATGGTTTTGTACATTATGGTCAATTGCCACAATGATAATAAAATTCAAAAAGTTTTTCTTTTTCTTTTTTTCTCCTTTTTGTTTGTGTGTGATATTATTTATCCGAGACACAATTTATATTTTTTCTTTGAAATTTCTTAGCCATTTATTTTTATTTATTTTTATAACAGTGTTAAAAAACGGAGACATTCTAATTTTTAACCAAAAGCGTAAACTCATTAAAATTATGAAAAAAAGAACAGTTGATTTAAATTAACTTAATATTTTAAATTAAAAGTTCAAGATATTATACAACTTTGTTTTTATTTTACATGCATTCATCCCCTGTAAAATCTCTGCTTAACTTAGAAAGACTGTCGTTTATTTTTATAACATACAGTTTTGATCGTCTGTGTTTATATCTTTTATTTATTTATAAATTTGTTGATTTTTACACTTTATTCATCTATCATCAATTTCCAAATTTGCTGCTCTGAATTGGAAATTGACAAATGTCTCAAGCATGCAGTTATTTCTTTACTTATACAACTTGAAAAATTTCATTTCCAAGTGAATAGAAAATTCTTCCAGGCAAAAAATAGAAAGGGAAAAAATTGGCTCTTTAAATTAGTTTTTGAATAAATAAATTAGCGATTAAAATCGTTCACTATCACTAGAATTTTTTAAAATGTTTATTCTGTTTTGTCCTTTTCTTTGTCCCTTGTCTATATAAAGTGTCTTTATTTCACTGCGAGAGGGAGCGGTCCATTTCCTAGAACAGCCTTTCTTGGAAATACTATCTCATTTGGCGATGCTCCCAGAGAGGAGATGTGGGTAAAAGCAGCGCTGTCATTTCATCGAACTTATTTGTAAACACGTGCGAGCAATGTTTCATTAATATCGTTCTTTTACGTTGTTTTGTAAGTGAAAATGTTGGTGGAACCAGGTACAGTTGTTCAAGAAATGTGTGACGAATCTCTAACGATGTTAAGAGACGTTTTTATTAAAAGGTTGGTCTCCCAAGTTTGAATGTAAGTTTCAAGGACGAATTTGCGTGGGATGTAGATCTGTGACTGAGTCGAAACGAAAACTTTCCGTGCAGTAAAAGTTAGTTCTGGAGAAAGCTACATTTGTTGCGCTTTTTAAGCGATTCGCTTTTAATTATTTTTCGTTGGATCTTGTAAACCTGTTCTAATATGGTAAGTGTTATGATTTTGAGTTTGCTTCCTATGAAATTAAATGAAAGTTAAATCCGATAATGTTTCACTCTCGCTTTTTTTTTTCTTCCCTAATACGTAGTCATATCGGAAGCATTATTGAAAGCGGGAGTTTTAATTTCGAGCGTAAATTTTACTTTTAAACGAGCATGTAATACGTTTATAATTAAAGTATAATTCTATGAAAATACCATGAATGTATAATTATTTTCAAAAAATAAAAGGCAAAATGTATTTTGGATTAGGCACCTTTTTCCGGGAAAGAAATTTAAAGAAAATTTTAATTTTGTTATAATGATGCGCTATATTATATATATATTATACCAAAAGTCATATAAATAGTTTTTAGACTTTTGCTCTATTTTGATGTACATCATCAACCAATCTGCCATGAAAAATAATTCTCTGAAGTTATAAAATGTAATTAACTTCAGAGAAATATTGCATTTGCAATGAAATGAGATTTTAAAAAACTCTTTTCAAATTGCTCATAGCATTAAATCGATCATTGTTTTAAATTTTGGTTTTAAAAGTACTTTTCACAAGTGCTCTTATTTGCTCTTTTAATCTTTTTATTTTATTTAATTATTTATTTTTTAAATCTTTTATTTTTTAATTATTTTATGGTACACTGTATTATGACTCTTGATTGTTTTTAAAACTATGGTATTACAATAACCAAAAAATTGATTGGTTGGTTCCAATATTTTTGTTTTGTGACTCTTTGTTTAATTACTAAGTTTAATGACATATATTATTTGAGTAATACTGTTGTTTTCTCCTGGTTTATTTTATGTATGGTCAAAGTAAGATAGTGATAAGATACTTAATCTAAGAAAAAAAGCAAGTGAAGCATAATATTTAATTTAAACCTTATAATAATTAATTTATAAATGTTTACTTTCAGTTTTCAAAAATTTAAAGACTTTCATTCTAAAGTCTTAATGATTCTAAAACTTAAGATTTTTATAATGTATTGTTATATTTATATAAATTTATTAAAAATTTATCTTTTGTACTTTTTGTTTTCAGGTATTGGTACTGAGTAAATATTTTTCTCTATCATAATGGCTGCCTTTAGAAAATACGTAATAAGTACTTTTTTTTTTACACTTTGGAGCCTAAGTGTTGCAGATGACAATTGTGAGTACAAGCTAGCATAAGAAGTATAAGATTTTAAGTAGTTTTGATTAACATTTAATTTTTTTTTCTTGGTTAAGACATTAACATGTATAATGTAATACTTTATTTCTGTTTTTTAATTTTAGCTACTTACTCTCCTCCAAGATTTAAAAATCCTGGTAATATGATTGATCTTGTTGCTAAACCTGCGGGTCAAAGTACCACTTTAAAATGTGCTCCTGAAGAAGTGAAACCACCACCAGATATTAGATGGTTTAAAAATGGAGATCCTCTTGTAAAAAGTGTTAATGTAAGTTGAATTGAGTTATATTAGTTTGGAATTATACTTTAAAAAGTTCTAATATTGTCAGACATGTTGCATTGGTTGGAAAATAGCAGAAAATATGCTAACTTGAATCGTTATTATTAAAATGGAAAATGCAGAATTTTTTCCTTGCATACGCATACATATTTAATTTTGCCTTTTCATTTTTAATAAGTTACATTATAAATATTTTGTAATACAAATTTAAAAATAAAGGAAACTAAATGCTGTCATATTTTATATTGTTTGTATTCAATTGTCTTTTATTTACTTTTTATGGTTCTTCTAAAATAATTTTTTGTGTAAAATCAAACAAATGATGTCTGAATGAGTAGGGTGCTGCTCTTTGGTACCAGGGTCCATGGGTTTCAAATCACTGCTAGCATGGATGTTTATATCTGTTTAGAATATACTTCTTAAGCAGTAGATCCCAGTCTCATTATTCTTGTATAGCTAAATAGTAAACCATAACATTTCAAACCATTTTTGTGTACATTGATTAAATAAGGTGCTTCATTTTACAAATTTAAAGTAATAATTTGCTTTTAAACAGGGATGTAAATTATTTAGTCTGTATTTTTACTAGTGAAACCAAACTTTTTATTATGAATTAAAGCAGAAAATTATTAATATATAGCAGGGCTGTAGCCAGAAATTACTTTCAGAGGGGGACATTGTTTTTTGTGAAGAATACTTCAATAAAACTACAGGTTTTCCTATATATAATCCTAATGAGTATCATAATACAATGTGATTTTAAAATGTCAAAATAATACAAAATGATATAAGTAACAAATTTATAGCCTTAAATGAGTCATGTAGTAACTACATAATGGATTTAATAGTAAAATTAACACTAAAAATATATAATAATTTTTAAAACAGAAGTATAACTGTAGGAAAGGAATAATTTTGAAAGAAAATGAAAATGTTCAAATTTTTACTTGAATATTAAATTATATGCTCTATTTGAAATTTTCGCCCAAAACTCTTCGATTATGCAACAATATTGTGACGAGATGCCAAAAGGGCTAGTCAGTCTGTTCTTACACGTCGAATCCTATTTGCACCTATTCCTTAATTCAATATCACTGTTCTAAGCCCAATGTTATATATCCACAGCTAGGCAGATGACAGACCCACACACATGGTCCCTTTTCTTTCCACGTAATGGTCTTTAAGAATTTTGGAGGGGGACTGGCCCCCCTAATCCCTCCCTTTGCCTACGGCCTTGATATATAGTATAGGAATTATTTTGTAGTGTCTAAAGATTCATTAAAATTTTTACTAACAAATAAATATAAATAACAAGAGAATATGTACTTAATTTCAAAGTGTGCTGTAGGGTTTAGTATTGAAATATCTGTCTCTTTTTTTTTTGTGTTAACTTAATTTCAATTTTATATTTAACAAATGCATTTTCAATTAATTTTAATTATAAAAATACAAACCTTTTTTTTTTATAATTTCCCCATTTTATTCTAAAATATTGCTATTTTTATAATTTAATTATTAATTTTGTTTTATAAGTTTTTAATTTATAATTTGAATATTTTTTTGCTTGTAGATACGTAAGCAAAAGTGGAGCCTCAAGTTTGATCAGTTGACTATAGCAGATGGAGGACTTTATACCTGTGTATTAAACAATTCTGTAGGAGTGATTGATTTTAATTTCACCCTGGAAGTTATTGGTTTGTGGATATTATATTTTAAGTCAAATTATTTCATTACTTTAAAGTAGATCTTTCATTTTTGTATTAATTTACCTCAAAAAATATAAGTATAGCCTAATGCATGGAATTACGTTCTTTAAGACAATTTATCTGAAGAAATTTTTTTCATACCTATTTTGATATATATATTTGATAAATTTTAATCCTCTTTTGATCAGAGCTTGATATTATTTATTGATATGCATATTCTCCTTAAATTTTTTTGTTGCTGATGAAATTTTTGCATTTAGTATACTTTGTTGTTTTGTCGTAATTCATTGTTAAGGAAAAGGTTTTTATGCAGTAACATTTTATAATGTAAATTTGTAAAAATATTAGGTGATAACATTGAGGATAGTGTGTTCTCATTTGATCTCTTTTTAATTAGTAGTTGTATTTTATAAATACTCATTATGTGCAATTTTGTCTTATGCCTTTGTTTATGATTATTTGTTTCATATTGTGACTGAATTCTCTAGTTTTACCAACAGTGGTGGCTCCTATATTTGTGCCTGTAAATATGAACCCTCAATGAAAAATAAAGAAGTAAATAGATTAACAAATTTTTTAAAAATGATATAAATACACTTTCATATTCTTATCAATTTATAGCACTTGGTACTTTCCTTAGTTTAAGATAATTCTCAAAAGCCAGTTTTATGGTGATACAGAAACAAACATTTACGAAGGGAAAAGCATCACTCATATCATTTCTGTGTGCATGAACTTGCATTTATTGTAATTATCTCGTGAAAAATCTAGCCTGATACTATATTTAGTCAGTTCATTCATTTTTTTATTATATTTTTTATTGGTACATTTTATGATATAGATTTTTTATGAACTAGTATAAACAGTTGTTAAGTTGGCTCTAAATTAAATCAGTGTTTCAGAACAATTACATTTTTTAATATTTTCTTTGAAAAAAATATTGAAATGGTTCCTGAAATATGACTGGTGCCTTAAGTCTTCTATAATTTATTGTAGAAATAACTTATCAGTCTATGCTTTTGGAGACCTACAAATTTTGCTAATTACTTTTACTGTTCAGATGACTACTGCTGAAGCTGAGAGATTGTTTCTCAACTCTAAAATGAGTTAAAAAAATTTTTTAAGACGCACTATGAGCAAGGACAAGCTAAGTGTCCTTGCCATGTTCTCAATTGAAAAACAACACGATAAATACCATACTTTAAGTCAGTAAAAATATTATGATTTATGTGCTTAAAAAAAGAAAGATGATAAGAAGATATTTTTTACAGAAATTATACTCAATTATATTGTAGTTCAAACATATATTATTAGCAATGTCATGGTTTTATTGCATTTCCCCTGTAAGAAGTAATATCTTTATTTCCTATGACAACTATCTTGTAAGTTGTATTGTTTTTCTGTAATTTGTGAAAATCCAAATGTACCGTTTATTGTAAGTTACATTGCATCTGCTTTTTTAACTTTCAAAATTAACTTTTTGAACTTCCATTTGTATGAACCACAAGCTGCTACTGATTAAGATACAAGAAAGTGAATTTATTAATATTAAGCTTTGTTATAATTAAAATAAAGTTTGATACTTTTGAATTGAATGTAATCTATTTTAATATAATAAAAAATAACTATTTCATTTTGTGTTTTTTTTATACTTAATGAGTATGAGTTCCAATATGTATTGCTCAACATTTAAAACAAATATAAGGTTTTCTAAAGTACATAGACTAACAATTTTCATGTATCTCTCATAACCTAACATACCTGCCAATTTTTATGGATTATCTGTAAAATTTGCAGATTTTGGTTTAATTTTATGGATTTACAGATAGACCAAGAATTTTTGTGATTTTTGGTACTGGGAAAATTAAATCTTTTTTTTTTTAAGCAAAACATGGATTTCATTTATTAATGGGTTAACTTTAGCAATTTAGGGAATTTGAAATATCATCCAATTTTAGCAGAAATTATTATAACTGATAAAAAAAATGTATAAATATCCTGTACCATGCATCATAATAATACATTTGGCATGACTCTAGTTGGATACTTTATTTTGATTGCATATTTTTGCCAGCAGTTAAATGCGAATGATATTTAAAAATAGAGGACATGACCACACAAAAGAAAATAAATTAATTTTATTTATTAAAATTCCAATAAATAGATCAAAATCAGTATCAATATTCAGAAAAATGATCCCTCTTTGTCTTAAAGATATTCAGTTTGAAATAAGTTAATTTTATGTTTTTCTAGAGTCAAATTTAATTTTAATTATTAATTGAAGTTTGACTTTATATAATGAATGCATAAAGATTTTATTAAATACAATTTTCCTGGCATAAGAAAAAATACAATTTTATTAATTACAATTACTTGTGCCACTAAATGCCAGCCATTTAATTAACCAATGTTTCAAACGAATAATTATATTGATGTCAATGTTTAAAAGTTGGGAAGTATAGTATAACTATCCTTGAATGTGTTTTACATTTGAGTAGTCAATGTTGCACCTTATAAAGGAATAATTGAAAATATTAAAAACAAAAAAGTGCCCACTGTTGCTCTTCTTTGATCTAAATTTAGTACTACCATTCTATCAAAATATTTTAATTGCCTATTAGAATTATTAATTATTAATGCAAAAATAGTTATAGGATTGAAATAATGGTATCTACTATAAATGATTGTATTTATATGTTTCAGAGAGAATACCTCATAGACCAATTATGCATGAAGATCGTCCATCTAATCAGACTGTCTATGTTGGGGAAACTGCAGAATTTGAATGCCAATTTGTAAGTGATTTGCATCCATCCATAATGTGGATTAGATATCATCAAGTAAATGAATCAAGTGAAGAAGTCATTAAAGAAACTGTTCAAGTAACTAAAAATTTTAATATATGCTATTCTAAATTCTTAGAATTAAACTAAGTTCTGTTGTTTTAAAATCTTAAACTTTTTACAAAGTTTAGTGTTGAAGTTATGCTTGTTCAAAATTTTACAGTTTATGTAAGTTTTCACTCCCTTATTTATTTTATCTTTTTTTATGATCTTATGTTTCAAAGAGAGATTTGTAATATAAAACTCCCAACTTATATATTGGAATACCAATTATGAGTAAATTGTTTTAATGGTATTTGTTAGCCCACCCTAATTAATGAAGTCTATTACATTTGTATAAATAAAACATCTGTACAAATAATATTTAAAATTACTGTGTATAATTATTTTTCATAATTTAATTTTACAGTCAAAAAATCCTAATTATACTGATCCGAAATTTCTTATAATTGAAAACGTAACATATGAAGATGCTGGAAAATATGCTTGTCTTGCTTCTAATACACTTGGTGTTTCTCAGAGAGTTGCTTGGCTAACTGTACTACCTCGTGAGTATAAGTTTTAGACAATTGTGTAGTGTTAAAAGAGATTTTTGTTAAATAGAAATTAACAATTAATATTTTGATTATATGTATTTAAAAACTGCTTAACAGGCTGAAATAAATTAACAATTTCTAGGATTTAATTGTCATTTTCATTTATACAATTAAATTATTACAATTTTTGAAAATTATTAATTTTGCAGTGTTATACAGAGTGGAGTGATTAAGAAAATTACATGAAAGCTTATTAATGTAGACATAGTAGTATTTGTGCTTGAGAATTCCAGGAATTTTGTATGAGCAAACTCTGGATTTCTGGAGGAATAAATTCATGAAATATTTATCTTTACTTCTTTCTATTTAATAAGAAAGTAAATCAAAGAATACAGCAAGTTCTCTATAATGACTGTTCTCAAACTAGGTTTCATGAGTGGGTGCTACAGGAATAATTAAATAAACAATGAAAAATTCATTCATATCCTAAAAGATTTAGCATTATATTTTTTCTTATTGTTCAAACTTCTTTAACCCCTTAACACATTTGCCCATGTGAGACATGCGCAAAATTCTAAACATGTAATCAAATCCTTTACACTTTGTACAATTTTTTAAAAGCTTTTACCCCTTTTCCCACTTCCTAGTCACCCCCACAACTTAAATTGCAAAAAACACTGTACTTAATATACCTTTTCTTAAAAAAAAACTATCAATTTTTATAAAGTCCCCCCCCCCCCGAAAAAATTGTGCTTTAAGGGGTTAAGGGTAACTGTGCTACTTAATATTTTTAGTCTGACAAGGGTTCAACTTATAATCTGCTTTAACAGCACCCTGCAGGATGCTGTTAAAGGTATTGAAAAGGGCAAGGGTTTATTTATTATTTTGAAGGTTTAGATTTTAATGTTTTATAATGAAAAGATAAATGCAAAGTCTGTAAGAACATGTAACATCAGTTAGAGGTTAAAACCAACAATGTTTAGTTTTAACCTTTAATTATTACATAAAATTTAAAAAAATGCTGGTTTTATTGAACTTGAGTGGAAGTACAAGAATGTTCAAAAGAGCATACTTATATTAGAAAACTGTCTTATAATTTAAGCAAATATGCTTATATATATATTTCAAGTTAAATTTAATCCATTTAAAATATGCTCAGCATACATTCATGTTTTTAAAGATTTTTAAAGAAATTAATCCATTCAAATATGCTGAGCATACATTCATGTTTTTAAAGATTTTTTTTATTTAATTATTTTTTAGAGAAGTGGTTTAATTTCTCCCCTTCCTCACACTTTCCCAAAATATCATTTGCTAATATTCGTTTCTCCATTTCTCGGGACAATTTTAAAATTTTCCAAGGATTGTTTTTGACTCCACAAATTCTCTCCTTCATAGAGTTAAATTTATATTCATCTATAAAATGCTGTAGATATTGATATTTTACTTGCTAATTTTTGTATAAATAAGTGTGCATATAATTATGTATATGTATATATGTGTAAATATAAATTTGTGGGGTTCAAAAATTAATAGATTTGGTGAATATTAGCCTGCAATAAGTCCAATATTAGTTAGAAAAAAATATTAAAAAAAAGTGTAAAGATAGAAATGATCTTAAGAAATAATACTCAAATCTATAAAACAAAATGTGTTATCCTCATTCATTTTGTCTTTGAATAAAATGTAAAATATAATATTTTGCCAATTTAAAATTTTGATTGTTATGCTAACTAATTAAGCAATATTAGCATGTATCTTTTTGTCAGTTCTTAAAATTCTAGATTAGTATTTTTTAAAATATGATTTACGTATTTTGTTTTATCAGTAACAAATATATATTCATGCATATTTTTGTGAAACTTTTCCTGTAATATGCTTTCTATTGTTATATAACTTTTTTAGCTTGTATTTATAAAATAATAAATATTCTTTATAGGTCCAGTTGAGGCACCTAATCAAGAAAAAATCATTATTATCGTTGTTGTACTTGTAGTTTCTTTGATATTTGCTCTCTCAATGATTTTATTTTATCATCATTATAAAAAGAAAAAAGAAAAACTAAAACATCTTGCAAATAAACCTTTGAATGTATTTTTGAAGAAAAAAATTGTTTTAATACGTCAGGTATTTGATATTTTTTCTACCTTAGTTATTTTGTAAATTAAACATTGAAGATAAATTATAGAAATATTTAAAGTTTAGAAGCATTTTGTCTCAAGATAGAAAATTTCTTGGAAAGTTAAATCATTAAATGTAGGAATTATAATTTAGTATCTGATAGTATTTGGGGATTTTAGTTAGATTCAGGTATAGCAATTAGTTGGAAAGTAAAGTGTTGTATTGATTTGATAAAATTAATAGTAATTATAACTATGCTATATGCAATACATAAATAACGTAAATAAACATTATTTCATGGAGGTTTTAATCGGATTTTTCGGAATGTTTTGATCAATTTCTTATAGTAACCATTAATAAGATATTTATTTTAAATAGACTTTAGCATTTAATTAACAGTACTTTAATTTGTTTTTTTTAACGTGAAGGATGGAGAAACAGTGGGAGTTGTATATCATATATGTCTGTGTAGTAATTTAGCTTTTTTTTAAATATGTGTAACATTTGTCAAAGATTATTTTAAGTTTTTTTTAAAAATGATAGATTTTTAACGGATTATTTTAGTATCCTTTATTTGTATTATCAATGTATAATTATATACTCATTTTCATCTTAGACTTCTGAAGGTTCTCAAAATGTAACAGCACCATTGGTGAAAATTCAAGCAATAGATCCTGGATATGACACAGATTCCACATGCATTTCTGAATATGAAATTCCACCTGATCCTTCTTGGGAATTTCCTCGCCAAAAGTAAGATTATATGTACTTTTAATTTCTTTGTGATACAAGAAATTGCAATAAATCAACTGATTCTTTTAAATATTTTAATGACTGCTTGATAAGTATAAATTTGATTAATATATGATTCTTCTCATGGAACCCTAGTGAATATTGTTGAATGTTTGCTAGTAGAAATCCTTCTCGTTCCATACCTAAAAATAGAGTTTTAATGTGTAGATCATCCCACGTGATTTAAAGTAATAGTTTATTGGTTGGCAAAAATGACTATTTAAGTAAATGTCTAGAGAAGTGGTTTTTTTTTTAAAGTTTACATAGGGTTTTGTATAAGGTTTCATAATGATGCTTTGATAACTCGATGAATAAACAAAGTTAGATTGAATTTTCGAGTGTCTTTATTGTGTTCTCATTGTGAGGTTCCTCAACTGCAGAGAGGTGAAAACTGCTCAGAATCCCACTCCGTA
Organism: Pardosa pseudoannulata; assembly: GCA_032207245.1. Lineage (NCBI taxonomy): Eukaryota > Metazoa > Arthropoda > Arachnida > Araneae > Lycosidae > Pardosa > Pardosa pseudoannulata. Next base: position 157,404,878 of record CM063506.1, on the reverse strand, counting down.
ATGTGGCAAAAAGCCTCATTTCATACATATTTATATATTTACAGACCCACAATGGAATGAATGGTATAAAATATAATTATTTTTGATAACATAAGCATGTGCCATTTTGAGACATGTTAATAGATTCTTATAATATCTTCCTTTCTGAATAATATTAACCCTCTCGCTGTGCATCCCGCCATTTCCACAGGCAATGTATGTAGCAAAAAACTTTTACAAAAATTTTTTGTATATTTTAGCTCTAAAATGTATATAGATCTGAAATATGTAATAAAAAAAATACGCAATCTTTGAACCTATTTTGATAAAAAAAAATATGCAGCAATAGGGTTAAATGCTTTGGTTAGCTGTTGGATTACAAAAAAAAAAATAGATAGTTTAGGAAATAAAAATTCATAATTTTAATTGCTTTTTAGCATTTTAAATATATATTATTTAAAGTTTATTAACTACTCTCTTTTCATTTTGATGTGTAATATATTTCATTTTTCATGTTATTTTGATATGGAATTTCGTATTTAAAGCATATTATTTATATTTCAACCAGTATAGTTAATGCTCTTTAATGTTTCTTAGACTAAAGTTTGTAGGCAAGCACTTGGGTCGGGGTGCATTTGGTCAGGTAATGGAGGCTGAAGCTTTAGGTATTGTTGAAGAAAATAAATACACAACTGTTGCTGTTAAGATGCTGAAAGGCAAGTATTATAGATATTAAATGCATTTATTTGGTGTAACAGGATTCTTTGTTTAATTCATCTTTATTATTGTAAAAAGAGGAATAATTTCTTAGCTTTTTAAAATATAAGAAATTATCTTCCTGCTTGTCCCTTCAGTCCTTTGCTTGATAGGAAAGCAAATATATGTGAGTAGTAATTAAAATTATGTGATACACAGGTTATCTAGTGTGATATAAAATAAAGAAAAGGGCGATTGATATCAGGGTTGTATAATCTATCCAGGGTTTGTATTTATGCATTACAGCATGTTTTTTTGCATAAATTTGTAATAACATTGTGCAACTTTGGCAAAATTTTGGGTCACTCAACTTAAAAAATTTGTAGTAGTGATATAAAATTATATATCTCATGGATCCAAACAATCCTAAGGAAAAAAGAGTGAAAATTTTACAATTTCAAAGGACACACTTCAACTTATTTTGGCCGTTGCAGTACACCCCCCCCCCCTCCAAAAAAAAAAAAGGAGGAAAAGGAAAAAAGTTTTTTTTGAAGATAATCAAAACTAATCCTAATAGACTGATAGAAAAAGGATAATTTTATGACAAGGGCCAAATTTAAAAGAGGTCTGTAAAGTTCTTTCCAATGCAAGTAGAAACTATCTGCTTTTTCTCTTATTCATAATTATGTTTATTCAAAATTAGTTTAATTCAAGAAATTGCATATTTTATGTTAAAGGATTTTGTAGTATCATTGTGTATGAAGAATAATTTATTTATCTTAAACCTTTATGTGAGCTTCAATTTCGAAATTAACTGTACTATGCAGTGGCAATGGTTAGTCTATTATAATAAATTGAAATTAAAATTATGATATATTGAAGTATGTTTTACTTATTCATGGATATATATATATGTATGTATACACATATATATGCATGCATACATACATACATACATACATATATATATATATATATATATATATATATATATATATATATATATATATATATTCAAGTGCTTACTAAATATATAACAAACAAATTTCACCTCACCATAAACAACAGAACTTAAAAACTTTTTTTTGTTCTGTTTATGGTGAAGTGAAATTATGAAATTTTCTTGTTATATATATTTTTTATGTACTTGAATATTTATACAGTTCTTTTAGTTTTGTCACCTTACAGCTCTTCTTTATCTTTATCTTTTTGTTATGTTATTTACAATATGTTTTTGTTATATTTATTTGTAAAACTGTTCTAGTTTCTTATATTTGTTGTTTGAATATTCCATGGTGAGATTGTGAAATGAGTATGCTTTCTTTCTTTAGATGGACATACTGATCAAGATGTGATTGATCTTATATCAGAAATGGAGATGATGAAAACTATAGGAAAGCATGCTCATATTCTCAATTTGCTTGGTTGTTGCACCCAGAATGGTAACTGTTATATACATTTTTGAAAGTAGGATTTATTTTACATAGCAGTTTTTCAAAGCTGTTTTGTTAATTTTTGGCATATTGTACTCTTGATACTTATGGAGTAATTAGTTTTCTGAATACAGGGTTTGCATAATTAAAATCAGTTGTTTAAATCAGTTGATTTTTTTGAAAAAAATCATTGATTTAAATCATTTTTTTCACTTCTTTTAAAACCTATATTCCAAAGACAGGAGGATGGGGAATCAGTCAGCACAGTAATACCAATAAGTAAATAAGTGTCAGTAGATAGCATGTGCTTTCCAAGAATTGAAGGGTTGTTATCAGAAAGTATGTAGTAGGGGTAGTACAATGACTGATTATGACTGGTGGAAATCATTTTATGTAATGGGAGGTAAAGAGAGTATTACAAAACTTGATATCCCGTTTGTCTACCAAATAACAACAGTCGTGGCTTCATCTGCTGGAATGGAAAGACAGTTTTCTTCTTTTGATATTGTTCATTCTAGCCTTCATAACCGATTAGGAGTGGATAAAGCTAGTGTTTTTATTGAAACAATTGTGATTTGTTTCTTTAAATAAATAGTTTGCATTAAAAGAATGTTCTAATTTGTTCTTTAAATTTACATCTTATTTAGTTTGCCCTATCCAATTACAAAATAATGGAATGTATATAGATTAAATTTTATATATTTAATTTTAGGTAATCAGTGTATAGAATATACTAGATATTTAAGGTGTTACTTCTTATAACAAACTGTTCTATGTATATTGCAAAAAACACAAAAACAACAATTAAAATTAGTATTCAGAAAAATTTAAAAAAAAAAAATCCGATTAAAAAAAAATTTGATTTTTTTTTTATTTTTTTAAAAAATTATGATTTTTTTCCAACTCTGTCTGAATATAAAGACATAAAAGTTGATTTCTAAAGGAAAATTGTTTTCTATTTTGTGTATGTGTTTGAATATTTTAAATCTGCATGATTTTGCTATAGCATCATTTTCAAAATTCATTACATTTATATACTGTAAATTTGAAATTTTAATCCTCTTGCATTGGAATAATAATTTAAATATTTGTTTCTTTGCTAAATCTGATACACATATTTTTGTGCTAGATGTGATTGAATCATTGTTAGTGAAATGTTTTCTACAGTAATAATTTTTTCCTTGAAACAATAAATAAGAAATAATTTTTAATTATTTTTATAAAATATATAATTGTAGGTATTAGAATTTTTTTGAAATTGTAACGATTAAATCAAGGTTCAATTATATAGGAATATTTTAAGGATTTTACAATCTCTGACTGTCATCATTATTTTAAATGCTGCATTTTGTTTAAATGTAATATTTTTATATAGTTAAATGTTTTATATATATTAATATTGTAACTATTGCTGTGTTATGTTTTGTAGTGGTGTTTCTACCATTGTAATGCTACTACTGTAGCGAATCAAAAAATAAACTCGAAAAAAGTAAGCTTTCGTAAAGAATCTTTTAATACGAGACTGACGTGTATAATAAAAATAATAATAGTAACAAAAGAAACAAAGCAAATCAGGGCAGATACAATGCTTGCAGCATGCAATTGAAGAGTCATCCGGCGAACTTTCTTGTGGTCTGGTAAGCTGGGTCTCATAGTCGAATGCAGAAGTGCTTCCGAGGGCGAAATACAACATATTCCACCGCCGCGTGAGAATGCTCTCCTGGTTCTATCTTCCCTGGCTGCAACTTATGAGGCAGCCGGTCCCTGGCATGTTTGCGTCTGTGCATGCAGATCTTCTGCCGCTTGTCAAAACTTTGCATACTCAAATTAAAGTACAAATAAAGACAATTAGTGGCAACAAAAATAATTATAATTTGTGGACACCACAGTTTCAAGTGTGTGTGAGCTATGGTAGTCCATTTAGCCTATGATCTACTGTGTTCAGAAATGATGACTTGGACATGTGAAATAGATTTGTGGTTAGAATGTCCAGTTCCTAAATAGTACCTCTGAATAGTAGCAAACCAAGCCTGGGGGGGGGGCATCTTCTGATTGATCCCTGCTTCTAAATTACAAATGGACAAATGGAATATTTAAAATAATAATGAACAATTTTTTATATTTGGGTGCATTATTTAAATATAAATAAAATATGAAAAATTGGAACTGCAAGAAATCCTTTTTTTTATTGTACATTTTTTTACACTGGTTAATCCTTTGTTCTTCAAGCAGGCTATTTTGAATACCTCAAAGACAGAAAAAAAAAATAATTCTAAGTTTTAAAGGCTACTTGTGTGGAGACTGGGTGTAAAGAATAGTCACAATGCAGACATGGTGTTTTGGAAAAGAAAAACTATAGTTTTTATTACGGCTGTCATGACTTGCAGCATCAGTTTGGTACGGGTTTTATTGTGTCCAAAAAGTTAAGGGAGAGAGTGGTGGATTTTGTGCCCATGAATGAACGATTATTGCAAACTAAGATTGAGGGGAAAACTGCAGAATATTAGCATTGTTTGTGTTCATGCACTGATGGAGGAGAAATCCAAATATGAGAAGGAATTTTTTTATAACATGCTGGAAAATGTTTTCTCAGGATGTCCTTCAAGTGACATTAAAGTAGTAATAGGAGATTTTAATGTCAATGTAGGGAAAGATAACAATATGAAAGAGTTCAACGATAATGGCACAAGATTGACAGATTTTGCTTCTGCTAATGATCAAGTTTCTGTAAGATCCATATTTCCTCATAAAAATGTGCACAAGCACACTTGGAGGTCTCCAGATGGCCTGACATTCAATCAGATAGACCATATTTTGATTGACAAAAGACACAGAAGTAGCTATTTGGATGTATGCAGTTATAGAGGTGCAAATATCGACTCTGATAACTTTTTTGTGATGTCCAAAGTGAGAACTAAGATTAGCAAGTTCTTCATAAAGAGAGAGCACAGGGAGATTAGAAAATTAGACTGCAATGAATTAAAGAACCCTATGATCTTGGAGAGTTATAGGAATAGCCTAAGGGAAAGTTTTACAAGCAGAGACTATATCAAAACTGAAAGACACCAATGGAGGGATGTTGTCACAGTGGTTAGGGAAGCAGCGAATGTGACCATACCAGAGCTTCCTCGGGGAAAAAAATTACAAAATTTAGAGATTTTCTTAATGATTTCCCCTTGGACACTCTGTAGCAGTACATATTTACATTTAAAATGTATGATATTTTCGTATAATAGTGGAATTATGGGAGTTCACCAAGTACTAAGTTGAAA
>CM063506.1:157329498-157394498 GCA_032207245.1 Pardosa pseudoannulata | reverse complement strand
TGAAGGAAATAAGAGGGATATTTTATTTTGGCCTTTATATTGCTAATTGTTGTATGATGTGTGACATTGATATTTCATTTATTCTTATTTGCATCTTTTTCCTCAATCTGTTTTTAAATTATATATATTGCATGTATAAATATATGGCATTCATGTGATGTATACATTTATATTTCCATTTATTTTTATTGATATAAGAAATCTTCACAAGAAATACAAATAAATTGAATTAGATAAGTTAGTGGAATAATTCAGAAATATAAAAAGTAAATAAACTATCCTCACCTTTTTGAAGTGACAGGTGTGTGCTTGTGCAGTATTGTTACCTGAAAATTGTATGCAGCCAGTTGTTAAAATAAACTGCAATAAATTGTTCTAAAATAGAAGTAATTAAATTTTTAAAATTAATATTGTGAATTGTTATCCTATCCTAAATTTCAATTATGAATAGCATCAGTACAGACATTAATAAAAAAAGCCTTATTATATTAAATGAAGGCATGTAATGATATTTTAACTTCTTATTTATATTAAAAATGAGTTCTATGAAACAATAAATTCTCACAGAAAATTTTTTAATTACTTTGATTCTTATTTTAGTTCATAATGATACATAAAATTAGTATAATATTTTGAATAAAAAAAATAACTCCTGAAGTTGCATAAAGTTTTGAAGGGTTAGATTTTTTAGTTGAATCTCATTTTCTCATTATAACTAATGCATTTAGTTAATTACTAATAAGATTAAGTAAATACTATGCTCAACTTTTTTTTTCTTTTCATAAGTAATTTTTTACAATTTTAAAACTTATAATTCTTTTACAGGGTGTTGTTTAATCTTTCATTTTCATTTATTTGTCTTTTTATAATTTTTTTAGTGTATTCACCGTGATTTAGCTGCAAGAAATGTTTTAGTAATGGAAGATAAAATGTTAAAAATTGCTGACTTTGGCCTAGCACGGGATGTACATCTTAGTGATTACTATCGAAAAAAGAAGAGAGTAAGAATTATTTATGTGATATTCAAATTATTTTTAAGTGTACATTTACTGTAAGCAGTGTTGATTGTCCTAATAAAAAAATTTCTCTTTTGTTCATCAATTTCTTTTATTTCAGGGTATGCTTCCTATTAAATGGATGGCTGTAGAGTCCCTTATTGATCGCCTTTATACTACAAAGAGTGATGTGTAAGTTATTTAGAATGTGTGGGTTAATTTTATTTTTATTTTTAAGGTATGTAAGTGCAATGTTTGCTTTTTATTTAGTCATTCCCTCTTCCTTTTTAAGGAATACAGTTATCAGAAATGATTGATAATAGTAAAATTTTGATACAAATGATAAATTTAAGTTACAGTAAGTTTTTTTTAAAAGGCTAATGGTTCCTTAAAATTTAGTGTTAAGTGTGATTAGAATAAATGATGTTATTTAAATTTCTTTTATGTCTTTCATAAATAAATATTTATATTAACTTTTTTTTCAGTTCACATGCTGAAAATGTATGAATCTTATAAATGTTTCTAGTCATATAGACACTTATTTCCAAATATATTCAAGATGCTCTTATAAATGCTTATTTTACTGTAGTGCAGTATAAAATTATTATTTGAGATTTCACTTAACACATTTTTTCTCTAATTAGTTTGAATGAATATGGTTTTCTTATGTATTTTGTTTTCAAAGAATTTTCTTTTGAAAAAGTCATGTTCTACATTCTAATAATATTAATTTAAATATTATATCATAGATTTTCTGTTTTTCATTTATTTATAATAAAATAAGTCATTAAAAATGTTTTTTTTTCCATAAATCTGTTAATACATTAAATTACCAGAATTAAAAAAAAAGTTAAGCAGATTGTTGCAGCACTCTGATACAGTTTAAAAAAAAATGATTTAGGCATGTTTATAGTTGGTCAATGGAATGTCTTTTAACTTATGAAATTAAGTCACATGTCTAGAAATTGAAGTTTAGTTACCTATCATACATAAAAGCCCTGAAGTATTAAACAATTGTGTATGTATTTGAAGGTAGTATGATCTAAAAAGTATTAATCTATGTAGCCCATAAATTATGGTACCCTAATTTATTTTAAAATGAGAAGGGAAAAACACTGAAGTTGAAAACCTAAGTATGAAGTGTGAGGAAATGATAATATATTTAAATCTGTAATAAATCTTTCTTTTTGAGACTGTTCATCTAATTTTTCTGAAACATATATTGTGCACCATCTCATTAGAATTAGAATTATTATTATTTACAATGGGGGGGGGGCATTTGCTTATATAACATACGCTACTACCGAACCTCAGATAATTGTTTGCCATTTTGTTATGGAAGCACCACATAGTAGGCCACTTTACTCCCTTAGACAGTAAAAACAAAGTGGGTACTTGTAATTTAGAAGCAGAAGACCTCCAGGCCTACCAGCTTCAGAAATATTGTTTGGAAATTCGGAGGACGTTGGAATCATGAACCTATTTTACATGCCCCAACCACCATTAATGAACTCATCACTTATTGGTTAGCTCGAGCCTTGAACTTGTAGTGAGATATCTATGCCTTTGCCAACTGAGCTACTGCAGCTCACATGACTCTCAGAATAAAGTTCATGTTAATAATCATTTAATTATTTAATCTGTAGTATCTGCTCATTGCAGTGTCTTAAATCAGACTGTAATAACACCCTGTTCTGCGCTATACTTGCGTGTGACCTGCCTGCCTACTGTACTGAGGCATGTTCGACAGTAGTCTCTGCGATGCCAGTACTTAAAATAATTTCTCCACAACGCTTGAACAGACAAAACAAATTTATTCAATGACAAAACAAAGATTTACGTAAAATTAAAGAGTAGAACAACATCAACATATTTCTGAGCCTCAGAGCATGACGACAATCAAAATAATCACTGCATGTCCGAGAAAAATAAAGTGATAAAGTTCTCTCCCTTCAAAGCAGAGGGATGTGTGTTGGTCGCCCGCTCAAATCCAACTCTCCACGCTGAACTCCAACTGCCCTCTTGCAGATCTCTCCCTTCCTCGGTGGGGGGGGGGGGTCTATAAACTTGAGCCCTTCCAAACAAGACACATACTCCTTTTCCGAGGCCTGCAAAAATTCCACAAGAACCTCTGAAAAACGTTATCAACCCCCTTTGCTGGCAGGCTTCTTATTTCCCCTAAGGAATGCCGGGAGAAGGGGTCAAATGGGCTGTTTTGCCGATAGCGTGAAAGGCACACATAAGTTGTAGGTGCGAAATTCCTTATACAGACCTTATTTCTCTTCATAGATCAGTTTACACCTTTACTATCCTCTGTATAATCAGTGTTTCCCATCAATTTCTAAGGAAATAAGTAACCTTCTTATACCTAAAGGGAAATTTAGTACCATCTCTAACAGCATATAGGTTTCACTGGACATGCGATTAATATCCACAATATCCTGTTGGTGTCTAGATGACATTCTGAATGTCAAGGGGGATGTCCAGTGGTTCTTGAGTGCTGTAGGAGATTGTATTTCTGGATTGTTGCATCTGAAATGTGATAGCAATGTGCTTATAAAACATGCAAGCTTGCAATTCCATCACTTTTCTGACCTTTAGTCACTTTTTTCATGGTGTATCACAGCAAAAGTCTGTTGTTGAAAAAAGAAAACCTGAATTAATAACAAAATATTTTAATAAAAGACCAAAAATGGGATGCTCTAATCTTATTTTTCTTATTAAAATGTAATTAGTCATATGGTTTCCAGAATTTAGTAATTTTAAAAAGTTCCTGAAATCTACATTTGTACTGAAATGTACATTTAATACATTAAAGTAATTTACGTCAAAGCACACATTTCTCTTTTTCTTTCTCTTCACAATTTTTGTTTAGATACTCTAATCTAGCTATGTACATATTTCAAAACATCGTTAAAATTGTGATTATAAAATTAATATATTGTACGTATTCAAATCTAATTTATAGATTTTCTTGAATAAAAAGCAATGTTGAGTTGTGTTAAACAAAATTTTTAACCTTTTTTGTATTTGACGCTAAAATCATGTCTTGCATGAATCATTTGATTTAGAGTTAAAATAAATAGAAGAATCTTAATAATAGTATCTGTAATCAAGAGAAGAAAAAAAAATCACTTTTTTTTTTCAATGTTTAGTCACTTATACTGTGTTATTTGTCACTTTTCTCACCTTTTTGAAATTACCTCAGCAGTTGCAAGTCTGAACATGCATTGTTGTTGGGTTCTTGCTAAGCAACATCTGCCTAACTTTAAGATTCATACCTTAAGACAATCCAAACTGTCTCAGTAGTTTTCAATCTCATTTAATTTTATTTTAACACAGTTTTATTTTATATATTTATGTAAAGACTGTAATAAAGAATTTATAGGCTAAAAATAAAAATTCCAATTTCATGACCAAAAGAGGAATTATCTTCTAAACAACCTAACAGATTAGTCATTCAGTTCTGTATTGCTGTATAACTATATTCTTCAAAAATAAAGAGAGCTTTTAATTTCTGTTTTCATTTCTCCTAACATTTAATGTTGTTTTAGTTCAACAGTAAAAAGTGTTTGGTGTATGTATGAATGTGTGTACTGAATACAAAAATTTGCTGTATTTTTTATGTAGACGAAAAAAATTAATTTTGTTATTATATTTGAAGATTTTGGTGTAAATATATTTTTCACATTTAAACAACGTTTATTATTTAAAAAAAATTTAAACAGCACAGTATTGTTTTCTTAGGCAGAAATGACTACTACTATTCACATATATAAAGTATTAACTTGTATAAAGAATTATCTGTTACCTCTTGTCTTCATGTAAGCGAGGTTCTACATACTGAACTGAAAACTTTCTTTTTATTTCTAGATGGTCTTTTGGTGTTTTGATGTGGGAAATTATGACTCTGGGTGGACTCCCCTATGCTTCTATACCTCCTGAAAGATTATTCACTCTTTTGCAGTCAGGACACAGACTTGAGAAACCCCACAGCTGCCCTTTAGATCTGTAAGATTGTTATTTTTACTCTTTTTTATTATTTAAAAAATTTTTTTAATCTTAAATTTTGTGTTTGTGTGTAAGTTCGCTGTCTGAAAATGTTCTTTTATGTTTACTCTATATTTTTTGCTAAAGATGTATGTTATATTTTATAGTACCTTTATCCTATGTATTGCTGTGATTTATTTCACATATTTTATGTATGCACAAAGTATTTGGAACAAGTATTTAGAATTTTAAATTTCATTCTAATCCCAACCCAGGAATTTTTCACTTTTTAGAAAACAGACTTACAATTTTGTATACATAAGAACTAAATTTGTAGTTTCTATTAGTTGTTATATTCTTGTATTGCTAAAAGAGATTCCAACATATGTGTATTTTACAACATATTTTACAGCATCTATATATTTTGAGGGATGTGTTTGTATTCTAATTGTTTAGAGTTCAGAATACAATTTACTTAATGTTAAATAAGATTACTTATTATCAAGGCATATGTTTATTATTTGATTTTCATTTGAAATTAAAGTAACAATAAATAATATTTAGCAAAATCATGAATGTAGCTAATAAAAATCCAGACCAATGGCAGTACATATGTAAAACAGTTGTAATTTTGTATTTTGGTATGTTTACACAATTGATTGTGAAACAATCTTATTTTGAAGCTGCAGTGTTCCAGAAATTACTGTGCAATTTAAAAATGGTATATTTTTTTCTTTTTACTGTTTTGCTCATATATGTATTGTGTTCAGGAAAGACAACTTTTGTTAAAAAAAATCTGTATTGACTCCCTTTTGTTGAAGGCAAGCTTTTTAAAAGCATTGCCTTCAACAAAATAGTCTCCTATATTGGCAATACACCATTCCAGTTTGGAAAGTCTCTTGGAATGCACTTTTGTGGATGGAAGTTTCTTGATGCATTCCACTCAGTCTCATTTATGTTCTATCAAGACATTTTAAGTTCATAAAACAGGAAAATCTTTTAGGGCTAGGCCCACAAAATATGATGGATTGAGCATAATGGAAGTTATTTTGCTAGATGATTTTGAATGAGGAGTGCCATGTGAGCTAATGCTTTGTCATGGTACATTAAGTCTTGTGCACATGCTTTTTTAAAGCTCTTTCATTTTGGCTTTTGCTACTAATATGACCAAGAGATTATGCATGTGCCCAATTTAGCAGCTGCATCTTAACAGCTAATGATCATAGTGAAAGGATTTGAATGGCTGTTTGTTGTCTTAAGCTGCTGCTAGGTACCACCCAGTAGCTACAGCATGCGCTGTGTGCTTGTTGATTCATTATTCCAAAAGTTCTGTTTATTGGATGTGTTACTGGTATTGAAACGAACAATTCAATACTGGTACTTAAGCAGAGCAAGGTTCTGGTAGTGATTTCCCTGAGTACTATAAATTGAGTATGACATGAGTACAACTGTAGATGAAAAGTAACTGAAGTTCCATATATAAAAATGGCACACTATTTAAAAACGAAAAAAAGTAGATTTATTTTAAATCTTAAAATAACATATTTTACGATGTCTGTCTACGTGCCGGAAAAAATGCACAAGTACAAAAAATAATCCAACATTCCTCTTATATATCCAGCAGCAGACATCGCATACAATTTAACATATTCATGCAACTTCCTCTCTCACTCAGCCAATCACAAAATTACACAGTTCGTACATGCTAAGTGAGAGTTGAAGTCACAATCAAACATACAGCCAGAGTTAGCTTTACAAATGGCGATTAAGATGGTGGCAAAATCTCTTGCCTCGGTTAACTTAAAAAAACAAAAACAAATTGCCGGGATTCACGGAAGTTGAGAAGATGCCAATCCGGTTGCAACTTCTAACAGGATGAATACACGATTGTATGCCTGTGTGTTCATATGCTTTAATAAATAATGTAACTTAATGTTTTGAAATTAATTTTATTTGAATATGTTTCTTTTAGGTATTTATTAATGCTTGATTGCTGGAATGGAACTCCGGAAAATCGACCTACATTCACAATGCTAGTCAGGGATTTAGGAGGATTTTTAGCCAATGCATCAGAAGTTGTAAGTAACCTATCATTTGCCTCATATTTATTCTGAAAAGTAAACTAGTTGGTTTTCTTCAGTGTTGTTTATTCATTTTAATAATAGGAGAATATTTTTTTTCCTGGTTAAAAATATATATTTAGTAGTGAATCAATAATTTTTCAGTTCTTTTTAATTTGATGTTAATTTTTGAACTAAAACTTTAACACATTTTGAATCAATAATTATTAAATTTTAATTTTGACAAATTAGGCATCTATTATAAATTCTAAAATGTACATTAGAAAATTCATAAAAGTATTGTACTTCACATCCATTTTTATAATCAGGGATCGGCAAACTGCATCGCTCTTTTATAATTGCTTCTGGTTCTTCTGACTTCTACCTCTATGTATTGTACCAATATTAATCAATGCATATAAATGACTCTGATACTCTCATTATCTTGTTTTGTTGACAATTTGGTTGTTTGCCGTCAAAAGTTTAATTATCCTTGGTATAGGCATGGTTTCCACGCACCTGGAAAGTCATGGAAAATCATGGATTTAAACAATGGATTAATTTTGTCATGGAAAGTCTTGATTTTTCAAGTAAAATGAGTAAAAGTCATGGATCCACTAAACTACCGATTAAAAAAATGCATTGAATTGTTTAATTCTATTTTTACTTGTCATTTGGCTGAAGTTACTGAGTTTGGTATTTATGTATTATCCTATTGACCATATTGCCAAGTAAAATTTCTTCACCAAGGAAACTCAAAGCAAGAAAGCTTAATGGGTGGGTAAAATGTATATTCTGGTTTTTTCTTAAATTGTAGATTAAAATTTTATTACTATAATAATTATTTTTTAATAAAAATAAGATAAACTTATATTTTGTGCAAAGATCTTATCTGTAGGGATATTGTATATAAATATTATAGGGTTATATTTGGTATTATTCATGGTCACCTGGATAATACCAAAGTACCCTGAATTCAAATTGGTAACATTTTGATTGAAAAATTGCTATATGATTAAACTTAAGTATGTAGATACAACAATTTATTTTTATGTATGTGAGTTTATTAACACTTATAAAGTAAGTTTATAGTTTTTTATGATAAAATTTCTGTAATTTCCCTAAAAGCATATATTTTATTTGTATGTACATCAGAAATTTTATTCATATATATTTTAACGAAAGCTTTTTAAAGTCATGGAAAATGATCTGCTAAATCAGGGAAAGTCATGACAAGTCATGGATTTGAAAAATTTTATTTTGGCAGATACCCTGTATAGGATATAAATGATATTATGACTTGTAAACTTTTGACCAGTACTACTTGCATCTTTTTAGAAGAGTATATTCTTTTCATATTTAATCCCACAATATTTTTATTTGAACAAAATGTTGTGTTATTTCTAGGAATATCTGAATCTTGGCTTTGATTACGTGGAATCTACAGAAGAGTCATCTGAGGAGTCATCTGAAGAAAATTAAGCATTTCAATAAAAATTCAGCATTGTTTTGTCATTAAAACTTAGTTTTTTTCGCAGGTTCAATACTTAGGGCATCACTTCAACATCCATAAAACATGCATTTCTGCTTTTTCTTATGGCATTTATTTGTTTTGTGTATGCATGAACTATGAACCATGAACCTCATTAAATAAACGTCACTTATGTTTGCCATCAACAGAACTTATTTTTTAGTATCATTCGAAAACTGTCTGATAGATTCTCTTAAATTGTATAATCTTTCTGATCATAGTGTTATTTAAATTTTACTTTAATTTGCTAAATTGATTAGTAAAGTAAACAAAATTTTCACTGTTGTTAAGAATGCACCATTGCTTTTGAAAGCAAAACTTTTGTATTTTAGAATTTTTTTTAATTAAAATATCGATATTTTAGGTATTGTTAGTAAATTTATGTTTTATTCTATTATTCATTTATAATGTGTATATATTTGATAGTTAATCATTCACAGTACTTTCGACAATTCTTATTATTAATCATTACTGTTTTAAAATTGGAAGCTATTTAAACTAAAATTTATATAATACAATAAATATATAGTAATACAATTGTATATTATATATAAGGAGTATAATATTCTTAGCAATTTTTATAATCATTGATCATTACTGTTTTGATATTTGAAGTTATACTAGAATTTATAAAGGTTTACATAACAACAAGATAGAATCAATACACCTTTGTACTTTTTAAAGAATATTTTTGTATATAGTACTGGGTATATTATGAAAGATAAAACCAAATTTAATTTAATTGTCACTATCCAGTATAGATGGCATTATAAATTTGGCTTATATGATCTCCAGTAGTTTAATTTCCAGAGGCAAATTCTTATAAAACTTCATAGTTCTTTTTATTTCAACAAATGTATACCATTGCATCTGTTTCCTGTGTTGAATTTATTTTATCTTCCAGAATCTCTAAAGAAAATTTTTTAATCTAAATGAATATCTGCCAAGTATTTTCCAGTAAAAAATCAAATTGAATTCTTTTATTATTTTATTACAAAATATGTGTTAATGTTAACAGCATGTCTTAGTTATGGAAATGTTATGGTCTAATATTATTATGTTAGGTCTAATACTTCATTCCTCACATTCTAACTTTTTTTTTCCTGTAGAATTTTAAATTTTTGTGTTCATAACATCTTTCAAATGTATATGGATTGCTGCTTAAAATAATTTTATGCAATTTTTTTCATTTATACCAAAGAGATAATATTAAATGTTTTATATGTTAATGTATATATAACTCTATTTTTTATTCTTTTAGCTTATTAAAAAATTTCTCACATAATCTGAAAGTACAAATTTATTATAGTTATTGTATTTCTTTTATAAAAGGTTTTTTTATTGTTTTGTTACCTTTTGCATACTATTTGAGCTATTTATGATGAGAAAAAAAAAATCATTGTTCATTAACAATTTTGTGAATTATTGTAACTGTTTGCTCTGTAAAATTTGAAAATTTTAATTTTGTTCATTATTTTCATTTGTAAAAAATATTTAATTTATGTTGGGACCTTTCTTCATGTCAATTAATTTGTATGTGTTCTTTGGTAATGTTTAAATCTGAGTATTCATATGTTTACAATGTGTTTGTGGTTAAAACCCTAATATATTTTGAACATCTTTATGATACATTATGTATGTTTAAAGTTTAATATATATTTTACGTTTTAATTTAAAATTTTTTGTGTTGAGAAAAGATGTTTATTTTTCCTTAGATATATAATTTGAAGAAAAAGGAAACAGTCATCACAAACCAAAGTATAAAATACTTTTGCTTTTTGAAACATTCAGAGCAGCTATTTTGTACTATGTCTTTCACAATGTATTACACCTTGCATTTTATTATGAATTTTCTGTTTTTCTTATCATATTATATAGCCCTAAGTGTTTTCGTTTATAGCTCCTGATTACAGGTATAGTGATTAGCAGCCTATTTAAAAGACAAAAATGATATATAGTGCTTCATAGAAAGATAAATCATACCATTCTATTAAAAGTCATTGGTAGTATTCTATTTTAAAAAAAAAAGCATTTTCTTAAAAAAAAAATTTTTTCTTATAACAATAAAAATATTGGTTATTGTTAAAATTTGTAATAAGGCAGGTCTATCATTTTTCTCAGTGCCAATCAGAAAAATTATCCACGAGAGAAAAAATTGTGTGCATCATCTACTAATTTTGTTTATAATCTAGAAAATTTGTTTAACTGCTTCATATGCGGCATAAACTCAAACTTCATCAGGAAAATTGTAAATTAAAAGTACTTTATTAATTTCATAAAATCCATTGTAATTTAGAAATTTTTTTTGTACATATATCTTTCTATATATATTTTTTAAAGTTGATGTGTTGTAATAATTCTAACAGCTTGTTCATACCATTGAGAATTACATTGTCTTTAATAGCAAGCATTTAAATCTCATATAAAAGAGCTTAATTGTGCTTTTAAAATGATTAAGTTATTAACAGCACAAAGACATAGTTATTTTCATTTAAATTAACTATTTTTTTCCTGTATCTTAGTATACAGAAAGGAAATGCTTTTAATTGTACATTTCTTATTCATAATCGTAATTGTTCATATATATGTTTATTCCAGTCAGCATTCATAATTGAAATAAAGATCTATACATCATACTAAACATGTACTCTTTCATTTATAGACATTTTCATACCTTTATATTTGCATATAAAGGCCATATCACTTCATTTACAGAGTCCGTGAAATTATTCACCAATTTTTAGAGCTGTACTGAGTACTCGGTATATAACTTTTTTAATCCTATACCCGATAACTGGTAAAAGTTTGGGCAGCCCAAAACAGTTCGCTAACATTTAAAAAACAGAGTTATTGGCAGTATTAATAGGTGCAATGTTACGAAGTCCAGGACACGAATTCAGATGATCTCTACCATTTTGGTATGGGTCTTTTAATTAAGAAATGGTAAATGTTGGCACATGCGCACACACACACACACATATATATATATATATATATATATACATATATATATATACATACATACATATATATATATAGAGAGAGAGAGAGATATACATTGATTATAAATATATATATGTGTGTGTGTATACTTTCGCTCTATTTTTCTCTTTCTTACATACACACATGTATATACATACATGTATATATATATGTATATATATGTATATATCAGGAAAGTGAGTCCAGAGAGTCCTCCAGTCCAAACTTAAACAAATATTTCACCAAGTAGTCATGTCCAACCCTTATTCTGAAGTTAGTGACACCCACTAGTCTAGGGAAATTAGAAGGAAGGAAGTGCTTTAATCTGTATATACTGGGTACTCAGCTAAAATTTTATAATCAGAGTACCAAGTAGTTGTATTTAAGTAGTTGATATTTTTAAGTATCATTTAAAGTGGAAGAAATTTATAACTGATATGTTAAAACTTATTAGTCAGTACTTAAAAATATGGCTAATCTATATATATATAAATGAATTTGTGTCTGTCTGTCTGTACTCGACAGACTCAAAAACCATGCATCCAATCGCCTTGAAAATTTGGGAAATAATTAGGTATATCCCTAGGAAGGTTTTTGAAAATTTTTAATGTTCAAAATCCATTCCTTCCCCCTTTTTTGAGCGTTTCATGTCGTTATTCCAAGCATGATTTTCCCCGGTTAAACGCAAGCGATTCACTTTTTAATTTATTGTATCACAACTAAGTGGAAGAAGCAATATTTCTAGCAATGTGACGTCATTCCGTTAATCCCATGTCATTGTTTTAAGCCAGTTTTCTTCGTTTAAAAGCAGAAGATTAAGATTTTCAATTTATCACATAATAAATAGGTGAAAACGATATTTTTTTTTATCATTATGACGTCATCTCATTTATTCATTTCTTATTTTATATTATTTAAACATCGTCTGCATAGTATCATTTCGATTTGATTTGGAAATTTAGATGTTATAAAGCGATTCACTTTCATTTCTATGTGAAGAAAATTATAGCATTTTTATATAAGAACTAATTTTAAATTTAATTCTTGGTTAATTTTTACGTTACAATGAAATGTTTATCAACAATATTCTAACAACAAAAAGTACAAATTTCAATGACTCTCATAGGCAAATAAAAACCTATCATTTTATATAGTTAGCTTGATCCTTGATCATTTCGGAGAATTGGACAATGGTTGATCAGCTTCCGGGTAGTCCGGAATGTTTAGTAAACAGGAGAAGTTCTTCCAAACTATTGTCAAATTTGCACATGCTTTCACATCCTATTGATGTACAACTCAGTTTTAATGGCAACTGAAGTATAAAAACTGAATATTGTTATAATAAGCTTATAATAGAAATATATAAGTATGCCAATGACCCGAACTGAACTGTGATGAATTTATAGAGTTTTGCACAAAAAAAATCTTTGTTTAAAAAAGTAACACATTAAGTTCACTTTAGAGAAGCATGGGCACACTTGCTAGTTAATAGATAAAATTTTAAAAAATCTTGAATGTAAAATTATTGCAAATAAAATAAAAATTTAATTATACATTTATAAAGTAAAGATAAGTCATAAAGTGCAGAATAAGTCTTTTAAAGAAACAGTTTTTAAAACATTAAATAGATTAATAAATGCTAATTAAAAAAATTTATTTTTTAAAATTATATAATAGGTTATGATGTAAAAACACAAATTGCTCTATGTTTTTGGAAGACACAGTGTAGTTTAAAAATAACATTATTTGTAAGTAATATATAAATTTATAAATAACTTTATATTCTTTAATAATAAAAAGGCATGCAGTATCCATGACAAATAATGGAAAGAAACTATAAGGTCAATACAATTTTTTAAAGAAAATAAGCTACATTTTTTTAAATTAACAACGATGGAAAATTATTAGATAGGAGATATCAGAAAGAAATGGATTAAAAAATCTATTTTTAATTTCATAGTTATTTGTATTTTTTATGATTTAGCTTTTATTATTTTTTCATATTTCTGAATAATCCTAATTTTACTGTCTAAAATTTTTCAGTGTTTCAAAATTTTTGTCTTTAAGGTTAATATTTAGTTACATTTCAACTTGAAATAAGATCTGTGATTACATGCTTAAAATCGATGTTATTTGGTACTCTACTACCTATCTAAAATACTACTAATTTCATGAAACATTTTTGAAATAATGACTATATAACAGTATAATTTCTTCCTCATATCTGTGCATCTGTCACGAAATTAACCAAAGAGAAATTTAATATTCTTTAAGGTACAGTATAAAAGATACTTTAACTTAACAAACTATGTAACACTTTTTGAAGTTAATTTTGCATCTGTTGAGCATTTAATAATGTGACTTTTGTTACTAGCCCTTTTACATTTTAATGTCTGTAAAATAGCAGTCAAATAAAAAGTTCTTCCTCAGTGCAGTTTAAATTACTGTTAAATTTTTTTTACTATCTATTAAGGCTTTTGGTAGATCTGTATTTTGTCTTTTTGTTATTAATTTTTTTTAATGTTCAGTGAAAAATATTAAAATTTTCTTCTTGCTCTAATCTGCGTCTTTCATAGCAATAAATTGCTGAAGTACTCTGAATTAATTTATGTAAGACATGTACTGATTTGAACATTTTGAATACTTAATTTATAAGTATCTCAAGATAATAAACAGTTTTATCTAAATATAATGTTCATAAATTAACCCTTTGTATCATTGGATTATAGATCTGCAACATAGCCCTAGAATTATCATTTACATGGTGAGTTAGAAGATAGATGGTAGGGTGCTGCCTTTTATTACGAGGTAGGGTTTGGAGTGCTACAGTCTACTTTTTTGTTACACAGGGTCTAATGAGACAGGGACCTACTATTTAATGTTTATTTCTAAAGACTATGAGCATTTATGCCAGGAGCAGGGTTTAAACCCACAGACTCTGGTACCGAAGAACTGAACCATTCACGCTGTCTGGTCCTTGTTACCACAGTCCTGGGTTTGAATCCTGCTGCTGGCATAAGTGTTCTTGGTCATTTGAAATCCTAATCTTATTTAACCCTTGAGTAGTGCTCAAACCAAACTATTTACACAGTTAACTTTTAAAGATGAATGAATTTATTGAATTGTTCTGTGTGGCCACACATCAGAGAAAACCAAGAAATCAGGGGATTGTCAAGATACTTTCCAAAATTTCACCAATTGTGGGAAACATTTTTTACAGTTCCTAAAAGACCAGTCGTTGTGGCAAAATTAATATTTCAAAATTTAAAAAGTAGTTTTACATTTTAGTATACAACTTTAAATAATGTGATCATTTTCTATTTAAGAATGTAAATTTTTAAAAATATTCTCTGTGTATATTCAATTATTTATTTATTTTTCAACTCTAACTCAAGTTCAGAAAAAATATCGTCACTTTCAGTTGCTTTTGACTTAAGGAACTTGACTAATATAATTGAAAGGGTGATGAAATCCTTAAATGCAAAAATAAATTATACATCTATTTAAAATATATAAACATTTATTACAATTTATCATCTCAGTTCAATAAAGGAAAACAAACTGCATTATAAAATAAGAGCGACCACCATATAAAATGCCTAAATACAAAAATCAGTAAAGCAGACTGCCATTTGACGTTTTCCTCATCAATGTGGGAATCAATAAACTCACTGGCATTAAACATTGATCTTGTTTTATACATTGGTCTCTCAGATGATTTTTGGGCAAAGGTCTTATTTTGTTTATAATTTGCATTATGTTTCTAATGCTGGGGTGATTTTTTCAATAGTTCTACATTCATTAAGAATTTGAAGAGCATTTTCATATAAAGGGTGATCAGATCCATGAGTCACTTTAAGGATTTCTTCTGCCTGAAATGAGAAGTTTATGAATCAATATAACAATGTGACAGATTTAATTATTGAGATAGAAAGTATATATAAAAATGAGTATTAACCCAGGTAATACAAATATATCAGTCAATGTCATACAAATATTAGCAAATATTTTGAATTGCTTGAAAAAGAAAGATATTTAAAAGAGTTGTTTGCAGTGCTTATAAGAGAAATATTATTATAAAAATGAAATTTAATAAATTTGCAAGGTTTTATGAAACCCACTTTTTTAATGTTCTTTCTTAATGTTGTTAACAATGCTATTAAAATATTTTAATATTCAGCAATATCTATCAATATTCATAAAAATAAATTCAATTTTGACATCAAATGGTATTAAAAATGATATTCAAGGATATCACTTAGGGGGGCAGGGATAATTGATGTAGGCTAATATTTATAATTTTGTGCTACATGGGAATAAAAGAGAAAATTAGCACTACATATATAATATGCAGAGAGTATTAGACAAATTTTTGCATTTTAAAGATTTGAAGTTCAAGGAAATTCTGAATACAACCATTATATATAATTATTTTATTTATAAATTCTCACCTATATATGTATAGTAATATATAAGTATATATACATGCTTACACATACAAATAACTGCATAAGATGAATACATTTAAAAATATAGGAGTAACACAATACTTTCACACATTCTACTGTAGCTTGGTTTGTTTTGGTTTGGAGCGCTACGGTCTACAGTTTTGCACACGAGGGCTAATGAGACCGGGACCTACTGCTTAAAGCCGATTCCGAACGGCTATGCCATAGTGGGATTCGAACCCACGAACTCTGGTACCGACGATCAGCGCCCTAACCAATCGGCCAGCATTCGGCCTACTGTAGCTTGGAAATTAGTATGTAAAATGTGACTGACATTTCCATAACTACATCCAGTGATAGACATTTTGGCATAATGCAATTAGTCAAAACACTTCTCTTTAAAAAAAATCTTTTGTTTGTTTTGCTGTGGTGTAGTACATTGTTGTTGTTATTTCAAAGCATTTTATAACCCAAGTTTACTTTATATCGTCTTTAATTATAGTAAAATGCCACTGATCTATATTAAAACATTCAAATATTGAACAAAATACAAGGAAATATGCTAAAAAAATATTTTTATAAAATTAAAAGAAGCACTCCACGTGTAACACCTAAAAAAAAAATTGCCAATGTCCAAGAGAACGCTGCATTCCTTTCTTTCCTTCTTCCTACTCAGGCAACCCTATACTTTTTCCATTATCCTGTGCTGATGCGTACGTTGTTCCATTGTCCTTTGCACAATGCGTCCTTTCCCGGCTCTGCCCAGAAGGACCGGGACTCTAAGGATGGTCCTGAATCGCCTCCTGGAGACCAATCACAACTCTCCAAAACTTAGTGAAGTTTAAGTGCAATCGTTTTCATTGGCCGCATCACACGCTTCCTGGAGTTGCAAAAATAACTTGGGCATTCAACCCACAATGTGTGAGTGCGGCGAGCAAATCAGTTTCACAAACCTTATGTCAAACATAGCTGCACTCTCACATGTTTATTAACATTTTCCCCAACAATGTTGAAATATGTGACTGATTTCTTACTTTAAGTAAATTTGTTCTTGCAGATTCAACAAGTCCTTGGAAATTTTGTATCTTTCCAACTTTAAGGATGTGTATGCCAACAATTGGATGATAAGGTCCATAGAAAAGCCTAAAAGAAGTGCAAATAAGTTTATATATAATGATATAATAAAAGAGGTAAATAAATAATTTTAAATGAAAGCTCTGATTTCTCAAAGAAAATAAGTGTATAATAGCAATTATTGTTCCTCAAGTTTATGGAAATATGTTTTCTATATGTAAAGTTTGAACTATTATAAAGTATAAACACAAAATATCATTTCTATACACATATATGGATCAGTATTTAAGAATTAAAAAATAGATTTTAAAGAACTAAGAAGGAGATAGAAATTTAACGGACTCAATAATTTTACATTATACTAGTATTTAAAATTATCAGAGCTTAGTCAAGCTTAGGTGGGGTCCCTATGCTATCTTAATATAAATCACTAAGCACTTATATTTTTTTAACTTTGACATTTACTTAATGCTTATCAAATTTAGAAAAGAGCTGCAAAATAATCTTTTTAAAAAGAGTGTATTATAAGCTGTATCGACAATTCATGTATAATTCTATATTTCTTTTTGTGGAAAATGAGTTCTCATTCAAAATAGTCATGAATATACATGGTTTCCGCGCACCTGGAAAGTCAGGGAAAATCATGGATTTAGACAATGGATTAATTTTGTCATGGAAAAAAAAGTCTTGATTTTTCAAGCAAAATGAGTAAAAGTCATGGATCCGCTAAACTACCGATTAAAAAAAATGCATTGAATTGTTTAATTATTATTAAAAAATTCTGAAGTTATTGAAAAAAATTAAAAAAAAAAAAAAAAAAAAAAAAAAAAAATTAAATTAATAAAAAAAAAAAAAAATAATAATAAAAAATAAAAAAAAAAAATAATAAAAAAAAATCAAAAAATATTGATTAACACTTAAAAAAAGATTGATATTCCTGTAATTTCTAAAATATTTTATTTATTTGTATTTATTATAGTTTTATTATTACTTTGCTTTTTGAGTAAAATGTTTCAAAATCATAGCATAAAGTTTTAATTGAAAAAAATTTGTAGAAATAAAGTTTTATTAATATATAATTATTTTTATAATGTTATTTTGAAAAATAATTTACCATATGATATACTATCTTATTTTCTATATCATATGAATCAAAAGAATTAATGGAAAAATAAAAATGCTTATGATTAAATTTATAATACAAATAATTTTTATATGTATATAACCTTAAGTATTTTTTTTTTTATGTAAAATATAATTTTTCAAAAATATATTTTTTAAAAAATTTTTTCATGACTTTAATAACTTTTTATATAAAATATTAAAATATAAAATATATAAAATTTTATATACTTTTATAACTTTTCTAAATAAATTAATAAAAATTATAATGAATAATAATAAAATTTTTTACAATATACAATAAAACTATAATTAATATAAAAAAAAAATTTTAATGAAAATTTTTATAAAAAATAATATATAGAATAAATTATATTTTCAAAAATATAAAAATAAAAACAAATCATATTATTTATTCAATGTTTCCATGACAAAATAATTACAAAATACTATAATGTTTATATACAATATCCCTAGCGATAAACTTATATTTTGTGCAAAAATCTTAACTAATTTTTATTAAAAAATAAATTTATATTAATAAAATTTTAATCACAATTTAAGACCAGAATAATATACATTTACCCACCCATTAAGCTTTCTTGCTTTGAGTTTCCTTGGTGAACAAATTTTACTTGGCAATAGGGTCAATAGGATAATACATAAATACCAAACTCAGTAACTTTAGTCAAATGACAAGTAAAAATAGAATTAAACAATTCAATGCATTTTTTTTTTAATCGGTAGTTTAGCGGATCCATGACCCTCCATGACTTTCGATCATTTTACAAATCAAAACTTTCCATGACAAAATTAATCCATGGTCTAAATCCATGATTTTCCATGACTTTCCAGGTGCGCGGAAACCATGAAAGTATTTGATCAGAAATATGTATGCATGAAATCCCTAAAACTTAGACATGCAAGTTAAAAAAACTAGTAAGCATTTATGAACTGAGTAAAGTACAAGAGTAAAAATATAAAGTATTGAGAAACACCCAAGAGAGGTGATTACTTGTAAGGTTCAATAAGCTCTTTTCCTAATGTTATGGCATCTGCCCATTGGTTGGTTTCTATACAAGCATCAAAGGTAAGTTCCAAAAGTTTTAATCGGAGAATATGAGTTTCAGCAAGTACTCCATCCTGCCGCTCCAGTTCTTTCAAACAAGCTTCATAAATTACTGTAGCACTAACTACAAAATTAAAGTTAGCCATTAAATACTTGTGTAACAACTTTAAACAGGCTTGCAATTCTGTCACTTTTCTCACCTTTAGTCACTTTTTTTACAATTGATCACTTTTTTCATGGTGTATCACAGCAAAAGTGTGTTGTTGAAAAAAGAAAATCTGAATTAATAACAAAATATTTTAATAAAAGACCAAAAATGGGATGCTCTAATCTTATTTTTCTTATTAAAATGTAATTAGTCATATGGTTTCCAGAATTTAGTGATTTTAAAAAGTCGCAAGGAAGTTTCTGAAATCTACATTTGTACTGAAATGTACATTTAATAAATTAAAGTAATTTACGTCAAAGCACACATTTCTCTCACTTTTTTTTTTTTTTTTTTTTAAACAATTTTTGTTTAGACACTCTAATCTAGCTATGTACATATTTCAAAATATCATCAATATATGCAGAAAATTGCGATTAAAAAGTTAATGTATTGTATGTATTCAAATCTAATTTCTTGAATAAAAAACAATGTGGAGTTGTGTTAAACAAAAAGTTTTAACCTTTTTGTATTTGACTGTAAAATCATGTCTTGAATGAATCATTTGATTTAGAGTTAAAATAAATAGAAAAATCTTAATAATAGCATCTAGTAATCAAGAGCAGAAAAAAAATCACTTTTTAGTCACTTATTCTGTATTATTTGTCACTTTTCTCACCTTTTTGAAAGTACCTCAGCAGTTGCAAGCCTGTTTAAACAAAACTATTAGAACTGTATCATGAAAAACTAAATATGCAAATTATGTAACATTTTAAAAATAAAGACACCCTATATGATCATGTACTTCAACATTTTATATTACTGATGTAAAATGTGTTAAGAGAATATTTAATGATAACAAATAACAAATGTAATTTAACCAAACATAATTTTAAAATTAACATAATACAAAGCTAATGCACAAATATTAGAAAAACATTGTATTTAATTGATTACAGCTCACACCAACCTTTCACAGACTGTACAAAGAAAAAAAATTAAGTAAATATTACTTTTTAATATTGTTTCTAAACTGAATGCTATCTTCTGAGAAAGTAGAATTGTACTACTATTAACCTTTTACAGGCTGAATTCAGATCCAGGTATATTTTAAATTATTTTTTTGCATATCTTGCCTTCTAATGCTTCAGTTAAAGTATGTTAGTCATTTAATTGTAGAAAAAAAAATTTCTTTTACGATTTTCATGATGTTCTCAATTGGGAACATTGGCCACTTCAGACTATACGCTGGATTTACTAATTGAGTAGAATGATGTATACATTAAATATTAAATAATAAGAATGAATTTAAAATTTATTTTTAAATTTAAGCACAATTATCAATAAAGTTTAAAAATTATATATTTAAATGAAAACAACATTTTCTTAAATAAATATCAAAAACATGAGTTTATACCTTTATACCATGATATAATGGAAAGCAATGGAGATGCAATTTTTTCTTTCACTCATTGCAAGCTAATCTTGCATTTAATGTGCACTGTGCACATCTACCTTGTGTTGTTTGTAAAGAAAATAGCCATCACTTTTTCTCTGTGATATAGGGTGGTAAACTTTGGGTCCAGGTTGAGGCCTAACTTTCCTTGGTGCAATTCTTAGAAGTGCAGTTGTAACTTGTAGTTCACAGACAAAATACATTTAACACCTTTCAAAATAATATCTGAGAAGTGAACTCACTAGACTGCTTATAGAATTGAAATGCCCTTTCATAAAATAGGGGAATTCCTCTTCATTTCCTACCCCTTTCATGAAATGCTCTCTGTAGAGGAAATTATTTCGTCGAGTATAGCGGCAACAGTCCATTGTTTCCAGTTGGAAACATCAATAATTAATAAATTATTCCAGGTACGTTTCTGATTATTAATGTCGAATTTCATATTTTTAAAATAAATTAAAGTTGTTTTAAGGATACCAATTGGATTTTAGAAGCATTAGATGTTTTTTTTACATTTATGTGAATTTTTAATATGTGCTCTAATATAAAATGATTAAAAGGGTCATTTTTAGGATTTTTTATACATTTTTCTATTAATCACAGAAATATAGCTTTTATTTTAAAAAATTGAGTAGTCCTTTTACTGTATTTGTTAATTTTTTGTATCAATATTGATGAAATTTAATTTTAAATAATTTTATTAATATTATGTTCCCTTTTGGGAACAATGGACTATCAAAGGTTAATATTACTATTATTTCTAATACAGGGGCACTTACTTTTTATAGTATTCAGCATTACCAAGCTTTAGATATTTGTTAGCCATTTTATTATAGGAGCACCATTAGGCAGTTGACATAACTCTCTAGGAAAACACAAAGTGGGTCCTTGTAATTGGAAAGCAGAAGACTCCCCCCCCCTTTCAGGCTTGACCTTCCATGTCCAAAGATATTGTTTGGGAACTTGGAGGACATTGCAACCACAAACTTATTTTGCATGCCTCAACTGCCATTAATGAACACAGTAGATCTTTAGCGAACTTGAACTTGCAACCTTCTGATTATGAGATTGATGCCTTTGAGCTAAAGTGGCTTAATTGTAATTTGTATGTATCAGATGAGAACTTATTTAATAGAGTTAACAAATTATTAAAAACATTCAAAGAGAACAGTTTCATCTTATAAACTGAAAGTTAGATAATTCAAAATACTTATTTGTTCTTAGTAATGGATATTCCATTACCAGATACTATCAGATAATTGAGAATGATATTAAAAACCTCATCATACATGCGTAGCGTTCTGATAACCGCATCAAAGAAGCTCCCGCAAATGCAAATTGCATGGATGCAAATTTCCCTCGATGCTGCGCGCGCGAGCTTGTTGCAGTATATAAGGTGAGCAGCATAGTTCAGTCGAAGAGGGAAATCACTCTCGGCTTTGGAATCATTGAGCTTGTGTGAAACAACTTTTTGCCTGTTAATCACTTGCAAGCCGCAAGTTGTTATCAACGCACTGATGTCTTATAATTTACCTTTTCACTCTTTATTTACTTATTAATATTTTAATAAACGTTTTGATCATAAGCTCATGTTGAAGATTAGTTTGTTTCGCTTCAATATTTCCTCTACAATTGGTAACCTGCATATGATCTGAACACGCAACCTTCTGATATAGCAGATATAACTAATGTCTGTTAAAAAAAGAAATGAAATCCAGTATGTCAGAAATCGTGCATAATTAACAACTATAAAATTGTTTTATTTTATGTTCTAATTACATCTACTGCTGACCAGGTAACTAAGATGCAATATATATCTTCAAAACATATTTTTTAAAAAAAGTAATTTGCAAATTTACCAGACATGCATTTTTTTTCTAGATGTTAACCATAAAAAATTTTATATTTACTGTACATAAAATTTTATGAAAATGTACAGCTACCTTTATCCTTTTTCATTTGCTTTAGGCGAGCAATTTCTTCTTTAAATGAAAGTACTTGCATTTCAGCAGTATTTTTGTTAATCAGAGTCTTAGTCATCAGATCATCCTAAGTAAAATAAAAGTTTAATGAATTAACTTAAAGTTCAGTATGAATGAAACACCCAGAAATGAACACACTATATTGTAACAAATTTAGAGAAGCTTAAGGTATCTGTCTACGTTGAAAACGTCAATTTTTGCCAAAAATCATAATTTTTTTTTTTATTTCTCTATTGTAAAATTTCAACATTTAGGCTTCTAAATCTGTTTTTGTTTTATCTCTACGGTATTTTAAAGAAAAGTTACAGCTGTTTAAACATCAGTGACAGCTGTCAAAACAAAAGGGAAGTAGCAACTTTGGAACCGGAAGTTGTGAATTTAAAGTCTTTTAAAGAGCATTTTTTGGACAAAACTTTTTAAATTTTCATGAAGATTAGTTTAAACATTTTTCTACTATTTTTAATAATTAGCAACTTGGCAATTAGAAAGTTTTAAAGCAAGAAAGTGTGGGGAATTGTAAACATGTATTTTAATTTGTTAATAGTTAAAGTTGCTTTCATAAACTTCAAATGCGTTTTTCTCAGAACGGTATTTTTAATAAAATGTTGAAACTTGAAATGTGATTTCTCCAAAAATTCTTAAAATATTTTGTTGAAAATTATTATGAATGCTTTCGATAGTATTTACTAGTGAATGACCTAAAAGCTTTAAATTTGGATAATTTTTAATGATTTACACTCATAGTTAGGTATAAAGGTAATGAAAATTCATTAAAAATTCAATGTGTATGATTTTAAAAGACCAAAATTTTTTACCAAATGTAAATTAAACAAAGATTTTAAGTGATTCACTAGTCCAGTGTATAAGAAATGTGTTGCATCAAAATATATTGAAATAATTTATTAAAAAATTAGATCTTTTGAAAAAACCCATTTTTTTTTACTGAATTTATTTCATTTATCAGAAATTTTATAAAAACTTCTCCAGGAATAAATTTTTAAGTGTAATTCTCCATGATAATATAAAAAATAAATCTAAAAATGTAAAAACATGAACTAGTTTCTACATTTAAAGAAAAAAGTTCTCCCAACATAGATGGATACCTTAAGCAGTTTTGTGAACTAAAAATCAAAATTTCTACTACTACTACATCCGTTACTATATAGAAGTTCAAAAATCATTTACTTATAAAATAAATAATTTAAGTTTAATCTAATACATTATGTAGGCATATGAAAAAGAAACTTTTTATGTTCCCTGACTTGTATTAACTAATAAAAAGAAGCATTAAGTAAACAGAAAAAAGTTTTCTTGTTAAGATCTCTTAGTTGAATTTTACAACATTAAAGCAAATTAAAAACATTAAAAGTAACCATCCAAACAAATAATCCTTTTATAAAATTTTTATTTGAATATTTTCATACTTCTACATTTGCATTTTCTTTTTCCCAGAATCTGATGGGCCTAAGCTAATAATTTTAGAATTTAGAATAATATTTGCTTTTACATTACTTTTTTATAATCAAAATAAAAGCTAGAACTATAAAATTATCATTGAGTTTTTTTTTTTACAAAGATTTTAATGAAATGATGTTCTTTATTGAAAATATTTTTAAGGTATCCAGCTATGGTCAACATCCATAAAAAAAAAAAAAAAAAAAAAAAAAAAAAAATCCAAATATAATTCTATATTAATGTTTGTTTTTAATTCATAAGAACACATTTTTTGTTGATAAATTAAGTACTAAATAATAATTTATATATTTTTCAAAGAAAAAACATTTCTATGATATGCATGGTTACTACTCTCATAAAAAATATTTTAATATTTGACTATTTTTTCTTGATAGATAATATAAACATTTTGGTCTATTAAGAATTAATGGACTACAACCCTCAGATATTAAACAAAAAATTCCGGAGATTTATCCATTTACATAATCCTTTCATTGATTTAAAAAGTATTTTGAACGTATAAAAACAACTTTAACACATTAAAAACTCTCAAATATTTAAACACATTGTCAATGACATTCTCAGCATCATATATAATGCATATTAAAAATTTTATAAAGATACAACCATAACTTAACCTAAAGTTAAAATCTGAGTTGCAACTGGTTAACTGAAAAAAATCTCATTCTTCACAAAGTGCATTTAAAATCATACTTTAACCAACTCTCAGTTTTTAACTAATGCAAAAAAAATTATTATGATGATTCTAATCGACATTCAGACAGAACATAAACTGTTTTGGATTCCAAACAATGGCAAGATGGGATGGGACACTGATCTTTTACTAGAGTTTGTGGGTTCAAATACCACTACTGGCATGGATGTTTGTATTTGGTTAGAATCGGCTTTAAACAGTAGATCCCAGTCTCATTAGCTTTCATGTCGTAAAACAGTAGACCATAGCACTCCAAACCAGCCAGCCAACACCAACTGCTTTGGATATCTAAAACCATAATATTTCAAACAAATAATTTATTTTGTCAAAATTAACAGCATAAATGTAATCAAAGAGTTTCTGGCTTCAAATACTACTGCTGGAATGGATGCTTGCAGCCATTCAGAATTAGTTTTAAGCAGTAGGTCCTAGTCTCATTAGCCCTTGTGTAGCACAGCAGTAGACTGTAGCATTTCAAACCAATCAACCAACACCATCTATTTTGGGTTATGTGACGCCTTCAATATTCTCAAATGAGAGGTAACGTGAATAATGGATCACAGTCAAAGATAAAATTGGAAATTTACTTTTATTCTGGATTAAATACGACTATTTACAAAGGAATCCTAAATCATGTAGAACTGCAAAGGATGGTTGCCGGTAAAACTTCCTCACGACGATCACAGTCGAAAGGAAAACAAGATATTTATTAATCTCTTACAAGTGGGGAGGCTTTTCAGGGTGCAATCAAACCAAATTTATCCCCCATTCGGTATCCGAGATTCTGCTGCTCCCTATATGAGCAGACTTTACGAATCTCCCGAGCTAGCAAGCTGGAAGCCTCCACACGAGATTAACACACCTACATAAAAAATGACGAAAAGCCCTAAGTCACAAAATTGTAGGCTTTTTATACCTGGGGGGTCAGTTACGTTTCTGCCACTGTTTTTTTCTCAGTTAAGATCCCAGTTACTTAAGAACTCCAGCTAAAGTTATAGTTATATTTTTTAGCTGAATTCTCATTTGCTGGCTGTCCCTTTACGGAATTGCCGAGCATTCATTAACGAGATCCATCAGGAGCGTATACGTCTATTCAGTCTGATTGTCAAGATCCCAGATTCTGCGACGCCAAGCTATTGTCCAGGAAAACAGGTGTACTACGATCAGCTGTTTTGGCGTGTGTTCGGACAAAGGGGAGTCTTCACAGTAACTAAAACAATAATATTCATTTACTTGATATTTTTTTTATTATTATTGGGGGGGGGAGGTCAAAATGGGCTGTACCAATGTAGTCAGATACCTTAAATATAACTCAATTTAAAAAGCATTTTGAAATTTAAAAAAATCCAATATTTCTTTCAAAACTGCACATTTAAATGTTAAAACAAATACATTCAACATTCTGCAGAAAAGTGTTTAAAAAGTGTACTAGCAAAAATTCAGTTAACTGTACTCCATTCTTAAATAAAAAACATCAAATTATGTGTAAAAAATAATCTTACATAGTATGATGAAGTACATCTTGAGCACTTGCAAGAAAAATAATACTGCTCTCTCAGATAATCTTGCCTTTCCTGGTTGAGTTGTAGCTGCTCAATGTAACTAATATAAATCTATTTTGTAAATAAATGACAGTATTATAAAAAATTATTAAAATTAAACATAGATATGCATATATATATATAGATATGAGAAAAACAAAATGATAAAAATAATTTTCCATTAGATACATTACCTGTCCCACATCTGTATGTTGTATTTTTTTAACTGCTCTAATACACAATTCTATTCCATTAAAAACAACTTCGGCATCAGGTTCACATGAATGGTCAAATATGGAAGCTCTATAACAAGTAAACAAAAGGTTACTAGGTGAGTCAAAATTCACTGTTTTTGAAACCTTATATTTTAGAACAGAGGTTACTAAAGTGTGGCCTGCAAATGACTGATTGGAAAATAAATAATATTATTATATAGTTTTTTATCAATTGTAATAACACTTTATGTAAAAACATTTTAAATTTTCACTTAAATAAGTAAAAATTAAGATTGAGAAAAACTGATAGTTATTTGTTGTCCAAATTAAAACATCTTATGAGCCCAATGTAAAGAGTATTTCAATAAAATATAAAGTTTCATATACCTCATATCAGTACCTCATAATCAGTAAGGAAATTTTGTTTAAAGTGTTTGAATGCCCAAAACATATTTTTGTATTGTATTACATATATTTTTGTTTTTAAAATCTGACTAAAAAATTTAATTGCCAACACCACTGGTAACTAACTATACTTGTACTATTAATAAAACTACTCAATAAAAGCATTATAAAAAATGATCTTCCATAATGTTAACAAAACAAAACAGCATAATAATATGTATATTAGGTTGTGCCTATAACATAGAAATAAATATATAATGAGCTACAAATGTAAGTCTATATATATATAAATGAATTTGTGTCTGTCTGTGTGTACTTGATAGACTCAAAAACCATGCATCCAATCGCCATGAAAATTTGGGAAATTATTAGGTACATCCCTGGGAAGGTTTTTGTAAATTTTTAACCTTCGAAATCCATTCCTTCCCCCTTTTTTGAGCATTTTATGTTGTTATTCCAAGCATTATTTTCCCCGGTTAAATGCAAACGATTAATTTTTTAATTTATCGCATCATAACTAAGTGAAAGAAGCAATATTTCTATCAATGTGACGTCATCCCAAGTAATTGTTTTAAACGCAGTTTTCTTCTGTTAAAAGCAGGAGATTAAAATTTTCAATTTATCACATAATAAATAGGTGAAAATGATATTTTTCTATCATTATGACGTCATTACTTTAAATATCTGAATTATTCATTTTTTATTTTATATTATTTAAACATCGTCTGCGTTGTTTTAATTCGATTTGACCTGGAAATTTAGATATAAAGTGATTCACTTTAATTTCTATGTGACCAAAATTATAGCATATTTATATAAGAACTAATTTTAAATTTAATTCTTGATTAATTTTTACGTTACAATTAAATGTTTATCAACAAAATTCTAACAACAAAAAGTACAAATTTCAGTGACTTTAAATGTGATAGTAATTTTAAAACCCAGACCGAAGGCTGGGTGCAAAGCAGCTAATTTATTTATAAAAAGAGCTTATCTATCTGTTTGTTATAGTGTCCTATGTTGTTTCACTGATTCACCGAATTCAGCGCAATTAATATTTAGGACTCAATTAGTTTTTTTTTAAATAATTTTTTAATGGTTTTTCATTTTAGCTCTCATACCAAAAACACTGTAGATGATTGAAATTAATTTTTTAGATATTTACTTGAATTATAATATCATCATTTATCGTAGCAAATAATATTTTATTTTTCATGACAGACAACCTTGTTAAAGATATTACTGTCTGCTGTTAAACTTTTTCTTTTGTATATATTAATTTTGTCTTTAAGTGCACATGTCTTTAAAATAAGTTTGAAATGACAATTTGTTCAGTAAATTTAATGATAGCTTCTAATTTATCAAGTAAAGACATTTTTTCATAAATCTTGAGATAGGTAATATTTTAGCTTTTTTATACCAAAAAAAAGTAAAGAATTCTCATCTCTAGGACTTATGTTGAATTGTGTTTTTAAACATTGTTGTGTGGTTTGATTTACAGTCATTGTTCATTCATAAGTAAAATATTGCCCCATAAAGCAACTTCGCCAACGAGCTCAGTGGCCGAATGGTCAAAGCACAAGATCCAGACCTGAAGTTTGTGGGTTCGATGCTCACCATGGCGGTTGATCTAAAGTGTGGATTTTTAATTTTAAAATGTTATGTATTGTTGCCTTATGTTCTCGAACATCCTAGATATTTCTTTATTATGTAAATTAGTTATTTCTTGCATATTCTATTCGGGTATAAAAGTTGATACCCACTAGTTGTAGGGAACTTCTCGATCTTGTAAAGTTGCGAGTCGCTACTTAGCTTCAATAAATTCGTCTGTTAAGTTAAACGGATGTTCATTCGAATCTTCGTGACAATATAACATATCACGTAACTCAACAATACAAAAATTGGTGTTATTTGTATAATGATTAATATCAACTACAGGTTTATACCAGTAGTTTCCAAAGTGATTCCTATGTACCCTTGGGGAATCTATGTAACCATTGAGGAGGAATGTGGTGAATAAACATTAATTTGGAAATAGCAACATGTTAAAAGTCTTTATTGTTTTAGTCATTTAAAAGTCAACATGTCAGGGCTTTATAAAAGGTTTAATATAAAATAAAATAATTGTGACCTATTTTAATTTTTTGTGTGTGAAGTTGAAATAAATAGCAATAATTAAATTAGTAGCCATTTCTTTTTTTTGCAATTCACTTAAAAGAAGATAAAGATTTACTTGCATACTATCAACACATCAGTTATAAAAGTTTAATTAGTTATGAAGTTTTAAAATTTAAATTAGTAAAGTACTCACCCAAGAAAAATTCCACTGCCTATACTTTGCATTTCTCTATCACATATGCTGAAAGTGTTTACACACATCTAAAGAGAAAAGATTACCTTAGATTAATGCTTTAAAAAATAAAAATTAATTTATACACATTCAAAGAATCCACATTGATTCATAAAAAATGCATTTAATATTGTACAAACATTAGTAAATGAAATTATAGATTAACAAATCCAAATGAAAAATAAGCAGCTAAAAAAATAAAAAAATAATAATGATACTATTCTATTATGATCAAAATTAAATATATAATGATACAAATCTGCCATAATCTAAATGGGGAGTAGAAAAAAAGTTTCGCCACCCTGCTATATAAGAAAATTAGATAATTTACCATTTTTTCTTGTTATCAAAATTAAATACATAAACATGTACGTTACGTTAATTTAGCTCTGCCATTGGTAGACCGCCTTCGATTTTTTAAATGTGGAGTAGACCACAGATCCCAAAAGTTTAGCCACCCCTGCTTTATATAATAAAACACATTTAAACTTAAGAAACCTTTTAGAACATTATTAGTCTTGTCCAATCATAATTAATGCTGAATAAGTAAAATCAAAGTCCAATATCTGAAACAATCTAAGACAATAACACTTTACTAAAAGGCAATATTTACTTTCTAATAACCCTTCAACAAAAATTTGAGATTTCACAGAACAATAAAACATTTTCAGGCATACCTCCATGAGATAATAAAATGCTTTTATCATAGTTTGAAATTAATACAAAATGCTTACTTTACCAAAAATGTCTATAAACTCAGATGGTGAAGGAATATTGTTGTCTCCTATGTATGATTTCAGGGTTCCTAAAAGGGCCATCATCTGCTGACATGCTTTAAGATTTTGTTTAATTTCAGTTGCATCTAAATAATTAAAAATTCAGTTAATCTAATAATAGCTCACACAATCAAAATTATCTAGCAACATTTACAAGAATAATACGATCTGATAGAAAATATGACCCTTTTCTTTAAGCAAAATAATTTCAAATCTAATTTATAATAAAGGAGTTATAAATAAACTTTTGTTTATTTTTTAGGAAAAAATACATACTAAATGATTATGGTACCAGAGTATGCAAGATTTAAGCATATTTATCTGTAAAAGAAGCTTTAAAATATAACTAAGTCCAAAGTAACAATGAATGATTGCAACACTCTCAACTAACTAGACATAACATTATGATTAAATTTATATACATTTATGTATTATTTTCATTAACTTTTAAATTGTTTTTTGAAGGGTGTTTATCTAGACTGAAACAGGGTTCCCACTCTTTTTCCAGAACAAAAATTAAGGACTTTCTAAGGACCAAAGTAACTTTTTATAAGGACCTACTTGAAATACGCATCATAACGACATAAACCTTATTTCCTGAGGAACATATTTTAATGATTATAAACCATACAAGGCATGTTCAATAAATGCCCTACAATATTTCAGAATTAAGTTTTTAAAAATGCCTAAAAATGAATATAAGATAAATCTATTTGACAAAAACTCATTTTGAAAAAAGTTTTTAGTAATCAAACTATTGTGATAAAATACAAAAACTCATTTTGAAAAAAGTATATATATATATATATATATATATATATATATATATATATATATATATATACAATATTATATGTATATACTTTCTCAGGTTTAAAAATGACTGATATATATATGTATATACTGGCTGATTATACCCAACATTGCCTGGGAAAGAACAAAGTTTTAGACTTTTCTATCACATTCAATGGAGAATCTTTTCTATCATACTCAAGGAAAATTGAACTTCCATAAGTAACTGAAATATCTGCACCCCACCATGTTAGCTATTACGAAAGGGCAGCTGACTTTATTCTTTAAACCTTTTCAGTATGTGAAAAATTATTTATTTGTGAAATAAGTTTTCTAGCTCATGACCATAAAAAGTACTAATAAACTAAAAGTATTTTCATAATTTTTTAAGAATATCAAGGAAAAGAATTCTGAATTACTACAGTAATACACTGAAAACATATATGTATTTGAAGATTTTCTTTATTATTAATACTGCACTTTTGGCTAGAAAATGTAAAAGAATGTTATGAACATTAACAAATATTTTATATATTCTTAATATATATATTCTTTGAATTATTAGCATTCTTAGAACTGGTTTTGGGCAAATATAACTCTGAAATTACAAAACTAGAAAGTTCGAAGAATACGGCTAAAACTGATAGGAAGTTAAGAAAGCAGATAGTGTCAATGGAGAAATGGATTGCATTCTAATTTTAAAATTAAGTAGTTTTAAGAGCACTTAAAGATGAAAGCTAAAATTAAGGAGTCCTTAAAGACTTTTAAGGTCCGTGGGAGCCCTGTGAAACAGAGTTTAGAAAAACAAAGTTTTCAATTCAAACTAACTACAATACATATTTATGCCTTGGACAAATAACTTAACAACAGAAAAGAAAAATTTTAAGGCAGAAACATTTACCTAATTTTTTACAAAACATTTTCTTACTTCACTAAAAGTTCCATATTTTTTTTATTTATTTATTTAGATATACAGGTTACATACAAACACGCACATATATATTTATGTATATATATATATATATAATATATATATATATATATATAATATATATATATATATTGTAGTCTTCCTGCTAAAATTTAAAACAGTAGCCAAAACTAGAAAATGAAAAAGAAAAGACTTTCAATAAAGAGCATTTATTACAGACTAAAATAAATTTATTCTTGCAGGAAAAAATTTGATGATGGTTTTGTATAGTGGAGAAAATATTCACAAGAACATGCAGTTCATCTATGAGTTTATACATTAAGATATCTTAATCAACCTTAGGTTGCAGGGATATTGAATGAAAGTTCAAACACAAACAGGCACAGGATATGTTTCACTACCAACATAATTTAGAAGCTAAATGACTATGTCTTCATAGAGCCAGAGCTTTAAAAAAATGTCTGCTGAAATAGCTAAATGAAGCACAGGGATTTCTAAAATGCCCACAGAGTCTGGCAACAATTATTGAGCAAGGTGTTTATAAAAAAATAATGGGATCTGGGTGATCCCCCTTTAGAGTATCGATTACTTTAGAAAATAACTAAAAATTTCTATGAATTCCTAACAAAAGCAAGTTGGCTGTCTAAAAAATTAAATAAGGATAACTAAAAAAAAGTAAGCAGTTCCGCAAAGGTCTAAAATCACAAGTTTCTCTCTGATGAAGAAATGCCCCTCATCACAGCTGGTAGTCCCTTTTACAGTTTCTCAATTATCTACTTCATCTGGGGACTTCTGAATCACTCTCATAGAAAAAGGGTTATAACCCCTCTTAGTTTAGTTTGTCCCCAGATGCTATGATGACCACTAGAACTTCATCACAAATATCCATAGCCACTTTCTTGTGAAGGGCACTGCCTGTTTTTCCTCTGCTCACCCTATTAGATAGAAAGGGAGAAAAGATTAACAAAGATCATCTTTTTGCAAAGCAATCAGCTCTTTCAAAGGCTCATATGTACAAGTAAATTTAGATATAGTCCTTAGATCCTGTACTTAAATGAGCAATTAAATAAATTTTTCATTAAGTCCTATATGAATTTAAGGATTCTAGCCTGTGATTAGCATGAAAGTTCTTTCAAAAGTTTTATAGACCTCCTTGGACGATACCTGCTCATTATCAAAGAGCCATAGTTTTGAGCTATCAAAATGTTACAATATATATATATCAAACTATAAATGTTTTGCTGCATTTCTTCTTTCTCTCTCTTCCTATATATATTAAGGCATGTTATGACTGTGGAATGCATTGATGTACCACAAAATATTGATATAATGGACTACACTGTGACAATTATTTCCAAATTTTCAAAGCCAAATGAAGACCAAATGTTTAGGGCGCTGACCTTTGGTTCCGGAGTTTGTGGGTTCAAGTCCCACTATGGCATAGATGTTCGTAACCATTTAGAATTGGCTTTAAACAGTAAGTCCCGGTCTTATTAGCTCTCATGTACCAAAAGAGTAGACTGTAGTGATCTACACCAAAGCAAACCAAATTTTCAGTTCAACAATATATCATGATGTGGAATGAGCACCATATAGCTAAATCAATTTAAGTTTCTCAGCCAATCTATCATGTGAAACTGTTTTTCTGATTTCCTAGGAGTAACGGCACATGCAAAATGTGACATAGAAATTGACATTATCTCTTCGATTTCTGGCCTTCAAGGTAACATTGTAGGCATTTATACATTTCCAATATGCAAACACTGTAATTTCAATTTCATACCAGGGATTAATGGCATATACTTAATATAAAATATTTCTAATTTATGTATGCCCTGAAATCGTCTTTCTGATAGTTGTATGGGATGGCATTATATAAAAATTTGACTAACAAGATATAAAAGAATTATTAATTGGTTTCTAATTAATTACACAAAGCTTTATTACTGCCACAAAATGCAGAGCTACTTGTATTTTTGTTGGAAAATAAAAAATTATATTCTAGTATTTTCTTCCATATAATTATTATTTAAGTGCATACAAAATAAAATTTGAATATTTGACTTGTTTATATTTCTTGCTT
Organism: Pardosa pseudoannulata; assembly: GCA_032207245.1. Classification (NCBI taxonomy): domain Eukaryota; kingdom Metazoa; phylum Arthropoda; class Arachnida; order Araneae; family Lycosidae; genus Pardosa; species Pardosa pseudoannulata. The sequence continues at coordinate 157,360,381 of CM063506.1, read as the reverse complement.
CTTAATAACATTTTCTAGTGAATTTTAAGTTATTTTATACAAGATTGATTTCTATCAAAGTAAAATAATTTTCTAAATTTTTTTTTATTTTAAGTATATTGTTTAATAATATAATATAATATAGCTGTAAAATTATCAAAATGTAATTTCTTATACTCATATATCATCAAACCACAATACAAAGCATGTATCGCAGTGTAAGATTTCAATATTGTGCAGTCTTAATGAATATAAATATAGAATGCTTTCTATGAATCCAAAATTTGGTAACATTATATAATTCACTTAAAATTAGATACATTATTACACAATACATCATTTTTTCATTTAATGAAGCTATTCCTTAACATTGACACTTTTCTTTCCAAACAGCAAGAGTTCAGAAAATACTTATTTAACAGTGATATTTAACACTATGAGAACATGTCAACAGTCTAAACAAAAATAAAATTACTAAATTAAAATTTGATTTTATATAAAAAAAAACTACTTTCTATTTTACAATCTACACAATCTAGGTGTATAATAAACATATCAGTACTTTCCAAATTAAATTTAAATAAAAGATTTAAAAAATATAGTATTTTCGTAATATAATACAATGAGGAATTTGTTTTACTAATTTCATAGAAATTTTCTGAACTGAACATATGAAGCAACATATAAATTGTTTATCATTTCTTTCCTTAATCAGGACAGTTAAAAAATTTTGTTACCTGTAATATTGCATTAGAATTAAAAAAAACTTTTAAAACTACATACGTGACATGAGTCTACGAAAATTCATTCTGTGACCATAAATTGTTTCAGAAGGTTCCTCTAAGCCAAATTTCTATAATGCAAATAAAATAAATTCAAGAATCACTTATTGCTACAAAGAAAAGGGTAAAATAATGCAACTTTATTGGAAATTATATAAACATTACAATTACAGATTTAAAAACTATGTTTTTATAAAACTCATCATAGTTTTATGCATTAAAATGCATTACTGCTTATTATAAATACAGTAAAACATGCTTAAAATTTATTTCAAAGGACAGTATGATATTTTAATTAGGATTTTTCAAATACAGTATATTTTTTCATATAAAATAATTTTTAATTTTTAAATAGCTTTAACTATAATTCAAATCTTTTTTACATTTCTTCATCAATAAAAGTTTTGTAAAAATTTGATAAAAAAAATTAATATAGATACATTTTTCTACATTGAATAATTATAGAAATTTGTTTTATAATCACTAATAGTGTATACATAATTTTAATAATCTAATACAGATAACTAGCAAGTGTGCCCGTGCTTTGCTACGGTGTACTTAATGTATTACTTTTAAACAAAGACTTTTTTTCGTGCATAACTCTCTAAATTCTTCACAGTACAGTTCGAGTCATTGGTATATTTATATATTTCTATTATAAGCATATTATAACTATATTCAGTTTTTATACTACTGTATTACTACAGTACATTGATTAGCAACGTTAATAGATCTTGACATATTAAGTGGTAGAATAGGAAGCAGAGGTTTTGACAACAGTTCTAATTTTGGTGGTATTAATAAACGTTGTCCAGAATTAAGGAAATTTATGACAAACCACATGGTTTTGTATGAAACAGAAGCACACATTCATATTGACAACTATATGAATATAAAGATAACTATATAAAATGATTGGTTTTATTTGCCTATGAGAGTCACTGAAATTTCTACTTTTTGTAGTTAGAATATTGTTGATAAACATTTCATTGTAACGTAAAAATGAACCAAGAATTAAATTTAAAATTAGTTCTTATATAAAAATGCTATAATTTGCGTCCCATAGAAATGGAAGTGAATCACTTTATATCTCAATTTTTTGGTCAAATAAAATGGATGCTATGCAGACGATGTTTAAATAATATAAAATAAGAAATGAATAAATGAAATATTTAAAGGAATGACGTCATAATGATAAAAAAATATCATTTTCACCTATTTATTATGTGATAAATTGACAATTTTAATCTCCTGCTTTTAACCGAGGAAAACTCAGTTTAAAACAATTACTTGGGATGACATCACATTGCTAGAAATATTGCTTCTTTCACTTAGTTATGATGCGATAAATTAAAAAGTGAATTGCTTGCGTTTAACCAGGGAAATAATGTTTGGAATAATGACATAAAATGCTCGAAAAAGGGGGAAGGAATGGATTTTGAACATTAAAAATTTACAAAAACCTTCCCAGGGATATACCTAAGAATTTCCCAAATTTTCACGGTGATTGGATGTATGGTTTTCGAGTCTATAGAGTACAGACAGACAGACACAAATTCATTTTTATATATATAGATTATATGTAATTTATAGTAAATGAAATGTATCTAGAAATAGAAAACCAAATCTCAACTTACTTTTATCTTGAATATAATATTAGCCGAGAGTCTCAACGAGGCAGTTGGTAGTTTGGGATAAGCATTCTTAATATATTTACATTCCATTTTGTGAGTATCCCATGCTTCTACCTTCAGAGGAAGAAAAAATTCTTGCATATTACATAAACTGAAAAAAGGTTTCAAAAGTAAAATGAAACCAAAATTTTTATAGTATTTGAAAAATGTAATTGTATGTACTGATCATAAGTATCAGAGTACACATTTTTTTAATAATTGGTTCATTTAAAATATCTTCTCAATGCAAATTTATATTTCTTTTACAATAAGTATCTTTGTCATCATCTGTTTTGGCATATGATGCATACACAAGAAAGTTTACATTTATGATCAGCATGTCAATGAAAGAAATACATGAATAACTGTTTATTTAATTTTTATACTTTTATAGTAAGTAGAAAAGAACTCATGTTAAAAAGAAATTTTTATACCATATTATGTTTGTTAAAAAAAAAAGTATCCACTAATATCTTTATCACCAAGGTTCAATTTATTCTAATTAAATCTACTGACATCAGAAAAAATAAAGAAATATTATTTTGAATATTTTTTTATGTTAGTGGTATATTCTCATTATATATTCTTTCGCTTGCAATCAAGACTGATCTGTTAAAACAATTGTTAATAAGCTCTAACAATGATTATAAATTTTACAGTAAATCTATTTTAGGTAAAAGCATATTTATATAAAAAAGTAATACTTACATAAAGCATGTATAAGAGTCGTGTCTGTCTCTGTCGGTGGTTGGGCAAACTTTTATTCTTTTGAACAATTGAAAACGGCAGTATTGTACCAGTAATGGTCCTTTTGACGCACGTAAGATTAGAGGTGTCAAGTGTGTCATTTTTGTCAACACACCGACAGAGAAAAGAAATTGTGCTTTGTGTGACCGCGTGGCTGGGAACCAAAGGGCGTTTCAGCTACTTCAAGGACAAAGGTCAAAGAGGGGGGTGTCGATCTGCCCTAAAACCGAGGTTTGCTGTATGGAAAAGAAGAAACGGGAGGGGACTCCCGGCTGAACTTTGAGATGAGCAGATTGTCTTGAGTAATCTCCTCTCTGGACGACTGTACTTATACGCTTTAATAATTATTTAAATGGGTATTTTTTGTCTATAAGTTTAAAAATGAAAATTAACATCTAAAAAACTCTACTTTGACCTATTCTGCTCTATGGAAGTGAATGCTGGGCAATAACCAAATTGCATGAAAATAAATTGCTGACTTTTGAAAGGAAAATCTTAAGAAAAATATTTGGTGCAGTTCAAGAGAATAATTTTTGGAGATCTTTATTCAATTTTGAAATTTATAAAAAATATAAGCAACCTCATGTTGTTAAAGTCATAAAAATCAATAGACTGCGATGGCTTGGACTCGATGACATAAACCCAGTAAAACAGCCCACTTTCACTAATCCCATGGGGCAGAGGAAATGAGGAAGACCACCAATTAGGTGGCTTGACTCAGTAGAGAAGGACTTAACCACTGCCAAAAGGAGAAACTGGAGGAGTCTTGCAGCAGATAGGAACGGATGGAAAAAACTGCTTGGGACAGCCTTGGCCTGTAACAGGCTGTAATGCTTTAGAAGAAGAAGAAGAAGAAATCAACATTGTTAAGTTTAATCCTCTACGGCTGATTACTTTGTCTACATATCTGCTCCTTATACAAGACCCATGCGAAGTCATATCCTAAATGACTAGGGTGTAACAGACATCGGACATAGAAAAAAGCGTGACCGCTCAGCCTGTTAACAGCATGTATAATATTTTTTAAATAATGAAACAGGTGTTAAATATACAGAAATGCATGTTAAAAACGAGATATATAACAAGACAAAAAGCAATATTAATTTAATGTTGTATATCCCAGGTGCAATAGCCCAAAGAGAGAATATCCTTTCAAGTAATATGCTTATTAATTTTAATTATTTATATGTCCAGTAAAAACAAACTAGTAATAAAATAAAAACAAAAATTTTTTTAATATCTTTAGTATAATTAAAAACAGAATTTCAATTCATTATAACATAACGTAATTAATATTTTCTGTACTTTAAATAGCCCTTTTTTAAAAGAAATTTTTTTCAAAGTAAAATTTATTTCTAATTCAGAAAGTTTCCAGTCATTTAATATCAGGAATTTGTGTAATGTCTTTTATTATAGTACATAATTTATAACAAAAGTTACAAGGATGCATACATGTTAAAGAAAAATAATCTAACTCCGTCACAATATTTTAAGTAATCGTGGCACAAATGAATAAAATGTCTTCTTTTAATTCTTAATTATATAGCTACAATTATAATTGATGTGCATGAATAGTTTCAATATTTAAAGAAGATATTTTTAATATTTGTAATGGTATGTTACACCTATTGCATTTCCAAAAAAGAATACTATGATTTAGTACATGAATTTTGGCTTTAGTATGACTAAGGTGTGACATTACTTGAAACGATTGAGCTGTACTGTATCTTTAGTATCACTACAGAAAATATACTGGCAGAATATGAGTAAGCCAAATTTAAAATATTTAAATCAAGGTCCTATACCCACACAATGAACAGACTACAAAAGTATAAAAAGAAATAAAACAATATCAATACAAATTAATGCATAATTAAATGCAAACATAAGACTGCCCATTTCAGAGAGTATTATTAATGCTCTACATACATACATATATATATATATATATATATATATATATATATATATATATATAAATATATATACAGTGAAACCTCTCTGAACGGCCACCCCTCCAGCCAACAATTTAACAATTTTTTAATTTTTATATTTTTACTCTATTTTTTAATGTATTTTTAATATATAGAATTTTTTTAAACTTTAAATTTTTTAAGTTTTTTAACTATTTTTTAATTTTTATACTTTTACTCTATTTTTTTAATGTATTTAACAAAATTTATTGCACAAGATTGTGCTTGAACTTTTAGATACATATAATATTAAATTTTATGTAATTTTTTACTATCTTATGTTTTTTAGATAAAAAAAAATAGTGATATATTATGGTAGAAGGGAAGCTCAGTCACAGCTTCCCTACTCCAAGAAATGGACACTAATATTATTCAAAATTTAAATCTGGATATTCTGTAAAGAACCTCTACTTCAACTGAAAACTCAATTAAAAGCAAAGAAAAACACTACTCTTAATAATAATAATTAAGTTTTGCTATTTTGTTAGAACTAAACTATTCCATCTAATGCTTGTATACAAAAAGCAATATAGTTATTTGTTAAAACTCTAATAACTCAAAAACTTTATGGAAGGTAAACAAATAAAAAAATACTTTATTGTATTAAAAACCCAATGTATTAAAAAAAAATCTCTATAATAAAGGAGCATAGCAACATAAATAGAAAGCAAAAGACAATTTTCAAATTTAAAAATTTATTTCACTGAAGACAATCATCAAAGGGATTTCATTATTATCGATTAAATTCAATGCATTGAACAGGTATTTTACATTAATTCATGAATGGGAAGAATAAAAAATCTTAATAAATACTTCTAAAATATTCCTACCTGACAGCTTCTGTTACAGAAATATACAAAAGAACACTGGCTACAACGCTTCAGTCCTTCACTCCTAAGAATAATTTTAAAAAAGATCAGTATTAATAAGATTAAGCAAGCACACATATGAAGATCTCTAGCTGTAGTAACCTAAATCCTGCCTCCCACATCCACATCAATACAAGTAACATTAGCAAAAGCATTTATTTTTAAAATAAAATTATTTAAACAAAACTTCAATCCACTTACAGAACATCTGTGCTGATGGTGAATAAATCAGCAATTAATTGGTGAGATACTTGTTCTAACTTTAACAAAAAGGAGATGTATTTTTTTAACACAAACTGTGAAGATTTTTAAAGTGAAATTGCAATTCATCACTATTTGGGGAAATTGTTCTTTTGACATTTCATTTGTTAGGGCTATTGGAATATGAGAGCCACTAAAGGGATATATACTATAAGTATAATAAGTAGCTAGGGTTTGCATATTTTTGCCAAAAGTGGACAAAACCATGGGAAAAAAACGATAAAAACTGTCCTGGCAAAAATACATTTTTGCCACTTTTTGCCAAGTGGCAAAAATGGATATTTTTTATTTACGGGGATGTAACTATGTTAACTTTTACTAATTTTAACTCTAATCTAAAGATACATATGTTTTTTTAACATAGGATATTCAATGCATTATTGAAACAGTAATCTAAATCTAAAGTTATACAACCTAAACATACAAAAAAAAAAAAAAAAAAAAAATTAAAAAACAGATAAAATTAAGATTAATTTTGCAAGTTTTTGCGTGCAATGTTGTTTTTAATGTAATTATTAGCTTATTTCCCCTACAAACTGTAGGTTTAAACATTTTTAGTACTTATATAATATATATATATCTTATATATGTATATATACACATTACAATTAAAGCCATTAATTAAAGCTATATTGAATTGATAAATAAAGAAAACATTTTTTATCCCATGCCTTCATCATATAAATTTATTTACAAAAATAGAATATTATATTTTCATTGCTAACATCAATGAAAATTATTTTAAATTGTCTAATTAATACTAATGAAATACCTAATTAATATTCTGATTTAAGTCTTAATTGAATTATGTACAAAATCATTTATTATTTTGTTATTTATTAATTATTAACTATTTTGTACATTTTTAAAATCCAGCCAATTTTCTAGATTTTGCCGGTTTCTACCAGGTTTTTTCCAGTTTTTGCCACTGTCCTGGCAAAAATACCATTTTGCCAGCAAAATGACCAACCCTATAAGTAGCTATTTAAGTGAAAAGACATATAATTATATACAAATTGTAGAAATTTTGTTTTTTAACAAAGATTCCTTTTACATACTTTCTTTTTAATGTAATGACTTTTAAAGTTCTGTAATAATAACATTTTAAGGTGTCAATTAGAGAAAGGATACCAATGAGTTTTTAACTTAAGATGAATAAGTATCTTTTGAAACAGTGAAAAGAAATTTCCCTTCTGAAATCTTAGCTGATTAAACAACGACATGAATGCTTCAAACTGTAACCAGATTCTAACCATATCAACAATTTGGCCATTTTTTAAATTCTTATTTTACCATGAAAAGGAACTTCTTTGTGCCTTTTGATTGTTTAACCTCTTAATTAATACAAATGATATATAAGTGCATAAGTATAGAAGTATTCTCAGTTAAACTTGGATTGATATATCCATTATGTAAAAATTATCAATCTTGAAATTAAAAGAGGTCAGACTGACAACTTGACCAACTGGCTTAAATTGTGTCTGGTTCTGAACATGCAAATAGTTGAGAAACTCCTAATGATCATTTATAGAAAAACATTAAAAATTATTTTTTTCTGGGGTTTACAGTATCTAGCAAAAATGGACTACACTGTTTAAAACTCATTTTCCCATAAGTGATAAACCTACTTGTGACAATTGTTGAGTACCAAATGAGTTTTTAACTTAAAACAAAACATTATTTTTATTTCTAGTACTGTATTAACTTTACAGCCATTTAAGACATTAGATCTTTTTGATGATCTAAAATAGGGTTGTCCAACTGGGGGCCTGGGGGCCTCATCCGGCCCGCCAACACAAATTGTGCGGCCCCCCAACTTCTTATTAGCAGTATTGTGTTATTAAAGCATTCAGAAGATATTTTTTTAGTTAATTTGTAAGTTATATATGATAAGTAGCAGAATTAATTATATATATTATCCCCATGTTTATTTATTTGCAGTTGTTATACATATTTTTTTCCCAATTTTTCTTGTCCATTTTTCAATTAATTTTATCACATGTAATACTTCAATATTCTTATTTTTTTCATCATACATTCTTATTAACTTTGTTTAATTTAGATTTTATTGTATTTGTTATACAGATAACTATTTTTCCCTGAAAAGTTTTTAAGTTTTTGTTTTTTCTAGCAGTTTAGATCCCCTCAAATTAAACAAAAATCTAGGATCATTTTCAAAGATGAAATATGTAATATAGAAGTGAAAAAGTTGAGAATTACTCATTTCAAATACTTGTCTTTTTTTATAATCTTCTTTTACAAAAGTTATACAACCCTTATACAAGCTCTATATTTATATAAACTTTTTATAAAACTAAACTATAGTTTTTCAATCTTTTTTATACTGTTATGTTTATGATACCTACCTAACAGTCAAGAATATTAGAAAACTAACAAAGTTCATTATGAATTCACACAACTAACATTCTATATCTTTTGTTCATTTAAATAATTCCCATTACATTAAAATACACTCTCCACATATGTATTAGACACAAAAATTGATATGCAGAATAGAAATCATTTGAGCAGATTTAGCACTCTAAGCATTACACACATTTCCTGCCGAGCTGATGATGCCTCCAAATGGGTATGCACATGTTATGAAGTGATTTAGATTCATATAAAAAAATTTTAACTCTAGGGTTATAGTTGTACTTGTAATAAAAATTTTGGATCCAAATCAAACTTTATAACATGTGTATACCTGTTTGAAGACATGATTGGTATGGTTGGCAAGTTTTTGCCACATGTGGAAAAAACCGTGGTAAAAACTGCCCTGACAAAAATAGGTTTTTGCCAACAAAAATGGCAAAAACAGATTTTTGACTCATTAATGAACATTTATGTTCTTTTACCTATCTTAAATTAACAGTCACAGACTAGTATTATAATACATTAGGATGATCGCATATTCTTATTTTAATTTCTGCAAAATTATAAATTTCATCATTAAAAATAATCTTTAATTGAAAAAAATCAAATTGTTAGTCTGATTTTTATGTTGCAATAAATTAACAATATTACAAAATGTATGGAAGTTATAAACACACACTTCCAATTTTAAAATATCAACCTAATCAATTAACGTAATGCAATATTTCAGAAATGCAAAATATAAGCAATAGTGATAAGTAAATATATAATATATTATGCTAAAATAAGTGGAGTTTTAAAATTCTTATTTAAATTTTATTTTTTTGTTTTTTATAATACAAAAATTTACACTTGAGGGAGGATCAACACTTGCTTAACACAGGATAGAACAGGTGGGTTCTTGTTTGAAGTGCCTTGTGGATGAGGAATGGAAGTGTAGGTGCATGAAAATCTTTTAGCAGAGAGAGATAAGAGTAGCGCAAAAATAAAATAAAAAAATAAGAATATGTTTTTTATTTATTCATTTGTATATTTTTACTAGGAAAACATTTTATTTTATTTGTTGTTATGATTCTTTTTCACATAACTTGTATCACTATATTTATGCAAATTTTGATTTTTGCCATTTTTGCTGGTTATTATCAGTTTTTGCCACTGTCCTGGCAAAAATACCTTTTTGCCAGCAAAATGACCAACCCTGATCATTGGCTAGGCAGAAAATTACTTGTGTAATGCTTAGAGGGTTAGACCTAGTTCTTTGCTCAAGAAATTTTTCAAGCAATATGGATCCTTAAAAGAAAAAATAAACTTCTCTTAATACTAAATCTTTGTTGAAAAAGGCCTCTACTGGTGATTCTGATTTTCCTTGGTGAAATCTTCCAAACATTAGTAACTTCTTTTAAGATTGGACTTCATTTCAATTGAGATTTAAACAGGGCAAGCTTTTATGTATGGATGAATCAAAATAAAATTTCTGAAGTATTTTATAATTCATATATACGCATATGTAGGTATATATACAGTGAAAATAAGGTTAGAAACTAACATGGATGAAAAACAATTTAAAATAGGAAATCTTGAAATTTTATTCAAGTTAACAATTTAAAAATATACTACAGACTCAACCAGATCAGTGACATCATCAACTGTAGAAAGTTAGAACAATCAATTGTTATGTAGTGTAAAAATTTAATTATGTATTTTAAATGGAACTGTTAGGATTGGCTGACTACAAAATTAGCTGGTTCTAACTTTTTTATTGATCTTTTTAAAAAAATGATTTTTAATTAAGGAACAAAAATTTTTTATATGAAACAAATCAAGTTAGCAGAATATTGATGCACATGGAGGTTTCTTTAAACTGCAAAAGATAGCTGAGAATTGCAATATTTTCTACTGACCTGTGAGCTTGAGGAGGAAGGAGTTAAGTTAAAGAGGGCTGGTTAATCATGCTTCTAAGCCAAAACTGGAATTTAAAACTGATCCTGAGAACATAGGATTTTAAACAGTGAGTTTAAAAGATCATTTCTCCTATGACCACCCTTTAAGACCTTGTAACAAATTTCACTGTAAGATTACTGTAGAGAGCAAAGATAATTATTTTTCTTTCATTTTATTTCTTACTATGGCATAAATTACTTTTTATTAAATAATTCTTTTTGCATATTAGCAAATCATATGCATATTAAATATTTTTGGTATCAAAATGACTTAATCATGCAAATTTAATAACTTAATAGAGAATCTGTTTTTCTTTTAAGTTTAATTTATTTTAATCCTATTAATAGTGTAATAATGTCTCATATTTGATTAAACCATTATAAGAATTTTGTCAGATTTAAGTGCAAATTTTGTTATTAAGAGTTAAATAAATAATGTTAATTTTAAAAATACACCGATTGTTTTAATTGCGTTGTGTAATTATTGGTCATAGGAGCCGAAATATTGTTTATGATAGAGAGATTAATATATGTAGTATTTTAATTAAAATGCTTCAATTGCGGAATTATTACAAACCTATATAAAAATATATCAAAGATTTTAGATTTAATACAATAATACTGTATCGAAAATTTACATTGCTTTCAGTATATGGATCTTTATGTGTGCTCCAAAATCACCTTTAATTTTTAACTCCATATTGCTAAAAAGTTTGTTTACTTTTTACATTTTCTTTTCAAATTGTAGAATGAATATAAGTATATATAACAGGATTTATAGAAATTGACCTTTATATTAATAGTAAATGAGAAAAATGTGCAATCTCTACTTTAACGTCGCTAGAAAAGTATTAGATAAAAAAAAAAGACTTTAAAGTTGAATAATGTCTAAACATCTTACTTAGCAAAACAATTATCACATCTTTTTCCTCTGATATCGTTATTTAAGACATACACGTAAGGTTTGGAACGATAAATCAGATCTCCTGGTTCAAAACCTGACATCAGTAATAAATTTTAATCACTAAGAAAAACAAAAAATATTATATTATTAAGTTTCCCGCTATATGTACAGAAACTGTTCAGCGAAATTTGTTTGTTTACATACAAAGTAAGAGTGAAAGTTTTTGTAAAATTTATAGACTATTTTTTTCTTTTATCAAAAAATCACTCTTTGTCAAAAATTTTCTCTTTGATTATAATATGTTAAAGCAAAATTTATTAATTATTTATTCATTTAAAATATTTATTTGTCGGCAGATTCAGTTTTTTTATAAAATGAAACTTTTATTTTCGCTACAATATTTCTTTTGTATGTCATAGATTTTTAAAAATTTTTCAGAATGATAACATTATTTTTTTTTTGAAAAATGAATAAAAAATCACTCGAAAAAATAAAGATCGTATGAATCCATAATTGAAAACTAGCAGACGACAAGCGGGAAGCAGCAGATTCATGTGACAAGGCGATATCTGTCATAACTGGTATATATAGTAAAGATAAGAGCAAAATTTCAGGTGTTCATTATCGTATTTCGTTCCCACTGTGTTAATTTTAGATACAGTACGTGAAAAGTCAAAAAAATTTCTTGGCACTATGGAAGCAGGAAAAATAAAAAAAGAAGTAAAGATCATTTAGAATTGATATTTTCCATATTTATTCATTTTTGTACGAACCCAAACCATCTGTTTTATTGTTATTATTCTTTTTAATTGCATGTTTTTTGTAATTAAGTGCGTGTTGTGGGAAATTACTTTCTTATATTTTCTTTTAATTTATTACACTTTGAATCAAAATGTTGGGGGCTGTATAATGTTTATAATACATGATTTATTGAAATAATATATATGCCGTTTAGTGATTACATAAAACTGTTCTACCCCCATTTAACTAGCGCTAAATGATACTCATCGTCTTAAAGTTTTCTTTTTTTAGTAAAATTTCTTTTCTGTTTACATAATAAATCAAATGGGAAAAGAATGTCTAGTAATATATGGTTATTGTTTTTTCCTAATGTTCGTAAGATGAATAATTTGTTTCATAGAATTAAAATAATTAGTAAAGCTTAAAAATGTATTCCTGTGAATATACAGGTCTGCAATTCCGTCACTTTTCTCACCTTTAGTCACTTTTTTTACAATTGATCACTTTTAGTCACTTTTCTAAGTAAACAGTCACTTTTTTCATGGTGTATCACAACAAAAGTCTGTTGTTGGAAAAAGAAAATCTGATTTAATAACAAAATATGTTAGTAAAAGACCAAAAATGTGATGCTCTAGTCTTATCTTTCTTATTAAAATGTAATTAGTTATAGTTTCCAGAATTTAGTGATTTTTAAAAGTCATAAAGAAGTTCCTGAAATCTACATTTGTACTGAAATGTACATTTAATACATTAAAGTAATTTACGTCAAAGCATACATTTCTCTTTTTCTTCACAATTTTTGTTTCGATACTCTAATCTAGCTATGTACATATTTCAAAATGTCATTAATATATACAGAAAATTGTGATTATAAAATTAATATATTGTATGTATTCAGATCTAATTTATAGATTTTCTTGAATAAAAAGCAATGTTGAGTTGTGTTAAACAAAATTTTTAACCTTTTTTGTATTTGATACTAAAATCATGTCTTGCATAAATCATTTGATTTACAGTTAAAATAAATAGAAATATCTTAATAATAGCATCTGTAATCAAGAGGAGAAAAAAAATCCCTTTTTTTTTTCAATGTTTAGTCACTTGTTCTGTATTATTTGTCACTTTTCTCGCCTTTTTGAAAGTACCTCAGCAGTTGCAAGCCGGAATATATGATTCTTCTAATACAGAACTGTCAATCCAGTTGTTCATTTGTAATATAATCCATCTTTACTCTGGTTTACTGTCCATCATCATTTCATGCAATGCATCTAATGATGAAATATAATATGCATTTAAGAAGTATCTGTAATCTGCCTGGTCAAGCAATAGAAATAAATGGTAAATTATTTACCATTTTGTCATGTTTAAGAATTTTTTCTTATTACTTTATAATTCATAACTCTGTGCTAATTTTGAGATCAAGTTTGATAATTTAGTTTTTATAATGAAGGAGAGAAACTGAACTGAAAATATTGAGATACACTACAGATTATTATGAAAGTGAATACATCATTTGTCGTTGGTTAATTTTGAATTACTTTGTAGAATGTTCAAGAATAATTTACTGATTGTTTTTTTAATGCTAGTAAATATCAATTTACAAAGTTCCCACGGCCCTTAAAAGTCCTTAAGAACTCCTTAATTTTAGCTTTCATTTTTAAGGGCCCTGAAAACTACTTAATTTTTGTCAAAGGTCCTTAAAATCTCCTTAATTTTTAAATTGGAACTTGATCAATTTTTCCATCGACGAGATCTGCCGTCGTTATAATTTCCTATAAGTTTTCTTATATGACAGTTTTTTCTTAGTCCCTTATTTGACAAATAAATAATTTTTCGTGTACTTAAACAGTTTAAAGCATAGAGGATGGGGGTTTGTAGATATTTCAGTTACTTATGGAAGTTTAATTTTCCTTGCATTAAATGTAATAAAAAATCTAAAACTTTCTTCTTTCTCAGTTAACGTCCTATATAATTAGCTAGTGTGTGTGTATATATATATATATATATATATATATCAGAGCCATTTTTAAACCTTCAGAAAGTACTGTTCATAATATTGTTTTTATTCACAAGTTATTTTTGGTTTAATAACTCAAAAAAATTTAGACGTACATTTTTCAAAATTATTTTTTGTCAAATAGATTTATCTTATATTAATTTTTAGGCATTTTTAAAAACTTAATTCTGAAATATTGTAGGGCATTTATTGAACATGCCTTGTCTGGTTTATAATCATTAAAATATGTTCCTCAGGAAATAGGGTTTATGCTGATATGTCATATATTTCAATTAGGTACTTATAAAAAGTTACTTTGGTCCTTAAAAAGCCCTTAATTTTTGTTCTGGAAAAAGAGTGGGAACCCTGATTTATGTATTTTTGCATTGATACGGCTGTTAGTTATTAATATTCAGTTTAAATTTGTTTTTTGATAGTTTAATCTTTCTATTTGTTCAAAGAATTTTGTTCTGAAGCTAACTTGATATTTTATTACCATTTTCATAATATGTTTATTAATGTAGAAAATAAGTATTTGGGGAATGTATATTTTTCTTGTGCGAAAAGTGTGTTTTCTTTTCTATCATTTATATTTTGAAAATTAATATTCTAAATTTCTTTAAAGAAAAGTATTTATATCCCTGTTACTTATATTTACTAAAGACAGATTTACAGAGTAATAATTCTAAAGTTTGAAAAAAAATTTAAATGTTTATATTCTAAATTTTAATCTTGCTTTCATGTTTGAGTATTTTGCATGTTCTGTTATTTTAGTAGTTATGATGTTATACTACATTTGTTATATACATAGTTTGTTTTCATATTTTAGTTCTATGAAGTAGGCTATACAGTTATCAAGAATGTCCTAGATTTATCTGAAACTGAAAGCCTATTACAAGAATGTTCAGAAATAGTAAAGAATATGAACCCTCCAGATCATTGTTCTGTATTCCACACTCAAAAGGATCAAGTAAGTTTTAATGCTAACAAAGGTCTGTTCAGACTTTACAGACAGGTTTCTGTTTTTGTAAAATTGGAAGTCTCGTCGTAAACTCAGCAGTTTTGTTATGCCTAAAACCATGAGCTGAGTCAAACTGACCCTGATTAATATAAACCTGTGTTATTATATGAAAAGTACATTGCAATTATAAGGAAATGATGATTATTCATTTTTAGTCATTAAATTGTTATAATACATGAAAAAAATAACAGTGTATTATAATATGGAATATTTTAAATAATTAGAAAAATATATAGTAAATATTAATAAAATATTTAGTTTCTTACCGGTCAAGATTTCTTGCTTTTTTCATGCGCAGTTTGGACAACTTATATATTTTATTTATATATATATATATATTATATACTTTCAGCATACTAATCTTTTACGGTAAGAACAAATTTCTATGCTTTTGCTTCCACACTTAGAAGCTTGGTTACTTCAGTAGTATCAGCTCTTGTCTTTGTATGTGACTGGTATTTTTGTTTGCGATTATTATACATAATACATAACTCTGCAATGAGTTGTTGAAGATATTCTATCCTAAATTTTATTCCAGTAACTTCTTTATATAAAATCCATGAAGTAATCCTAGCAAGATTAAAAAAAAAAATAAATAAAAATAAAAATAAATTGTAGAATACATGAATTAGCCACCTCTTTGATCCTGCCTCCATAGGATATTTCTGGTTTATTTCACAGTAACATTGACACCAAATTTTTGTTGAGTTGTTAAATATCATTTCAGGAAGCTTTTTTAATCTGAATCATCAGATAGAAAATTCTATGTAATGGATGAACCAAACAAGAAATACTAATTATTAAACAAATCAACATGATTTAGCAAAAGTTTTCTATGCAACAAAATCTTAGACATTTTAAGTATTTGCTTCACCAGATTTATATATAATATTTTCATTAAAAATAAAGACTGTCCATTAATTTTCAATTATTTCTTCTTGGCTGTTGTACCAATATTTAACTTGTTTTTACAGGCTTTCCAAAAACTAGTTTTTTAGAAATATTTTGTGTTGATAACTCGAAGTTAGTGTAAATTATTGATTTAAATTCTATAAAGACATTAAACTATGTTATCATAATTTTAAATTAATTGTACTTAAAGTAACATTTTAAAAATATTTTATAAGTTCGTTATACCTTATCAAGCTACAAATATTTTTTGATGTTGAAAAAATACAATATGAAAAACTTAGTCCAAGTTTTAATTGTTCTAATGATAAGTTTTCTTCTTATTCTTTTTATTATTTATTAAGTTATTTAAAATTGCTGTTAGTTTAATAGATTAACTAAAAGCCTCTAACTTTTAAAAATATTACAAACACATATCTTTATGTAGATAGTTTTTATCCTATTGTAAACTCTTTATTAAATCTAATTTTTGATTTAAGAAAAAAATAGCAATTGAAAATATCAATAGCTGCTGATTAACAAAATGAAACTACTAGTTCTTTAAGGTGTCCGTCTACATTCGGAGAACTTTTTTCTTTAAACATAGAAACTAGTTCATGTTTTTACATTTTTAAATTTATTTTTTATATCATCATAGAGAATTGCACTTAAAAAATTTATTCCTGGAGAAGTTTTTATAAAATTTAATAAATGAAGAAAATTTAGTAAAAAAAAATTGAGTTTTTTCAAATGGTCTAATTTTTTAATAAATTATTTCAATATTTTTTTATTCAACACATTTCTTATACACTGGACTAGTGAATCACCTAAAATCTTTGCTTAATTTACATTTGGTAAAAAATTTTGGTCTTTTAAAATCATACACATTGAATTTTTAACGAATTTTCATTATCTTTATATCTAACTATGAGTGTAAATCATTAAAAATTATCCAAAATTAAAGCTTTCAAAATTAAAGCTTTTTAGGTCATTCACTAGTAAATACTGTCAAAAGCATTCATAATAATTTTCAACAAAATATTTTAAGAATTTTTTGAGAAATCACATTTTAAGTTTCAACATTTTATTAAAAATACCTTTCTGAGAAAAACGCATTTGAAGTTTATGAAAGCAACTTTAACTATTAAAAAATTAAAATACATGTTTAAAATTCCCCACACTTTTTTGCTTCAAAACTTTCTAATTGCCAAATTGCTAATTATTAAAAATACTAGAAAAATGTTTAAACTAATCTTCATGAAAATTTAAAAAATTTTGTCCAAAAAATGCTCTTTAAAAGGCTTTAAATTCACAACTAACAGTTCCTAAGTCGATATTTCTGTTTTGTGTTAACAGCTGTCACTGATGTTTAAACAGAGTAACTTTTCTTTAAAATGCCGTAGAGACAAAACAGATTTAGAAGCCTTAAAGTTGAAATTTTACAATAGTGAAATGAAAAAAAATTATGATTTTTGGCAAAAATTGACGTTTTTAACATAAACGGATACTTTATACCAATGAGAAAAATGTGTGGCCTGAAACCTGGTATTGTGCTATTTATCAAGAGCAAGAAATGTTTTCCTCCTCCCCTATTTTACAAACATATCCTTCATTTGAATGGAGATTTTTAAAGTAAAAAATTATCTAAGCATTAGATTAAAGTAATAGGGCGTTTATCATGCTAATATATAAATTTACAGATTGAAAAAATATTTTTAAAATATTTTAGAGGAGGGAGAGAAGCAATAACTATATCACAATTACTTTATTTAGTCTTACACTAATCTTATTCTTATTTTAAATTAGGATAGAGATGATTACTTCTTGAATTCTGGTGATAACATTTCATTTTTCTTTGAGAAAGATGCTGTAGATGAAAATGGTTTGTAATTTTGTTGTCTTTTGTGTATCTTTTCCTTATTGTCATCTCCATGTGATATTATATAATTTAGTACTTAAGCTTTTTTTAACAGTACTTTCTTTTTCAGGTCATCTCATTGTTGATAAAAATAAATCACTGAATAAAATTGGACATGGTAAGTTTAAATATGATAACTTCTAAAAAATATATACCAATCTTGAAGGTATGAACAAACTTATTGATGAGTGTAAAGTACTGTTTTAGAAAATAAGCATTTTTCTTTTTCATTTATATCATGAAACTAAAATATATTGAAACTGCAGTAAGGTGTATTTTTAATAAACTTATACATTCATACATGCACACATACACACATTTCTTTGCAGATCACATTCTAAAATAAAAATAGCCCTTATGTAATCTGTTGGGGGCAGTGAAAAGAATGATGTAATTGTAGGCCGTTAAACTTTTTAAAATATCAGAATAAAATAAAAGTCGAGAAAAATGAAGTTAGACTATGGGATCAGTGGCATTGCAGAGTCTGGTGGTAAAATTGAAATTTATTGAGAAATCTATTTTTTTATTTAATTAGTTAATAAAAAGAACAAAATATTAATTATTATGTAAATAATTTTATGAATAAAAAGTAAAATAAGTTTTTATTAATAAGCCAATTTAATGTTCAATGTAAGAAATATATTTTACAATAATAGTATCAAATGCATGATTTTATTATTATTATTATAATACAATTATTCTATAGTAAATATAATAATTATTCTATATTATTATAATACAATTATTATTATTTATTATTATTATTATAATACAATAATTTTATGAAAACTTTATTGTAAATGTTTTATTTTCTAAGATCTAACCTAACAAACTATACTTTAACATGATACTTAAAATATCTTCTTTCTAACTTTTTGTTTGGCAAATTTTTATACTCCATCATCAAAAGTAACTTTAGCCTCACTATTTTTAATTCACAAAATGACTAAGACTTTTGTCATGCTTTTAGAGTTGCACCTACCCCTCTTATATTACCTGGTGGGATCAAAACTTTGTATATTACTTCATTAAAGACAGCAGAGATAAGGCATACTCTGTTTTGAACAAAAAATTAAGAGTACAGGGTTTCAGTATCATTCCCACATCATATACTAAAGGTGCAAGGAAAATATGGTTTGCTAGCTATTTTTTCAGCTGCAGTAACAAAACACGGGCACTACTGAGGCTCTTGATGATAGCCACAGTTACTCCAGAATACCTTTTCGAAGAATTTAAAGAGTACATGTGAGCTCAGTCAGAAAAGTATGAATTCTTAATCAGAGGGTTGATAGTTCGAGGCTTGAGCCAGCCAAACTCCATCATGTTCGCTACAAGTGTCTGAGACACGTTAAATAGGTTTGTTGTTGTGATGTCTACTAAGTTCTCTGGAGATGTATGTAAGCAAGGAATCTTCTGCTTTGATCCCACTTTGATCTCAATGTTTGTTCTCCCTTACAATGTTCTTTGAAATGAAAGACATTATCCTTCAACTTAATTCAGGAGCCACTGGCTCATGAACTTGGCTTGTCCAAGTGACATTAGTAACAACAATAAAACAACAAAGAGCTCTTGTAAAATTG
Organism: Pardosa pseudoannulata; assembly: GCA_032207245.1. NCBI lineage: Eukaryota > Metazoa > Arthropoda > Arachnida > Araneae > Lycosidae > Pardosa > Pardosa pseudoannulata. The sequence goes on along the minus strand of CM063506.1, from coordinate 157,340,733 downwards.
CAATCAATTACTTTATCTAAGTGGGAAAGTTAGTTATGATGGGCTTTGGTAAAGGAATTGTTATGCATTAAGAGATAGGAATTAAAATCCAGGCATATAATTCAGACGTTATTCAGTTAATATTTAATAAATTACACACACATGTAAAGATAAAATAATTCGAGTAATTATTTTTTCTTTTATAGAGATTTTTCTAGATCTCAAATAAAGTATTCAGAACATTTTCTAATTTTGCTGTCAAATCATTCTTCTTTTGGGATATTGTGCATTGCTTGGTTTCTCAGTTATGACATGTTTATGCGTTAATAAAAAAATTACTGTGATGAAAACAATTGCACATTGTTCTATATATTGTCATTGATGATAGTTTTCATTAATTTATAACTCTTGAGGATTTAGTTGAGTTTACCTATTGATTAGCTGAATATATTAATTCTTTTGTCATATATGAAATAGTAAAAATGTAATGAAAAATTAAAGCAAAATTTTTTAAATTCTTCCTACCCACTTTATTGTGTACTAACTTTTAAAAAAATCTTTCCAAAACAAAAATAAAATTTTAACGTTTTAAAAAATGCTTATATTTTTATTATTATTTTATATCTGTTACTCAATGAATTCAAAAATTGTGATATGAAAGTAATAGATTGAAAATATTCATTTCATTTTAGTTTTATAGATATTAAGATAATTAATCCCCCTTAATTATAATTTTTTATATGTTCTTGAATTAAATATTTTTTTTCTTTTTCTGTTTTTCATTTCAACCAGTGTGTGACTGCGTTAATATGAGACATCTTTTATTCTTTTTGATTTATGTTAGCTCTTCATTGGCTAAATCCTGTGTTCAAAAGTGTTACATTCAGTAATAAAATAAAAGTAAGCTTCCTTTTTATAAATTATTATAGAAACCTAAGTTAGTTGATTGTTATAATAATGAAGTGTTAAAATCAAGAATTGAATCATAAAATCACAGAAATGGCTTATTACTATTATTTTCTCTTTCTTTTTACTACTAGTCATATTGACTTACTACTTTATTATTTTATGTGTTAATGTTTTGACTTAAAATAAAAATTTAAGTTTAACTGAAGGGCTCATTTTCTGTATTCATTGCATTGAATAATATGACTGATGAGTTTTATAAATGCATTTCAATGGCTTTCAACTGATTTATGGAGAAAAATGAAAATTCAATTTTGTGTAATTTAATACTGGTAAAATGTGTGTATTTTTAATGACAATAATAAATTATGTATTGTCTTTTGTTTTTAATTTTTTTGCCTTAAAATATATTTTTCTTATTTAATAATAATAATTATTAGATTTGCATTTTCAAGCAAATGTCGTAAGGTTTATAGATTTGATGTTTTTTTCTTCCATATTCAATTAATTGCTCATTTCAACTTGTGCAAATTCTTATTTTTGTCTAACATATGTTTAATGTCATAGACATTTCTTTATTATAAGTATTAATTTTTTAATTTAATCTATATAGCCAAAAATAGAAAACATCTTTATCATCTGTTGTGTAATTTTTATAAATACATAAATTGAAAGGAATTTAAACAATACTTAAAGTATTCTTGAAGTTTTAAGTAAAGAATAAAGTATTCTTTATTTTCAGGATATTTTAAAGTGTCTGGGTTATCAAGATCCAGTTGTTGTACAGAGTATGTTTATTTTCAAAGTAAGTTCACGCTTTTAGGTTTTCATCTAACTATTTGTTACAAGTTAAAAGTGCCTCAGTAATGATAAATTTTTAGTTTCCTGCTTAAATATGTATTATCAGTTTGAGATTATTGATGAGTATTCTTTAGTTAATTTACATTAATAACTTCTCTGTTATTTTCCTTTAGATTTTGAGCTAAAAAATAACATTTTAAAAACAGTCTTTTCAAATATCACATTAAAATAAATATTTAACTTTAATGGAAATATTATCTTATTCAACTTATATGCTGTATGATGTTATATTACAAAACTTTATTTAATCTTGAATTAAAAATAGCATTAATAAATTGTAAGATAGGAGATTTTTTTTTATGTTTTATGATGGAGTTATTTTGTGTTATTTACATAAAAAAGGCTTAATCATGTACTGGTATATGTTTATAAAAATATTTTGCATAAAAATTAAATAAGCTAATTTTTTTTCAGCATCCTGAAATTGGTGGAGAAGGTATGTTGTTATTATTCTTTAAAATTAGTGTCAAAATGTTAATTTAAAACCTTTTGATTCTCAAAACCTCTGAAATATTTTGTCATGTTTTACATTCAAGATAATAATTTCTAAAATATTTTAATAATTTTTTAACAAATTTTTTCTTTACCTTTTTGTATAATTTTCTTTTAATTTAATCTATGTACTATGAGTATCATTTTTCATATGGTCTAAATTTTTTTTATAATCCTCTTATCTGAACTGTTCATTGCTTAACCAAAAATCATATCTCTTTAATATAACTCTTAAGATGCAAGTCAACTTGTACATTTAATTCAAGAATACCTTGAATTATCAAACTAAGTTTTGTTTACTTTTTCTTAAAACTAAAATATTTTTTGTATTTATTTTACACTTCAGAATTTATTTATTTATTTATTTATTTATTTATTTTGTGCGTGTGTGTGTGAAATGTATGTTACTTTAAATTAAAACAAAATTTCTTTATTAGACTGACATCACTTTAAATAAATCATTCTGTCATCTAAATGTTTATATGTGTTGTGATATTGCATTATATCGGTTTCATCTTCTAAAATATATTTTCTTTTCTAATGTATCTTAAAGAATGTAATAAACAAATTCTACTTCCCTTCTCAAAATTGTAAGGGATTGAAAATTCCATTAACTATTTGCCTGTCCTGTACATCACATATGATATACACAATAAATGCTTTATATGATTGTATATCACATGTGATATAAATTGAACTACATTTTAAGAAGAAAATAACTTAGTGTAGTGTTTTGCTTAAGTTATACTCAAGAGCCAAAACATTATGACCACCTGTCAATAATAAGTTGGCCCACCTTTGCGCACAACACAGTTTCAACCCACCGTGGCATGGATGTCACAAGTCCTTAGTAGATGGCCGGAGACCGATTGTACCAGATGTTTAAGCAATGTTTACACAAATCCGAGATATTGCAAATTGGTGGTCTTTAAACTCTGAGCTGCTGTCCCATGACATCCTAAATGTGTTCTATCGGATTGAGATACGGTGAGTTAGGTGGCCAGGACATTAACTGGAATTCAGCATTATGTTCCTGGAACCACTCCAACACAAGTTTAGCCTTGTGACACGGGGCATTGTCCTGTTGGAATATCCCATTTCCAGCTGGAAAAACAGAGGCCATGTAAGGGTGCAACTGGTCCACAATGATGTTCAGATACCCTGTAGCATTCATGGTCTGCTCTATCACAACCACGCATCCCAGAGACACCCAAGAGAATGTTCCCCAAAGCATAATACTGCCATTACCGGCCTGTGTATGACCTACTGAACATTGAGGGAGCAACTGTTCACCTGGAAAATGGCATATCCTAACACTGCCATCGGCGTGATGAATGACATAATGCTTTGGCTCTTGAGTGTATATTTTTCAGTTAGATGTATGAAATTTAGAGCTCTATATCTAATGTACATCATATTAGTCTCTCATATGCGGGGAGCCAAAGGGTTAATTGATCTTGTTATTTTTAAAATGTTTATTTTCAGTTCATATAAAACCTTTCATTTTGTGCATACCATCATTTTTATTGTGTTCAGAGTGACATCACAAAATTTTCCATGGGGGAGTTTTCTCCCTCTTCAATTCTTATGTAAAAATTAATGCAGCAATCCTACATATCTTCCTTCTCTATGCCACTGATTCTGTTTTCTTATATTTCTAGTAAATTTATTTAAATAATCAAATCAAATGAAACTTTGGAAAATAAATTTAACACATTTAAATCATTACTTCTAAATTTGGGATTTATTCTCTGTCATGTCTATAAGCAGAGCTGATTAACAGTGATGAATTTGGCATTTTTGCCCTCATTTTTATGTATTTACTATGTATTATAATCTAAAATGAATTTTTTAAGAGTTGCAAAAATTGCAGCATTTACAAATATTGAAACAGCATTAAATTTAAATAAACAAATACAAATAAGTAAAACAAGCTGACAGAAAATACTCTACCTAATTGTAAAGGAGAAAGGTCACTTTATAAGATCGACTTAAATCTCCCTGAAGAACTTGTATTAATCTATAAAAATTATCATCTTTGCTTTATTAAGGCTAGAATCAGACTAACATATAGATTTTATGGTGTTATATATTAGGTTAGGGAAAAAGAAAGTCATTATTTTTGTGTGAAATTAATGACTGTATTTAACATGTTTTGGATTGTCCGATTTGGGTCAAATATGCACCGTTTTTTTTGTATAATTTGTTGCCATTTTAAAAGTAGCTTCATAATGCTTCTCTCATAGAAGTCTTGGTCCTTATTAACAAAAACTCTAGTAATCGATTTTCACAATCTTCTCTTGACCCCAATTTCTTATCACTCAGGAAGTTTTGCAATGCAAGAAAAAGGTGCCAGGTCCGGACTATATGGTGGATGCATTAAAACTTTCGAACTAAGTTCCCTGAGTTTCTGGCGAGTCACTACAGACATATATGGCCTGGCATTGTCCTGATGGAACACAACACTTCTTCTGTTGGCCAATTCTGGCCGTTTCTGGTCAGTTGCTAGCTTGAAATGGTCCAGTTATTAACAGTTAATTTATGAATTTAGTGTTTAGCCATATGGAAGCAACTCATAATAAATGATTCCCTTCCCAACCCACCAAATACACAGTAGAACCTTCTTGGCTGTTAGTCCTGGTTTGGACACCATTTGAGCTGCTTCACCGCACTTTGACCACAATATTGTCATATTTGACCCATTTCTCATCCCCAGTCACCATCCATTTAAGAAATGAGTCGATTTCATTCTGTTTTTCCAAGGCTTTGCAGATGGAAATTGGATCATGTTTTTTGGTGTGGCACCCAACCATCGAACTTCTTTTGAATCCAACTTTGAGCAAATGGTTTAAAATTGTTTCATTTTGATCTTTAGCTCCTGGGTAATGCTACGACTGCTAACATGCCAGTCAACTTCTATTAATTCTGTTATTTTATCGACATTTTTGATGATGGGTCTGCCTGTGTGAGGTGCATCTTTAACATCAAAAATGCCTGAATGAAACCAAAATTGCACGTAATTAGCTGTTACAGTATCGGTACCATAAACACCATTCGCAATTTCAGCCACCTTTCTTGCATTTTTTCCTTAATCAAAGAAAAACTCTAAAATGTACCGAATTTTCTCTTTGTTGACTTCCATTTTTAACACCCTGTAACTCACTGAATGGACCAAACAAAACACAGTTAAAAAATTTTTTTAGTGTGAAACATCACCTTGACAACGAGTATAAATTTAAAATTGTTTGACTGATACTTTACGAGATATCAATGACTGCAGCCATCTACTGAAAAAAATAATTTATATCTTTTTCCCCAACCCAATATGATTATAGAGGGGGAAATGTTAGAAAGTGATTAAGCATTAAAATATAGTGCACATACAGATTCTTCTTTTGATTCAGAAGGAGAGGGGTTATTTCAACTACATCATTAGAATAAAAATGTATGTATGTGTTAAGTTCTTTAAAGCTAATGTGATTTGCTCAAATGTTTTGTATATGATACATTGATTCTTGGAAATCCTCCTGTTAGTAAATATTTTTGAATATGGATAATCAAGACAAAATATTATAATTTTATATTTAAAAAAATATCACTACAGTTCTGATAGAGGATAAGTGATAGCCACCATTTGTGCAAAAAAACTCCCTATCTTGTAAATCATTCCTGTATATCAGTCATGACATAGCCAGCCATTTATATCAAAGATTTAGTTTAATCGTAACTTATAATAATATTAACAAATTTCTATGAAGCATTGTACAATCCTTTTATTTTATATATTTATATATCTTTTGTTTTCTTTTGTTCTTGGTTTAGTAACTCCACATCAAGATTCTACTTTCCTTTATACAGAACCTCCGAGTGCTGTTGGATTTTGGTTTCCTCTGGTTGATGTAACACTTAACAATGGTTGCTTATGGTTTATACCTGAATCCCATAAAGGTTTTTTAAGCTTTATAAATATCTGTAGATCTTTGATAAATTGAAAAATACTGTTGATATTTAAAATTCACTCATTTTTTTTATTGTACTTATATTGTGAAAAATAGAATAACCTTGAATTTTATAATTAAAATGCAATTTATAATTTATTATGAAAATTGTATTTAATAACCTTTTAAAAAATTTCCTTTTATCTATAATTATTCTAAGCAATGTTTCATGCTAATTTCACTGATAGAAAATTTGGTTATATCATTAATTTTAGTAAATTCAATCTTTATTTTGATGTACATATTGTAATGTATAATTTTATTGTTCAATATTAAAATTGCTGGTGTAGATAAAATAAATAAATAAATAAAATGTAGACCACTCCAGACCAGACCAGACAAAACCAATATTAAAATTGTTTTGAAATTTAATTTTATTTCATGAAGGTATATTTTTAATTTTAATTCACCCCTTCACAATGTTATTCAAAGTATACGTTTAAAAACAAAATGTTAGTAAACAACCTTTTTGACATCTAGGACTCAAAATATTGTATGAATAAGTACAAATTCTTTTCTTAAAGAATGTAATGAAATGAAAAAAATATTTTAATATTTCATTTTCTAGTTCAAGTTTTTATAGTGTTTGATTTTATGACAAATTTAAGCATTCTATTTAAGAATTTAAAAAAAAATTCCTGATTGTTTCATTTCAAATTGGAAAACAAAATTAACAGGGATTATAACTCTTACTATTAGAATATTATTTATCATTGTTGTTAACAATTTGAGAAACTACAGAGTAATTATGATTTTTTGGGGGTGGTTTCTCATGCTCATGTGTGCATTTTCATTTCCTCTGAAGAGAAAGTTCTTTGAAGTTGAAAGAGCTCTATTAATCCTTTTAATTTTATCTGCATTGTTTTTCTCTTTACTCAAAAGTTTTTATGCATTATTTTTGAAACATTCTTAATCAATTTTCACTATTTAATTTTTGGGAGAGATTTTCAGCATTTGATAATACTTTGTTCTCTGCAAATTATTTTGTAACATATAAAAAGTAACCAAGAATTAAATTTAAAATTAGTTCTTACATAAAAATGCTATAATTTGTGTCATATAGAAATGAAAGTTAATCACATTATATCTAAATTTTCATGTCAAATCGAATTGATACTACACAGACGATGTGTAAATAATATAAAATAAGAAATGAATAAATGAGATAATTAAAGGAATGACATCATAATGATAAAAAATATCATTTTCACCTATTTATCATGTGATAGATTGAAAATTTTAATCTTCTGCTTTTAACCGAGGAAAACTGCGCTTAAAACAATTGCATGCGATTAACAAAATGACGTCACATTGATAGAAATTATTACTTCTTTCACTTAGTTATGATGCGATAAATTGAAAAGTTAATAGTTTGCGTTTAACCGGGGAAAAATAATGCTTGGAATAATGACATGAAACTCTCGAAAGGAATGGATTTCGAATGTTAAAAATTTTTAAAAACCTTCCTAGGAATATACCTAATAATTTCCCAAATTTTCACGTCGATTAGGTGTATGGTTTTTGAGTCTATTGAATACAGACAAATTCATTTTTATATATATAGATTATTCTAAGCAAAGTTTCATGCTAATTTTACTGATTAAAAAATTTGGTTATATCATTAATTTTAATAAATTCAATCTCTATTTTGATGTACATGTTGTAATGTACAATTTTATTGTTCAATATTAAAATTGCTGGTGTAGCCGAAAAAAAATGAATAAATAAAATGTAGACTGTACCACTCCAGACTGGACCAGACCAGACAAAACTAACATTAAAATTGTTTTGAAATTTAATTTTATTTCATGAAGGTATATTTTTAATTTTAATTTAGCCATTCACAATGTTATTCAATGTATATATTTAAAAACAAAATGTTGTTAAACAACCTTTTTGACATCTAGGGCTCAAATATTGTATGAATAAGTACAAATTCTTTTCTTAAAGAATGTAATGAAATGAAAAAATATTTTAATATTTCATTTTCTAGTTCAAGTTTTTATAGTGTTTGATTTTATGACAAATTTAAGCATTCTATTTAAGAATTTAAAAAAAAATTCCTGATTGTTTCATTTCAAATTGGAAAACAAAATTAACAGGGATTATAACTCTTACTATTAGAATATTATTTATCATTGTTGTTAACAATTTGATAAACTACAGAGTAATTATGATTTTTTGGGGGTGGTTTCTCATGCTCATGTGTGCATTTTCATTTCCTCTGAAGAGAAAGTTCTTTGAAGTTGAAAGAGCTCTATTAATCCTTTTAATTTTATCTGCATTGTTTTTCTCTTTACTCAAAAGTTTTTATGCATTATTTTTGAAACATTCTTAATCAATTTTCACTATTTAATTTTTGGGAGAGATTTTCAGCATTTGATAATACTTTGTTCTCTGCAAATTATTTTAAAACCATGATTGATAATGCATTTTAAGTATCTGTTTAAAAAAAAAAAAAAAAAGAGCTGAAAAAGATTGTATATAATAGCACTAAAGTTTAAAACAATGATTATTAGATGGTTAAAAATATTCATTAAGGTTTTTTTCATTCAGATATTATTTATGCATTAAGGAATTGCTGAAAGAAATAGTATTTATTTGTATCCTAGCTAATCAAATTTTTATAAAATATAATGTAAAACGTTATTGAAGAATATTAAATTCTTTTTTTACATCATCTTCCATTAAGATAGAGAATTCTCTTAAATTTTTAAAAATATTTGGTACATATACTTTTTTAGATGAAAAACTGAAGCACAATTGATATTTGGGTTAAATGTATCAAAAACTTGATTATTAAAATAAAAATCTTAAAATTATTATAGCATTTATTATTATTATTATTATTATTGAATAACTTTTTATCAGTAATGAAAATAATGACCTTGATATAAATTCTTATACTATAGACTTTTGTTCAATGTTTTAATATTTTTAGGTCCAATTTACCAGAGGTATATAAGAAATCCTGAACATAAACCTCGACTGGTATTGACTGGTGATATGCCAAAATTTGACGATAAGGATTATGTTCCAGTTTTGGTAAATAAAGGTTCGTATTTTTTAAATATATTTTTAGCTTTCATACTTTTTAAATATATTTTTAAATATATCTTACTTTTAAAATATACACACAGTTTTAGATATATATACTTATTTGATACATTAGCATATATGTCATAAATAATGCAATAGGGAAATAGAACCTTAAAATTTTGTTACAAATTATTTTTATATATTTTATATTCCAAATGCTAGACATACTTATTCTGCTGTAATCACTGATTGTTTTAAAATTTCCTAGAATTACAACACCCAATTTTTAATTACCCATAAAAAATAAGATAAAATACAGTCAAATAGCCCAGTAGCATTGGGGTAGCATTTCACTCTTTTGAGATAGGTTCGAGGTTCAATCACCAGGCTGGGCAAGGTTTACTCAGCCTTTTATCCAACCACCTAACCAAAACATACGCTTTGCACCCTAAGGCCCTTGGTCTCAACAATGGAGATTGGCACTGTAGGCCTTGGCCCCATTGGGGCTGTTGTGCTTAGAGGTTTAGTTTTTTTTTTACAGTCAAACAATCATGGTGAAAGCATTTTGTCTTGTTCTTATTTTTCAGACAATACATGGTATTCATTGTATTCATTTTTGAAAAAAAGTTGCTATGCCTTCTACATTTCTTAGGTAATTGCTGTTCTTTTTTAAAGCAATCAAATTGTTTTCCTTTTCCTTAATAACAGCAGAAAATATTACTTTTTGTAGAAATGGGCAATAAAGTAAAAAATAAACATGCCATCGACTTTTTTTATTATTATATATTAGCAAAGTTGATAATTCAAAATATTTTACACTTTCCCTGGAGTTTGAATTAATCCCATTTGACTGTATAAAAATGTGCATAAATCAATTATAGGTTTTAAAATAGAAATTTTCTAGTTCTGTTTTCTGTTGTATGAAGTTAATAATACATTTATATTCATAATGGCTATTTACTTAACTTTGTCGGTACTTTTAACTTTTTGCTTCTTTTTTATTAACTATGCATATGAATGGCAGCATTATATTTTTTCTTATATATTCCTACCATGAAATTTTTAAAGGGATAAATAGTTTTTCAAGGAAAATATTATCTTATTTGAAATGTTTAAATGCTTACATCTGTCGTCTTGAATATAAAAGTATCGTTTCTTCAATCATTTTTTCGTTATTAATAACAGTAATGTAATTTAAAATACAGTACATGAATTAGTACTTAAAAAACATAGAAAAAACATTATTAAAGTAGCATACACACAGCCAAAATTACTTCTTGTGAGAATAGCACAAATTCATATCAGCCTTCTTTGATTATCAATTCCTAGTCCGTATTGTTGAATGTTATAATATGATCTTCCTCTGCAGGTGGCAGAACTTTCATATTTTAGTAACAGTTTTTTTTAGTATACTTGCTAGTAACTACATAATTTTTTAGAAAGTACTTACTTACAAATTAGTGTTTTTACAAGAACTTCTTAGTTACTGTTAAACAATGGGGACATTTTTTTAGAAGCTATAAACAAAATTAATGACTTTTTCTTTTTTCCTATAAGGTACAATTTAGAACATTAAAATTGCCCATAAATATAGTACCTATAAATAATCATTTACTGGGATTGGTCAATATTTAAATAGTTCAAATATTACATAAATAAGATTAAAATTATTGGTGGAGAATTAGAAGAAATTCAATGAAAAAATTACAAAATAAAGCAAAATCAAGAAAATTTTTAATTTTAAAGAACTTCGCATTGCCTAGCTCTAGCCAATTTCTTAAATTTTGGCTTATAAAAACTAATTCTTAAATATGATTCTAAGTAAAAATCTACTATTTGTTGAGAATAATTTTGAATTTTACAGTTTCTTTTTTATTTTAATCCCCTCTTAATCCACCACTATAGTAGCTTACAGGGTTCATATAAGCTTCACAGACAACCTCCTGGCTAACCCTGCTCT
>CM063506.1:157326898-157329398 GCA_032207245.1 Pardosa pseudoannulata | reverse complement strand
TAATGAAACTTTTATTATCAAGCAGCATTTTATATAAAAAGGACATGCTTGTTGTAGCCTAAATATTTGAACATAATATGTATTGCAACAATTTTTTTCATAGTCCACATTCAGTAAAATAACGAAGGGGAAGGGGATGTCATAAGCCCGAAGCATTATTTTCAGAAATTTTTGGGAATGAAAAGGACCTTTTTTTGCTCATTAACAGAAAAAAAAACACCTTCCATCTTAACAACACAAAGCTACAGTAAATTCGCTACTGGTAAAGACCTGTTTATACGGTAAACCTAATTTTCTTATCTCCCGCACTCGCCAAATCTCCCACCTTTAAAGCTCCCAGAACAACTGCGCAGGCGCTGTACAGCCGGTGCATTTATGATGTTGTGTGACCCAAACGCTAGTCTACAAAGAGACATACCCTCATAAAAAACACACACACACACAACGGCCGCGATCAGAAGGCTCATGGGCCATAAAAATGAAGATAGGAGGTCTGCTTATATGGGTAAAACCCCGGGCCGAAAATTTCAATTATTGGCATAAAAATATAATTTAAATTTCACACAATAAGAACAAATTCATATTAAAATAATAGGATACTTCAGTATCATGTGTGAAGCTACATTACAAACGCACATATACATATATAATGTTTTCGTTTCATCAAAGTATGCGACTCCGATTTATTAACTGATATTCTTTTTCACGTAAGTAGGTTTTTCACGCCATCCATACAAATCGTCGTGGCCTTGGAGAAACAAACATTTGAAACTGCATTCGTGCCAACTTCTGCGGTTGAAGTTTGCAGAAGATGCACAACCGCTAAAAGAATTCTCTCTCAATTTACAAATAATCGAATACAAAAACATGCCCGCATTAAGTAATTTTCTTCCCTAATTAACTCAATAGCCATTGTGAGAGGGGGGAAAATATCCGATGCCAAGGTAAAGCGCGCGTTGAAATGCCATCTGCGCATTGTGTCTGCTCTTAAAAGCCCCCCCTCCGGGACAAAGAAATCCGCGGGGGCTACGGCTGAGAGGTTCCTTTCTAACTTTATATATAAAGTTCCTTTCTGAATCGGATGAGAGGCATTATTTTCGGACGCCATTGTGCTGTTGCATGTGATTGCAAGAGAAAGACTATAAGGATTTAGGAAGAGTATAAAAAGTGATCGCTTTTGTGGCGTTGAATTCGGACGTGCGAGTGAGAATATCTTTTGTTGGGAACTATTTAGAAGTTCTAAACGTCAGTGATTTGGATTGCAGAGACAGAAAGGTTTGTTATGACCTTTGTGAATAATGAGCAGTTGTCGAAAGAAACAGAGCCGGGTGAGAAAATTGCAAAATTGTGCTTTCCTTTTTTTTTTCTTTCTTCATTTGTTGGCAATATGAAAGTAGTAAACTTTCTTACAAATATTATTTCAAAGGATATTTTTTAATATTTCCCACTATGCACACTTTTTACTCTAACTTATGCTTAGTATAGGGAAATATAGTAATCGTTCAAAATTCGATATTTTAATTTATCTTAACGTTTTGAAACTCCTCGAGACTAAATATACTATTCTTGAAATTATGTATGTGTGTATGCAAACACAATAGCTCGAGTACTTTTTGACTTTCAGAAAAAAAATTTTGTATACATAAATTATACCCAAATTGCAGTTTTCTATCAACTTCTGGGCCGATAAAGGGCCGAATGGCTAGGGTGCTCTTTTTCGATACCGGCGTTTGTGGGTTCTAATCACACAACTGGCGTGGATGCTCGTAACCGTTCGGAATCGGCTTTAAGCGGTAGTTCCCGGTCTCATTAGCCCTCGTATAGCAATACAGCACACCGTAGCACTCCAAGCCTATTAACTTTTGAATCACTTCCGAGTGCTAAATAGCTACTTCCAGTTACTATTCGCTTTCCGATGATTTTATTTATGTTCATGAAATAACGTTATAGTATCTAAAAGACAAGTATTATTTATTCGATAGTGTTTAATGTTTTGTTGAAGACATGATTAATGAAGACAAGATCAAAGACAGGATTAACGAAAATAGTTACATACAAGAAAATCAAGAGAAGGATACTCCCGATTTTCAATGATTATAATGGTATCTTGCACATGAACTCTTAGATTGGATGTGTGTAAAAAGAGTGTGCAGAAATGACGTGCAGGTAAGATTGTTGTTGTTTCTCATACCACATGGACAAACCAAGCACGATTGAGCTTGCAGGCTCTCGTATTAAGGCCGAGGGGTGCGCCTTTCGTTTTAATGACCACCATTAAGGTGAAAGAACGACTTCGCTCAAGTAGGTCCTTGTCATTTTGAAGCAGGAGCCAAGCAGAAGACCCATAGGCTTGGCCTGCCACCCCTAGAGGTATCGATTGTGAACTTGGAGGACATTGTGACCACGAACCTATTTTACGTGCCCAGTTATCTTTAACGAACACGGCAGGAAAGATGGTAGAGTGATAATCTTCGTGGCACTTGATGAAACTTCTCCAAGC